>JARVGW010000002.1:24233569-24249874 GCA_031762495.1 Anablepsoides rubrolineatus | reverse complement strand
TACGACTTTAATCTCGTAATATTATGACTTTATTCTCGTAATTAAAAAAAAAAAAACTCGTTATGTGGCCCTAATACTCCGTCGTACAAACATACATATATAACATTGTAAATTTTTTAAATCAGGTCAAAGTTACCTAAAGACAACAGGAGAGTTTAGCCTACATCTGTCTATTTAACCAATTAATTTCTATTGTGTTTGAGCAAATGATGTCATTTTATTGGGGGGGGGGGGGGGGAGGGGGTTATATTGACTGGATCAAATTATTGGGGGGGTCATAACACCCCTAACCCCCGTGTAAATTACGCCTATGACTGGTCTGATTGTCCTTATTCAGAAGAGCTACATTTTAATTTTAATTTAATTTTAAATAAAATATAAATTGTTTTTAACTCTTCATTGTAAAAAAAATTCAATGTTTGTTAGTACATTTATGAGGTTCTACTCCTAAATAGGTAGCGGAATTGAAAAAGGAAAAACCTGGGTACTCAAGAGGATAAAACTGGGGGGGCCACCTGATTTGGTCGTGCGCTGTTACGGTACAGGGAGGGAGGAGAATAAAAGCCAGTCTGCAGCAGCTGGCTCTGTTCCTCACCGGTCAGCCAGTGTGTGATCCGGCTAGAAATGAGTTCTCCTGTTAAATAAACTGCTTAAACTCCGCCCACCTGACTCACTGTTTCTGCAGGACCAGAGTGAAGCTCAACGAGCAGACATGTTAGCTAGCGTTAGCTGAACCTACACATCAAGTTGGTTTAGAAATAATGATATGAACACCTGGACATGTTTAAGACATAGGTTGTTGTTACCAGCAGCCTTTCTATACCTGCACAGCCTCACCTGGTGAGTTTAAAACAGTATTAATATTCTGTATGTAAAATAAGACGTTCATAGTTTAATTACACTTTGTGAAAACTATTCATATTGTTCAGCTCTGTCAGCTGCTAGATCCATGTTAGATGTTTTAGATGTTTCTGATTTTGTTACTTAGATTCTTATTGTTAGAAATTATTTTATGGAAAATAGGATTATAAGAGGTGTTATAAGATTATTTTTTCTTTCTGCTGCCTTTCATTTTATTTGTGATTTTTAGTTTTTGTTGTACATATATATGACCCATCATATCGAAATGAGGATTAAGTCAAATTTGGTCAAAATGACCTAATTACATTTTCAAATTCCCAGCTTTAAAAGCTAAATTTTGATTTCTGGATCATCCTGATATCATAAGCTTATCCAGAGATATGACTTAATTTGTCTTGTTGGTTATGATAATACATTACTGTTTGGTGTGAATCCTAATTTTATGTAAATTTATTGAGTAATTTTTCATGTTAATATAAAGAGGAAACCTCAAATATTATTTGTATATTAAGATTTCCTTGTTGGAAAGAAACGTTGCTAGCTCACAGGTCATTTTTCCTTAAAATCAGGTTTTTTTGTTGCTACTGCTCAAACAAATGCTTCAAAAAATTCTTTAGGATTATATTTCAGACAGTTCATTCAACGGATATATTGATAAGGCATTAATTCATTATATTTTGGCAAAATGCAATTTTTGCACACATTTAAATCAAAACCCTATATCTGCCTATTTCTCCATATACCAGTTTTAGACTTCATCCTCGTTTCGATGTGATGGGTCACATATTTAGTTTTGCTTTTAAATTAAATTTATGTCGACCTGTGATTATGTTCAGGTTTTACAGCAGATTTTTACATTTCTAATGTTGAAATATAATAAATTAGTTTGGGTCAAATGAAATAATTTGTTTGAGGGGGCACTGCCCCCTCTTGCCCCAGTGTAGAGCCGGCCTCGATGGTGCTGATGATCGGGATCAGATCTGTCTTGCTACAGGAAATCTCCCAATTCACTGTGCCCCCTCTATGTTTTAATCCTTTATTAGTAGAAGCGAACTGGCATACAGAGCCCCTGGTTCACTGCAAAGGTCTGTTTGTCACAGACAGCAGAAATTATAAGTTTATAGAGATTACAGCAGCACCTTTATGTGGCTATGAGCATTTGATGTTCACTTTATGAACAATTAATATCTTACCTGTTGCAGATAGTGTGTTGAATGAACTCAGTTTTGAGAAATAAATGAAACTCTAACCTTAAACATAGTTTAGACAGGGTTCTGTGGTTATTTGCTTGTCGAACAGGCACAACTGTAAAACCTCAGCAGAACTTACATTTTGCATTTCAGGAAGTTTACATTTCTGTCCAAATACCTTGGTAATGCAAAACAGTGTTGCAGTTTATTGAATAATTTTGCATGACTTTCTATGAGATTTTGAAACAACAGCACTTAACTTCAGTCCTAACCCCACTAGCTGTTTGCTCGTCAGGCCGGGTAGGGATTTGTGCTTGTATAAAAGCTATGTAAATTGAATGAACTTGAACTAATGAGAGCACTGAAGTTGTCATTTTGTTTTGCACCTGCATCTGGTAGTAACACACAAATTTATTTTCGACCACAAAACTGTGCTTTTTTTTTTGTTTTGACTCAACACCACAGCCTACAAGTTGTGAACAGCCTGAATGGCTGCAGCTCTGTTGTTTGTTTGTGTGGACAGATTAATACTCAAGGACTTATCAAATATTTGCAGACAAATTTGAGGAGTATTTTATATTTTAGCTTAAAATACCAATATCTAGTAAAAAGAAAGTTAGACATTGTTATATTTCACAGAACACAAATTTAAATATTCTAATGGGATGGGAGACTGTGATGAAGTGAATATTCAACACAATCTGCTCGCTTCTTTAGATTGATCGTTTTATGTGTGTTGAGTGACCTGAGAAAGCCTTTTTTTCTTCTGCTCCTTATTTCAAATATGGAAAACAAAAAAACTAATTAATAATTATCTATCAACTGCTTATATCTTTAGCACTGTGATGGACTTGCGACCTGTCCAGGGTGTTCCCCGCCCTTTGCACAGTGACTGCTGGATATGGGCACCAGTGATCCCCACGACCCTGAAAGGAATAAGCGGGTACAGATAATGGATGGATGAATGAATGCTTATATCCGAATACATTTTTCAGCCATATCACCCAGCCCTACTTTAGAGTACAACTGCAACACAGCAAAAGTTTTAGAGTCAATCCCATTCAAGATGGTAGCCAGAACTAATCGACATTCACCAAAACAAAACTGACTCAGTCAGTTTTTCAGATACTGAGCTGTGGTTGACTGAGACTGTGCCTAACATATTTAAGTTTGATCAAAATGGCTGTAACTCTGTCATCTCTCAATGTGAAATGATCTTAACCTTCAACTCTGGCATGAAAGGCAGCAGGAGATATGCATTCATTTTAGGAATACTATGCCTTTAATGTTGGCTTATTACCCATTTGATATTGCTTCAGCATTGTTTTGTAAAACGCTTGAATTATATTTTGATTTAAAAACGTAAACTTAAGTTTATACCTATAATGTAAAACTGACCCAGATAAAGCAGGCATAAATAAATATCTGGTGATTGAGCAGTGCTGATTGTTGAATCGTCTCATTTATTTCATACAGACACAATCATCCCTTCAAACATGGCTGGCTATGGATGACATGGAATGTTAAAGTAAAATTTATTTTCTTGCCCAAAATCTGCAAGAAATTCACACTTGAAAATGTTAACAAAAAGTCTCAGTGTTCATCATGAAGAACAATAAAGCCCCAGTATTTTTTTGTTGCTTTAGTTCTTTCTTAATTACATAACTGACACCCTCACTGCACACTGTACATCTCTGCAGCCTCTTCTAAAGATTAAAACAAAACAAACCCAGAGGCAACACTGCAACTTTCCTTTAATTTCTGTCATTAACAACAGGCGATTTCAGCCAGTCTGTATGAAAATGGAGAGCTGATGAGAAGCATGTGATGTGTGTGAATCATCAGTTGTGGTGGGAGCCGGCCCTTGTTGAGGGCTTCTTCATGTCACCGTAGATGGAGCTCGTGTGGAGTTCATGTCCAAGCACTTGTGAAGCACCCAGGACCAGAATACAGACTTCAGATTTCTTCAATATATAAAAACAAGGAGCTTCAAATGAATCTGGTCAGGACTCCCCATTCTGGACTTTGGAGACAGGTGGCTGCATAAAGTCTTTAAAGGGCCCCAGGGCCTCCCTCAGGGCTGAGCTCACCTCAGACGAGGAGCATGTGACGCACTCTACGAGTGTGGGATACAGGCCAATAACCTGAGCCCACGTGTTTCCATCCACTGCAGGCGGGGCGGAGCAGGGAGTGGGGTGGGGTGGAAAAACAAGACAAAGACCCTCAGTAACAGGAAGGTAAACTTTCATAGGCATGAGGAAATAAATTCAAGACAATTTAACTAGGAGTGCACGATAGCTAGCGGGCCGATATCAGGAAATTATGACGTCATACTTATCGGGCCAATATCATAACAAACAGAACCGATAACATATGTTCATGTTTGCCAGCGCGGCAGTGAGTATGCATGTTTCGGCCCGACTCGTTCAAGTTGCGTCGGAACAAACAACTCTTTCACTAGAAAAATAATCAGAATACTCCGTGCTGAAAAACAACCAATCATTTTAATAATTCTTAATATTATTTTACCAATTAACCATGTATGTTATATGCAAACTTTATAACTATAAACATAAAAAGGTCGGAACAACTACTCCCAATTTGAGAACATTCGTTATCTCCTGAACGCAGCACAAAGTCCGTCTGCTGTAAAATGCTAAAAACAACAAAGCTAGTGTTAAAGAATGCATCGAGACTTAAATCATTACTGAGGCTTTTGACAAATCCAAAAAATATCCAGAGAGGATGCAAATCTCAAGCAGTTTATTGATGGAAATGATGGAGCTTGACAAGCAGCCGTTCACCCTCGCTTGTGTTAGTGCATTATCTGTTTTGAACATGTGGAATGACTTTTTCTCTTTTGTTTAAATCTGAGATCAATGTTAAAGGGTTCTTTTTTTAATTAATGTGCCTATTTAAAAAATGGCCATTTGAGAAATTGTTTTGTTTGATATACTTTAAAAAATGTTTGTTTGCTAAGAGTTTATTTCAAATAGTATAATTTTCAGTGTCATTTGGTTTTGGTCTTATTTATATATTTTATGATCTTACTCATTTTTGACTAGTCTTATCTCCTGGCATGTTATTGGTTATTATTGGTTATTAGCCATTAAAAGGAGAAAGTTATCGGTATTGGTTCTTAAAATAAGTTAAGTTTGTTACCTGACATTGTTGGAAAAAGATCAAACTTTAAAATAAATTATTTAAAACCTTTTATGACACATGAATCTAAAGTCAGATTGAAGATTTACTGGCTATATAATTAAATATGTTTCCATGTCCATCATGTCTCTTTTTAATTCAAGATTTATTTCATTAAAGGACATTTTATTGCTCACCATTTTCTGGCTGCGTCTTCTTAAGTGAATCCATCAAAGTGCTTATAGCTTTCAAGACAAAGATAATCTCCGTCACTTGTTGCCTGGACAAAAAGAAATAAAGAAAGAGTCAGAACAAAGAGAGAGATTGATGGGGTGAGTGTTAAACACTTTTAGATCTGATGTTTAAACGATCAGCTCACAGGTAGTGTGAAGTAAAAAACAAAAGAACTGCTGGAACACTTACTGTTTCACTTAAAGCTTTAAATCTTTGAAAATCTTTGTCAATCCTAAATAACACAAGTGATATCTATTACTGTCTGCTACCAGGCAGGCAGTCACATAGTGCCACACTGTGTCTCTGTTAGCAAAATCATGACCCAGTGAGAAGGTAAATCTCAAAGGACTGGATGTATTGTAACTTTAGGAATAAACCTGATTTAAAATGGATGGCCACTGCAGACAGTTGATCTTCAACATAAAAATGGCAGCAGCTCAGTCAACTCGTGATAATGTCCTCTTGTGTATCATACAACTTTACTGAGTCGACAAACTAAAGCAGAGGTTACCATCAAACCAAACATCCAGTATGTTTTTAAATGGTGGTTTTTGTTTGGGAGCAAAAAATAAGCTAAGAAGAGCAAATGTTTTAGTCATAGCAAGGCAGTCGTACGGTGAACTGTTTTCTGTTTTAGACAAACTCTGGAGGACCCTAGCAAGGACAGAACCTACATTGTTCCTCCTGAGTCAGGGGTTTGACCATAGATTGGACTTTCTTCTCCTGCATGTCTGAATAGATCTTGCTGGGGAGTCTGAAGGTTCAGTTATAAACACACTTTGGGTAGTCGCAGAGTGCGCGCGTGCATCCTTGCCAATGGCAGAGGTGTTTATAATTGGCGCTTACGTTGTTGTAGGTTTCTCCAAAAGGACACGTGGAAGTGCACTTTATAACTTGTGAAATGTTGTAAATAGGAGAGCAAAAGCATGATGAACAAACATGCTGTTTGCCTTTGTGGAGTTTCAAAATTTTGGAGGTGCACGACCACATGCTGGGACACTGCACATGCGCATGGGGTGTGTGTGTGTGTGTAACGGCGTGATTGCCTCACTTTTGGTGTGCACCCCCTCGTGCTGGGTGTGACACGTCAACCATAAACCAGGCTTGAGGATTGTGATTCTCTGGAACTGAAACACACCTTCGGGCCCCACTTTTTGAAAATGGGGAACCACCTGCTCTACTGTTGCTATGGGCCATTCAATCCTGTTACAACCAGTGCAGGAGTTTGATTCACATCTTCAGCAGAAAGTTGAAACCCTTCAGTGTGACAGTCAGACTGCCTGTTGTCACCAGTTCTGTTCCTAACTTTTATGGACAAAATCACTCAATGCAGCTAGAAGCTGGAGGGGGTTTAGTTCAGTTCCTCCAAATCTGAGTCCATGGTCCTCAGTCAGAAAAGAGTGGACTGAATGAAGTTCTGCTTAAAGTGGTGGAGTTCAAGTATATCTGGTTTTTGTTCACTAATGAAGGAAGAATGTGAGATTGAAAAATTGATCGGTGCAGCTATTGTGGTGAAGACAGAACTGAGCTATAAGACGGTTTACCAGTAAATCTACATTTCTACCCTCACTTAAGGTCATTGGTAGTGACCCAAAAATGAGATTGTGGATACAAGTGGAGGAAATCAATTTTCTCAGCAGAGTAACTGGACTCTCCCTTAAAGACCCGACTCTGAAAGAAGCTACTGGATGGATAAATGTAGACATACCTTGGTAAGGGGCAACGTCCACTCAACCTCTCATCTTCTACATAGCGTCTGAGAACATCCTGGGACCGCTTGAGGAGCACAGAGAGTGCCATTCGGGATATGTAGCCCTCCTGAGGGGTGGACACCTTGTTGCTGAAAGAAAACTGTAGCAACGTTTCAAAACATACCTTTGAGAACTCCTCGCGCATCCGTACATCAATCTCTGCCTCTGTTGGGAAAAAACAAGGTACATATAATATTTTGAGATGGTTTTTCAACTTAAGGGGTTTCACAGGTAGTTCAGATCAGGTGGTCTGGTCCAGTGAAGGGTTGATGTTACTTTAAAATGACTTTTTTTCAGGGTTCCCACAAGTCTTAAGGACTCAAGGACTTTCCAGAACCAATTTTCTCAAATTCAAGTACCATTTGTGATGGTTCAACAGTAGGTAAATCTACTGCTACTGCAAAATATGTTACCAATAAACAATTTTAATACAATGTCAATTCAATAAAAAAACTGAATAGAATACAAGTTGCTGGGTCAGAATCAATGTGAATTGAATGTATAGTCTATGGAGGACCAAAACTGACATAATTAAAAATAAAAGCAGAAATGTATAAATGGCCCAGTAAATTAAATACACTTAAAATGCACAAATTAATTTAAACAGGAGAACTTTATCTCATATTTTATAATTTAACGGACTTTCAGATTTATTTTTCCAGCTTAGTTTGAATAATTTATACATTTTAGCACATAATTTACATTTCACTGTTTTCCAACATAGTTTAAACAAAGTTTAAATGCCCTCATCACAGAACAAAAGATGCAATTTGGGCATAAATGTAGTTACAAAAATGAATGGAAGTCAATAAAATGTCCTCAGTTTGACGGAAGTACGAGGATAAGTGTGTGTGAGACATGTTGCATAATTAATAATTAACTGAGAAATAGTTGCTTTACATGTGTATAGCCAGAAACAGGCAGAGGAAAAACTTCAGTTGCTTAGACATTGCTGTCACTCCGATTGGCTTTGCCCCTTATTATGTTGAACAGATCAAAAATAAATCCAACTATGTCTTTTTTAAAGTTTAAGTTTCAAAATAATCTGACTCTTAACTGGCTCTGAAATCTCACTTTGATGGACAGAAACTGAAGACATAAAACATTATTACATCAGACAAAAGCCACTGGGAAGGCTTAGTGGTTACATCAAGATTCCAAAACAACTAAAAAAACATTTACTTTAACAGAAACAGTAACATTCTACCTGTAAAAGAGGGAGCCTGGGAGTGAATGGAACCCTTATTGAGCATTGTCATGATCTGACCAACAAAGTCTTTGGGGATGAAATTGGCAAACGGTAAAATCTCTGTGCTGATCAACTGGACCACCTAAAATGAAGAATAACACAATGTTGAAAAAGTGGGAAAGTTACAGAACTTTTTCCACAATACTGAAGGGTTTTTGAAATGGATATTTACCTCAACATCAATGGCTTCAGTCTTCTGAAATTCTTGTATCGACAGATTATCTGGGGGAGTGCTGGAAGAAGAGAACAGAGCATAATGCAACAAAAACCTTCTGAAAACTAAAACACCAAGACATTAGGATCCTGTACCTTTTGGTGAATAGAAAGTCTTCAAAGGCGTTGGCCAGCTCTGGCCACATTGTATCAAACTTCCCTGACGAGGCATGCTGTCGTGCAACTGGCAGTCCAATAGACAGAACCTTCAGCAAAGAGGAAACCGCCAGCTTCCAGGTGCTTTCTGATGGACAGGCATACTTCAAACCCAGGGGTGTTCTTAAAGTCTTGAAGGTGAAAAAAGGAGATGGAAATTATAATAATTCTCATGACTGATTTCATATAAAAGTTTAAAGCAGAAAATCTTTCAGCTCAGTTTCTTTTACACATTGATATATTGAGGGGGTTTTCTGTCAAACCAGTTCCAGTACAAAACTAGAGACCACAGTTTACTTAGTTTACTTTACACCAGTTATTTTTCTTTCCACTGATGAAAGCTCCAAATAATGGGTGCTATCCAGCATTAAGTCTTAGTGAGACCTGAGCAAAGACTCACTAACATCAGGAGCTGGAGAGGGAACTGTAATCAATAAAACTAATTTCCATGTTTAAATAATCTGCAACAATGTGACTTTTATTTAGAGAAAAAAGAAATGTATACTCTGTGTGTGTGGTGGTGTATTGTATGCAGAGAAATGCAACACCACACACTTCCAATGGTCATAAGAAATTACTGAGAGGGATTATTTCTGTATGAGACACGTATCAAACAAGTTAAAAATCCTACTCGTATCTCCGTGAGCAGGTGTAACAACCAAGAAATACCTTGATAATATTTTGCAGGACTTTCTCCCTGATGACGGCTTTGTGGCACGCCGTTTTTTGGTACAGATCCACCACCACCTCCAAGGAGCGCTCGGCGAAGGGCACGTAGTTTAAGGCAACCCACTCTGCCTGTGAGGAGAAGATTGAACAAATTGGGCAGAAGTTAAACACACCTGAACAATGTTTCACCTACAGTAAGCCACAGTAAAAGCACAATTTAAAGGCACACTTCCAAGTACAAACACACAAATTTGAAAGTTTATATTAGACTATTAGTTTCCTTCTAGACTTTTAAAGTATATGACAACCACAGCTGTTAGAAACTTTTTTTTTGGTCAAAGTGTGCCTTTAAGAAATCAAAAGAACCACACTTGTGCATATGATCGTCATCAAAATCACAACTGAAAATGGACTCCACAGTGACGGTGCACAGAGGCATAAACCACCAGTTAGTGGCAGGCAGAAAGAGGAGGGCAGAAGGGGAGCATGAAGTGAGTGAGAAACGCAGATGAGACGTGAGACTCTACCATGCAGGCTGATTTCTCATCTGCCGCAGAAGGTAGGCCAACACCATTCAGCACAGCTTTGGACAGCTATAGATGGGAGGGGGGAACTTAAGAGATGATGAAACTCACCGGTGCAAACAGCTGGATCTAAAATGGTTATCCAGTGAGTGGTTCCAAGAAACAAAATGAGAGAAGATTACATTAAACTTAAAGGTGGACTGTTGGCTACGTTCACTTCATGAAAAATTGTTTTTGCGGGGCAAGAAAAAGTCACTCCTGCCGCTGGGGATATTTGAGTCAATCTGACAACAGTGGAACAAATCCAATATGGCTCTGAGGACCACCCAAACATCTGTTTGGCTGGGAGGGATCTTTGTTTGCACATCTCACTTCAACAGTTTAAACAGATTCAGATCAACAAAATGTCTGTACCTCACATGAAGGACTTTAAAGTCGAAGATGTCTCTGAGTAACTTGTGTTCGGTTTTGTGTTGGATTTAACAATTTATTTAAAAAACTAAATCTTCTAACAACAAGGACACTTTAATGAAAGCAATAAGAAGAAATGTTCATAAATTCAGTTTTTAAATGTCAAATTCTTTAGTGTGTTGAAGTAAAGATTTGTGTACAAATAAAAAAAAAGTATTATGCTGCCAGGGATCTTATGGAGAAACTAGTTTGGTGTAGCTTATGATCCAAAAAACTGATTTAAATTGGACAAAACTGCAGGTAGGAGGGGGAAGGTGTCTATTTCATTAAGCTCAAACAAAGCGCAGCTGAACAAATAGAATGACGACGTGCTCCCACATAAATAAGTCAACTGCAGAGGAAATTGAAGGGCCGGTCCCACTTCCTACCTGGTTGTACTTGGCATTGGCCACGTGTTTGGTTTCCATCCTGCCGTACTGAGGAGGCTTGCAGGAAAACTCCACAAAGAGCAGCAGCTGTTCAAAGATGGCCGGGTACATGACCTGCAGGTTCTCTGGGCCCACACAGATGGCCTGCAGTGGGGAGGGAGGAACAAACACTGCTGACTTCCACCACACAAAGGCATGTGGCATAATGCACACACTCTTTCCTGAAATAACTTTTTATTTTTTAAACAATATTTGCTGTTTCAACCCCTCATTTCTAATATTACTTCATTAGAACAATTTAAAGATTATATGTGACCCATCACATCAAAACGAGGATTAAGTCTAAAGGTTGTATGTGGAGAAATGGGCAGATATGTTTTGATTAAAACGCTTGCAAAAATTACATTTTGTCAAAATATAACAAATAAATGTGCTATAAATGTTTTTAATGAACTGTCTGAAATATTATCCTGAAAACATTTTGAAGCCCTTTTTTGAGCATTAGGAAAAAACGCCTTAAAATGTTGAGATTTTCCCTGTAAGTTATCAAAGCTTTTGTTTCTTTCCAGCTGGGAAATCTCAATATTCAAATACTATTTGAGGTTTCTTTTTTAAAAAGGACATAAAAATATCCTCAATAAAATTACCTAAAATTAGGTATTATTGTAACCAACAAGACAAATTAAATATAATCTCTGGATCTACTAAAGATATCAGGATGATCTAAGTATCAAAATGTAGCTTTTAAACAGTGGCAGAGCCAGACATTTTTCTCAGGGGTGGCCAGACTGGGACCACTACTCACACAGGGGTGGCCAGGAAAATGACATCATTATTTACTTGAAAGTTTCTGCATATATTTGTGTTTTTCTCACTTCCTTAAGTCCTTATACAGGCAGTGATTACCTTATAAACATTGGTATCAGAACCATTTTAAAAGTGGGGGGACACACAGTTGGGAAATTTTGAACGAAATAGATGCCATTTCCTGCATTCTGGTGTATTTTACCAGGTCGTTTAACATACTTTTACCTACATAAATAATTATTTCAAAGACAAATTATTCATCAACTATTTCCATCATCCTGTTTTTAAACTCACTGCTTTAACTGAGATTATGTTAATTAATGTGACACAATTTATCATATCCAATGACTTTAGGGTTGCCTTTTACTTTTGTATTGATTGTTGATTTATTTTTAATTGTAAAATGTCATTGTGCCAAATAACGATGACCCTCAACTGCATGTTTAAAACTATACACACCAAACGCGTTTTGAGCAGCCAAAGCAGCCAGTCTACATGCAAAGTCTATGGTGGACACGCATCAAGGAGCAGCGCGGCGCAGCGTGGCGCGTTTTGCCAGTTGAGAGCAGCGCGCAAGGTAGCGGCAGGATGCGGCAAAGCATTTTCCGTGCATGCGGCGCATCCAAAGCAGCCGCTGTTGAAGTTCAAAAAATTGAACTTTTGGCTGTTCGAAGTGCAGCAGCAACCAATCACAGAGAGAATAGTTTTCCACGTGACAATTTCCTGAACCCGAAACAGACAGGAGCTGTTTAGCTGAAATCGACCATCTGTAGTTTATGTTCCGGCTGGAGATATAAACACCGATGTGGGTCATCAGCTGACTGAGGGTTTAAACTGGGCTCGGGACAAAAAAAGTCTGTCAGCTCCTGGAGTGGCGAAACTAACCGAACAAATCACCTCTAAATCATCTGGTGAATTACTTATCTGTTGTGCGCAACGTTCACTTGCTCTAAAGTTAATAAAGCAAAGCCATTTTCTTTATTTTATTTTTATTCATCCGCCGTTGAGACAGACCAGGAAAGGAACCCAGACGCTCCTCCCTCTTCAACCGCGAGTCTAGTCTGTGTCCCGGTGTGAACGAGCATCTGTTGATAAGCAGCCAAACATGGCCGCCAGGCGCGTTTTCGCTGCTCAAAATGCGTTTGGTGTGTCACCGGCTTAATATTAATAATTTTACCCAATGAACAAGTGCAATATTGATAACAAACAGTAAATTTAGAGGGGTGTTTCACTTTTTCTGATTTAGTGATAGGTCTACTCATAACCAAACACACAGCATCATACAGCCTTCAGAACATAAAATGACCAATATACATATGGTCTAAGCTACCTCTTTGGTACTTTGCTCACTTCCTGTTCTCACCTTTTGTAAAACATCAAGAGCAATAAGTACAGCTTCCTGCAGGCTAGTGAGCGTGGCCTCAGTGTAGGACGGGAGGATGAAGGGCGAGGCATCGCTACTGATGGGAACAGACACAGCCCCGTGGAGGATGACCCCCAGCTTCTTCAGATCCTCCATGCTGAAGTTGGCTTTGATGTGCTGGTAGAGTGCTGGGAAAATCTGTACCAAAGCTGTGAGGAAGGGCTGGCTCGGGATGAAAGAAAGCTTCTCCATCGGACCACTAGGTGGCCTTGTGCTCTCTGTTCCCGTCCGGTACCATGTTTTCCACGCCGACCACCACAATGTCAGGTCCTCCAAGGCCGACTCTTCCCCCGGTGGCGGCGCCTGCATCTCGGCCCCGTTGTACCTCGTCAACCTCTCCACTAGCGAATCGGAGCGCACCAGAGGTCTGCCGGGACCAGACGCTGAGAGGGGGTCAATGAAGACTGGGGGGACGCCCATGGCGGCAAATGCATCCCCAGCTTTATCAGAGTCTTTGACAGGAGTGACAATCTGCAGGATTTCTTGAAAGCTCTTGAGAGCAGCCAGAGAAACTTCATTGTTTTTACTGAGAGCGGCTGACTGGATGTGGTTCAACAGCACCTCCCAGGCCTCGAAGAAATCCCCTGCAGGAAAAACTAAAGTTACTCTGAAGTTCGTTTAAGGGATCCAAGATTAGTTGTATCATTAGACCTTATATGATAAACATATATTTTAACTGTAAAATAAGACTGTAAAAATACTGTAGACTGTTTAGTTTTTATAGTTTTTAAACTAAAAGTTTAAAAATATATTACAAGAATGGGGCCATTTTATTTACACACAAAGTAGAACTGCTTCATGAAAGAAGAACCTCAGCTTAGCCTGTTAGCATTTGCGCTAACGCCGACAATATCACCATATATATGTATTAGCTCAGCGCTACACCTTCTCCTCTCATCACTAAGGTCCTCCATCTACACGACAGAGAGAGGAACGCAAAAATGACTCAGCCTGCAACTGAAAATGTGGATGGAAGACCTCAGTTTAGCTTGTTGCGCTAGCGCCGAGCATTAGCTCGACGCTACATATAAGGCAATATAGCATCGGCGCTAGCACAAAGGCTAACAGGCTAAGCTGAGGTGGTTCTTCCATGAAGCAGATCTGTTGTCCTCCATCCACATTTTCAGTTGCAGACTGAGTCGTTTCTACCTTCTCCTCTCTGTCAACGTTCTCTGGTTTCATTTAAGAGAGTTGATCGTCAGATATTGTCCAAGATTAACCTTCAAGGTGGATATAGCTCGCTCACATCGATGACCTATACAAGTCATCATTTACCCAGAATGCTTTGCCTGTAAATAAAATGGCTCCGCCCATGTTAAAATATATTTTTAAAAAATTAACAAAACTAAACAGCCTTTATTATTTTTACAGTCTTTATTTTACAGTTAAAATAAGTGTTTATCAAATTAAGTCTAATGTTACAACTAATTGTGGATTCCTTTTAGGTTGAAGAACACTGTAATTAGTGCTTTGAAACACAAGCTTTTGTAATAAATGTTAACCATTTTATTAAAAAATTTCAAATGAATGTGTAGTAAACCATTAAGAGGCAGCTATGTATAAAAATGCTCCACTAGGTAATCTTCAGTCTGTCAGAGTTAACATGAAGTTAGACTGCAGATACAGAGTACTGCACATCATTTGTTGCAGGTTTACCTAACTGCTGGAGAAGATATCTCCTTGTGTTAAAAATGCGAGCCACCCCAGCTAAGGTCAGCACCCATGTTTCAGCCCACTGTTTCTCAGCGGTGTCACGTGAGTGGTGGATGAGGATGTTCCCACCCCCGGACTCAATCTTCTCCTTGTCTGCTGTGGTGGACGATGTCCTCACACAGTCTAACAGATGGAATAAAACCTATGCAACAAGACAGAACAAAAATAGCAACCATATAAAATTGGAGGAGAAAATTACTTTATTTTGGTTTTGAAACACTTTTTTAATTAATCATTTTTTTTCTACGTGACTGAATTCAGCATGAATGAAACAGAGCCAAAATCCGTTACCTTCCAGACCACAATATGCCATGTCTGCTGCTGCAGCAGTGTCCCGTGGGCAGCGATGGTGGAGAACAACGTCTGCCCGGCACTTTTACGCACAGCGGGCCGTGGGTCAACACACAGCTCGCCCAGCTTGGCGTACAGGCACAGCCACAGGCAGTCGAAGGGAGGGGCCGGGTGGAAGGGCCTGTTGAGGGTCTCGCCTTTCTCCTGAGCCTGCTTCTGCAGAGCCACCTCCTCCCTCTCCAGTTCCTGGATGATGGCCTCGCCTCTTTGGAAGAAGTAGTCGGAAATGTTCCACTGTGGGCAAGAATGAATGAAAAGGGAAGGACCAACATTTGTAATGAAATGTTGGCAAAAAGTTTTAGGTGGTGAAATTAAACTCAGGAAACCCCAGATTGCACCGTTGAGAAGCCAACGGCTAACCAAGCTAGCATTGAACCGCCGAGAGTAGCCTCTCCTGTTAGCGGTCCCTCGGCGGATCCCGCTAGGCCAGCACCCCGAGCTAGCTGGGTGACGGCCCGGAAAAAGCGCAGTGCTAAAGCTAATCTCCCCGACCGTCAACCCATCATTATTTCCAATCACTTCTCCCCACTCAGCGACGCTCCGACCGACAAACAGACCCTGATTATTGGCAGCTCCATAGTACAAAATGTGGATTTAGGGACTCCAGCAACCATGATTAAATGCATCCCAGGAGCCAGAGCGGGCGACATAGAATCTTATCTTAAACTGCTGACTAAGCCCAAGGCTTATGGTAAGATTGTGATTCACGTAGGTGGTAATGACACCAGGTTACTCCAATCAGAGTTTACTAAAATTAACGTTGCTTCTTCAGTGTGTAACTTTGCAAAGACGATGTCGAACTCTGTAGTTTTCTCTGGCCCTCTGCCCAACCTAACTAGCGATGACATGTTTAGTTGTATGTCCTCATTTAACCGATGGGCATCCAAGTGGTGTTCTGAAAACAATGTTGGGTACGTGGATAACTGGAGTTCTTTCTGAGGGCAACCAGGTCTGATGCGGAGAGATGGCATCCATCCCACCCTGACTGGAGCTGCTCTCCTTTCTAAGAATTTAGCTGATTATGTTGACCACAGAAATTATTGACAACCCAGGGTCCAGACCAGGAAGCAGAGTTGTAGTTTAACACACCTCTATAAAAATAAATAGTTACTTTACCAGAACAAAACAATAAAACTATTAGGTGTGGCTTATTAAACATCAGATCTCTTTCCTCTAAGTCTCTG
>JARVGW010000002.1:24180550-24196840 GCA_031762495.1 Anablepsoides rubrolineatus | reverse complement strand
TAAAAAACAAGTCATTTTTTGGTATTTTCATTTTTTGTTTCAAACGAAAAAACAAATGAACGAATGATACACGGATTCTGTTGTTTTGTTGTTTTACATCTTAGATGTGTGAGTGTTTTTTCCTGTCAGCAGTATGTTGTGCTTGTTGATATATGGTTTGTTCTTTCCATATTTCTTCTGTGTTGAGTATGTGTTTTTTTTTTTCAAGCAGAGAATGGATTTTCAATATCTGAAATGGCGTATAACTGCTAACCTAAAGACCAAAGAGTAATGAGGGAGACAAGTTTTGAATTTGTCCCACTAGACAAACAAGTTATACTCTTTTTATTTATTATGAATGTTGTACTTGTTAGAATAAAAAAAAAATACTTTACGAATTTGTAAAAAACCAGAAAGCTTCCCAATTTAAAGGGTAACTTACCTCAAAATAAACTTTTTTTAGCTGATAAACTATCTAGAATGTGTCTAAAATGCTATATAGCACTATTTCAGTGCTAATTTTGACGTTTTTGTTCGTATTTGTTAAATATGTAATATTTGGTGTAAAAACGTCTTTGTGCTGCATACTATGGGTTGACCAGTTTACACTTTAAGTACTGATCTTTTACATACCATGGTATTATCTAAAGATGGTACCACAGTATGCGGTATTGTCATTGGGATGATAAGTAATTATTAATTACCAGTGAAACAGTTGCTTGTGAGTCGTTCTTGAACTGGTAGGTTGCCGGTTCGATCTTCCATTCCAGCTGTCTCAGTTGTCATGTCCTTGGGCAAGACAATTAACCCCCAATGTACTGATTAGTATCCATAGATGATTTGTACTTGTTAGCTTTGTAGAGACTTAATAGAGTGCTATGTGAATGGGTAAATGAGCACACAGATTGTAGTGTAAAGCGCTTTGAGTATCCTGTTTGGATAGTAAGGTTCTAAATAAGTACAGACCATTTTCCAAAGTTTTTGTAATGAAGGTCAATAATGTCAGAGGAAGCATTTGCCCATCAATGTGCCATACCTCTTTTTATGGTTCTTCACTCTCGCATTCCGTGACTGCATTTGATCTAGTGACTATAGCCTATGTGCCATTTCATCTTTGTTTGTGTAGTTAAACCCCTCACCTCACCGATGGTTGACCTTTGGGTTCAAACCTCTACTCTTCCAGACTAAACAATTTAAGCTTCGCTGAGGGCTTTAAAAAAAAAGCTTTCCTTTTCTTTGCGAAATCAACATGGTTTCTGTTCCCATAGAGATTTGTTGTTTGTTGAAAAAACAAAATAAAATAAAACAAACCTTCTGTTTTATATATATATATATATATATATATTCTTTTGATCAATCGTTATCTGGATGACAACAACTTGCTCAGTGGCTCAGTTGGTAGAGGTGTTGTTTCTCAGTTGCTGGATCAAATCCCAGCCTGGAAACGTTTTGGGTGGGGTTTACATGTTTTCTCTCTGCATGAATGGGTTTGTTCCCAGTATTCCAGTTTCCTCTCACAAAGCAAAAACTTGCACCTTAGCTTCAAAGGTACAGACTGTGCATCTCAAATAAATGCTTTATAAATGTAAGTATTTTGAACAAAATCATGTTCAAGTCTGAGTATTTTCAACAGTCTTTGAAACTGGGCCAGTCTGTCAGGAACTCCCGGGCCACTTTTTCTCCCCGGTCCACTCCTGGAGGACACACAGGAGCTGCTAGGGCCAAACACGGTTATGGTATTTCCATGTAACATTAAGAAGTTTTTAATCTAGAATAAAGAAATGTAAATATAAACTTATAATTTGTTGTGATTCAAACTTTCCTAAGCATTTATCACTTCAGAAAATAACTGTTCAGGAACAAATTTATTTAAAATACGTAGATCAGGACTATATTACATCTACATAAACATTTCTTTTCTTTTGTTGGCAAGTTGTATGTTTCTTGTTTCATCCTTGTTTTCAGTGGTTAATGGATTGATCCACTCACCCCCACCTCAGTGATGTAAGTCAAATGAAATGTGACATGACCATTTAGACTAAGGTCTCTTTGAAAAACATCAGATATGGTATCTGTTTTAGTACCACATACTGAACCAGATTTGTCACGTTCAGACTGTCAGGAAAACTGAATTTGGTCGCATTTGAACATGACCTATAGACTATTGTTAGTGTGGTAGGTGACCATATTTTAAAAAAAATATATATTATAAATCTAAAAGCTGCCACAAATATATTATTAAACTATTTAATTTAGTGTCAGGTTCAGACCAAAATAGTGCAGTTTAAGGAACATAATATTACTAATATGTAACAGACTGCAGGGGATTTTATATCTGATCTGTTGGGAATAAATTCAGGTGTATTTTCCTACCATAGCGGAAGTGAGCTGAGTCCAGACTTTCAAGAGATTAATTGTATTTTCATCCACCCTCAGTAAGGAAGTCCAACTGACTAGAAATGAAAAGCTGAGAGGATTAGTGTCACATAGACTTACTGTGAATGTGACTTTAATTCTATCTAATTTGTGGTATTTATCAGGACAGAGAAATTCTGAATGAGCACCATTGTTCTGGCATGTCAAGTTAAGTCATTGTTCCTTTTCAGACCTTCTGGCATTTATATTACACCAAAACATGTAAAGTCTTCAACATCATAGAATAATAATAACACATTTATTTTGTATCACAGTCACGTTTTGAGTTAAAATATTGTGAAGTTATAATAAACTCATACTTGATCTTTATCATGAAAATCTGTGAACAATGCTAATGAATTATCAACTAAAGAGAAGATTTTATTTCATAACCTTTTTTTTTAAAATTAACATTCCCTCACTAAATTCTGCAGATATGTGCTACAACATGCTGAATTTCCAGTCTTTCCATTTGAGAAGTCAAAACAGAGCCTATGCTTATTTAGTCAAAGATCCTGTGGACAAAAAGGTTTGTAACAAACCTTTCATCTTCAAGATTATTTAGCTTTTTAACAGTTCCAAACAAGAAGATTTTGAAAATTATTTGTCCTTTTTTGAAAGTCCCTGCCACCTCATGGTGAAAAGTTAGAACAATTTGAAGCACACTTGAAACCCATACTTGAACCAGACTTACAGAGTTTAAAATTCAGTAAACAGACTGTGTTTGCTCTGACCCTCAGCTGTCTACAGTTTATCCCTTTATGTAAAATTCCAGCACACTTGTTCACACTCCATTGACACACCAATCTGTCCTACAGGAGATACAGATACTTTGAAACATTTTAAAGGGGCAATATAACTTTTTTGAGCTTTATATCATGTTATAATGTCATCCCTTCATCAAAAACATATCCAGAGTATTGCTTTTAATGGTGCTGATTATTATTATTATTATTATTATTATAAACGGTTGTTGGTACAAAGCCCTGCCTGTTTGTACAAAGCTCCTCCCTGGAGCACTGAGTTCCCATCCCACAGAGTACCCCTCCCCTGAAGCATTGTTGTGAAGACGTGCTAAAGTGGTGGTGGTTCTTAATTAATGAATTAATTTCACAACAACTGAAGGTAACATAGTTACTTAATTGTGGTATAGAATTGGATCATGTGCCTACAAAATGCATAGTACTGCCCCTTTTAAATAAATTCAGAATAAAAACATTTAAAATAAAAACATTTAAAATAATTATTCTCCATTCATTTTTTATTTATGCAAAGCATAATATGGAAGCAGAGAGAGAAAATAAGGAGAAAATTATTTTCATGATGTACTCAGAAAAACAAATATTCTTGTAAATAATAAAAAAAAGTCTTAAAATCCCCCCCCAAAAAAAACTTAATTCCTAAACTTCATATTAGCTTCTCTATAAAATAAACCAGGTTTATTAACTCAAGAAGATATAAAATGTAACTCATAAATCACCTCAGAACCAATAGCCATGCTGAGCACAGGCAAATCATTCTATTTATTGTTTGATGATCATTAACAAGATTTTACATTCATGTTAAGAACCAAACCAGGTACAGTTGTGGCCCACAGGGAATTCCTCTCTCTGCTTAACCCTATTAGCAACTCTGGAAATCAACACAGACATGGCAACACAAGCTTTGTTGAGCTTCAAAGACACTGACCTGCACCCCCCAGATTAACACAGTCTGATTATGACCTGACAGCCACTCCAATTTCCTTCATCTATTAACCTGGAGGTCAGTTCCTGCTGCTGGTTCTTGTTAGGACCCAAACTTTGCTTTGAGGTGGTGAAGAAGAGGAAGGGTTAGCTCTTTCTCGTAGGCTAATGCACAGACAGTTGTTCCCACAGAGATAAAACAAAGCAGGCTCAGAGGCAGTATCCTGTTTCTTGAATATCTGTTAGGATAAGATAACGTGTGTGTGTGTGTGTGTGTGGTGGTGGGGGGGGGGAGGGTCTTTGTTGTTGGGGTAATTATTATGGAGTAGTTTGGGGGGTGGGGGTGCTAACTTTCAGTCACACACTATATTTGTATGTTGACTCATGTTGTTTGCACTAATCAGTTTTTTCTAACTTTCGTAAATGCAAAATATCAGTTATATAAAAGATCAATGTGCATATCTCACAAATGAAATATGTCCAGTGCTGTAATCACTATTTATTGAATTTTCACAAATTCAAAAAAGGTTTAAGTCACAGACTAGGTTTTAGGTATTCTGCTATTAGTCTATATCTATCTGGGTTTGAAATGTCTAAATATTTTAGTTTTTTACCTAGAGCAGAAGATGCTCAAGTTAGTAAGAAAAAAAAAATAGGTGGAATCGCATTTTAGACATTTCTCAAATTGGAGGCCACAATCGGAAACCAACTTCAGTTTCATCTTTGGTTGCTTGTTTTTAGGTGTTTTGTTAATAAAAGCCCTAACAATTGCAGCATGGTGTTCTTTTTACTTGCCCCTCCATCTTTAACTTCGGGTGCGCCTTGATTCAAATGAAAAAGTAAATAAATAAATAAATAAAATGCTGAGCACGTTCCTGAAGGGGCGCGTGCTCAAACGCCCTTAGTGTGTGTGGGAGAGAGAGTGACAGGAGAGGAGGTGAAGGAGCAGAGGAACGCTCAGTGATGTTCCTCCATTATTGTTGTGATTCATTATTACACATTCAAAAACAGCTGTTAAAAACAGAAAATGACAACTTGAAATAATTTTCTAGCATCACTTTGGCACCCCCTCTAGTGCAGCGCCCCATGTGTTTGTGTTTGATTGATTGATCGGATGTGTGGCACAAAGATCTGAATTCTAGAACTGAAAGTGAAAGTAGTCAAACCGAATTTTTAATAGACCAAAATACAGTTTCAAAGCAAATTAATTCAAATTCAAAACTTTAATTTCAGTTTCAAACCATTAAATTTAGTTTCAATATAGTAAAATTCATTTTCAAACCAATGCATTCAATTTCAAATTTTGTACATTCAGATTCAATCTGAATAATTCAAATTCAGTTCCTGCTGGCACAAGATTTATCCCATACATACAGTGCATACACCCTCCCCCCCTTTTTGCAGAAAATATATACAACTTTTACATCGTAGGGTGCAGTCTGTTGGTGCTCAGAGCATGACTCTCAGCTCACATCACATTTTAGCTCAATATCTGTAAAGCTGAGTTGTAGCCATTTTTGTCTTTGGTAATGTTGAGAAGCCCTGGCAGCCATCTTGAACTGGGTTTACTTCTGTTGATTCCAAATGTGAAACAGCTGACTTTTGCAAAAAAAAATGTTCATTAGTTCATTACATATTTTGCTAACTATTGCAAACAAACACATGCACAGGCAAAAACATTATTGCATGACATTATTAGGAATGAAACAGATGCTGATCTCTCAGCAGCTCTGCAATTGTAATGATAATGGTGCTGTAAAATGAAATGAATGGAGACAAGTGACAAATGTACATATTTTGTTTCAAGAAGGGAGATTATGAGCAGAGAGTAATTATCACTAAGTGTGTGATGGATCAGAGAGTAAAGACAGAGGGAAGTATTTTTCACAGTGCAGTTATTCATTTATAACTGTCATGTACTTGTGGGTTTTTGTGTGTCTGCGGTGTGACGATGTGGAACTTAGGGTGATGTTTCTTGACGGGCTAGACTGCTGCTGGAGACATATGGCTCTGATTAGAGGATTGTTAAACCACACGTTGTCACAGTGCCCAGAGTCGGTAGACTGATTGAATTTGCAGAGGGCCTGAGATGGTACAAAATGTTTATAATGCAGTCTAGCAATTATTTCTGCACTTCTTGCCAAGTTTGGCAGACGTGTGTGTGTGTGTGTTCACAGTAGTTTATATCCTCCTTAGAGTCCATGATCACATTGGCTGACCCACATCTTTCTCTCCCAGCTGGTGGCACAGTTACAAAAACTTTAACTTATTAACTTTAATTAACAAAAATAGGCTGAGCTGTGGGCCTACAGGGGTCTGGGACACAACTGTGCAGATGCAGGGAGGGCATAGGGGCAAGTTTTTATCCAAAATACAACAAGCTCAAAGGTATTTGCTTAAAACATGTTTTTTAGTAATAAATAAAAAAATACACTATTGACATTGATACAAACTGGGGTCTGAGCTTTGTTTGGTTCCAAGGGTTCCAGTCTGAATGCAGCCACAACACATTTTTAAAATAGTCTCAAACCAGCTCCAGATGTTATATAATTACTAGATTCATTAGCCATAGAAAGAAAAAGTTTACTCTGCCACTGATGGAGGAGACAATTTCCATCTGTTCACACATAACTTCACGGCACAGTGGCAAAAAAGACACAATATTGACAGAGAAAAAAAGAAATCTTTCTGTTTTACTTCAGAGTTTTGATCTGTTATTATCTTACCTGTTGTAGATGGCTCTTAAATGATCTAAGTTTGGAGAAACAGAGTGCTATTCCAACTGAGTTGATGAGCTTATGGCTCAGTAAACCTCTACATGTTTGCATGACACAATATTTGTTTAGATTGTTGCTGTTTTCTCAATCAAATAACATCTATATGTTATTATGTAAATGTATATGTGATGAGTGTGGACTCACTGAAACAGATCATGTTTATCTATTGGTACTGAGGTTATTGAATGTATCAGCATGTCTAGTCAGTCCAAACACTTACACAGTTTCTGGTGGACTCACTAACACATTCTCAACCTCTGCACCACTGGTGAATCTTTCTATGTTCATGTTCATACATTTGTGTAGTAACACCAACAAATATAGGTTAAGAAAACAAATTAGACAATTGTTGTCATTCAACGTACAGTGGTTTAATATTATCAAGTAACATCTTCATAGCTGTTTGATGAAAGAGTTGGTTTCTAAACCCGAAAAACATTTTTTTAAATGTGCCTTTGATCTAGCTAACAGAACAGAAGGTTCCAGCAAACTAAGGCTTTTCTTTGACAGGTAAGATATTAACTGAATCCTTAAAACAACTCCAATCTCAAACAATAAAAATTAAAAAAAAAAAATCTTATGGTCATTTTCCATATAACAGTCCTTCTTGCAGAACTCATATGTGAATCCAGCTGGAAGAACCTCAGGTTGCACCAGAAGTGCTGCTGTTAGCTTTTTGCTTTTTGAGCTTGCAAATAATCATAGAGTTCTATGTAGACCTAAAGACCTCTGTGGTGCAGTGTTGATGGCAACATGACGGTTTATAAAATAGTGTTTGCATGACTTACTGTGGCATTTAGACTGAAGTTCTCTCAAAACAGCAGCAATTATACTCGTGGGAACAGGTTTCAGTTGGGTGGTGCTGTGAACGTGTGGATTTGGCTGAAAGTTTGCATGGCTTGGCCATAAATACCAAGAGGAAATATGTCATAACAACAAATATATGCAGTGAAGTGGACACTGACAGTGCATGTTTTATTATTTGGGTTTGAATAAAAAATGCAATATAATTTGGACACAATATGTAAAAAGTTGCAGTTATGATCTAATGCTAATCTACATTCAGTTTGGGATGGTTTGGTTGTTTGATTTGTTTACAGAACCCCATGATGAACTTGCTACCTGTCCAGGTATCCCCCATCTCTTACACCTCACATGCTGTTCCATTCTGCTCCACTGTGCTGCACAGTTCACTGTCATTTGTTTTAAATTGTGTGCGCTCCGCCACATCATTGTCTTTTTTAAATCCATATTTCAAAATAAAATTCATGTTTTTGTGTATGCATATGCTGCATATTGTGATCTGCTTCCTAATACAGTTTGATTGCATGTATGGATAATTATACCCATATATTTATTATTATAGCTAAGATTTTGACACATTTGATAAATTATTTTGAAAATTAAGAGGTCTTTGTGATAACTTTTAAACTTTTCTATCCCAGGTATGTGAGGGAGGTGAGGGTCGGAATAATGTCCCAAGCAGACAAAAGAAATTGACATCTTTATTTATTTAGAAATTGTGTTTGTTTATTTTCCAGTTGGTTTGGTGTGACCTTTGTAGATTGACTTAGCACTTGCTCTGTCGTCTGGCAAAAAGAGGATCAAAGCTAATTTTGGCAGATTGCCTCTCATTGATTACAACAGGGGCATTTTTACTGTGGATGTCAGAGCGGAGTGGAGGGGAGTGGATGCAGTGTAAATTGGGTGTAATTCACAAGATGTCTCAGTCCAGGACTGAGACGTGTTCTGGCTACCTCTGTCTACTCAGAAAACACAATGAGGTGGCAAGGAGAGTCAAAGAGTCTACATCTGATGTGCCGCTGTACCTCTGAGTTGGGTATCAGAGCCAGGCAGGCCGACATGTGAAAGAAAATCCCACTGTGCCGCGGCTCAGTAAAGGTAATAAACTGATGACATCAGTGTGTGACCGCCCGTTTGTAGGACTAAATAACAACAAACAGATTTGTTACCATGGGGAATATTGGTAATGATGTGGCGCAGCAATTTTGTAGTAAGTTTTTTTAAAATACTTAACCACAAAGAGGATGGTTAAAGTAAGTTAATTCAGTATGTTTTGTGACTGATTTGAGACAGACCCACATTAATTGTGTTGCGCTCCAGTTCAGCCTAGCTGAATTTTGATCCACTGCCTTTGATTCTGCCTGCTGCATTTCTTACATCTGAGCAGAAATTGGTTCATCTGTGGTTTATGAAAGACTAGAGGGAGCGTAAAGACAAACTGGTCTGTGCAGCCTTTTTGCAGAGCCGTCTACACTGACTGCTGGAGACAAACTACCTCCTGACTATGAAAGGACAAGTAGATAAATAAAATGAATAGTTATTAGAATTTAACCAATGCAGTCCTGATGAAAAGCTGCTTAGTTCATTTTTTATCCCCAGTAATGTATTTGAATTTTTATGTCCTCTGGCGGTGGCACGATGGCTCAGTTGGTAGAGCTGTTACCTCTCAGCAAGAAGGTTTCCAGAAGGAACCATGGCCTGGGACCTTTCTGGGTAGAATTTGCATGTTTTATCTGTGCGTGCTTTTTTTTTCTTCATGCTCTGCTTTCCTCGCACAGACCAAAAACATAAATGTTACACTATTTGATCACTCTAAATTGTCCCATGGATGGTTGTTAAAGCAGATGTCTTGTGTTGATGCATCCCAATAATTCAGGTAGAAAAATATAGAAAAGTTTAGTAGGTCTTCTGTGAACAACAGGACCCTAACAATAGTTGGGCTGATGGTCATCTTTTGCATGTGAACAAACAGTTTTGATTGTTATTGATATACTTGTTTGTCCACCATGGTGAAGTACTGCTTATCCCCCCGGGGATCATTAAAGTATTCTGATTCTGATTCTGATAAGGCTGAGTTTACCTGGATGTCCTATGACTGAAGTCTCTTGGAGAAGTCATAAAACTGTTAAGAACTTTTCCAGAGGACCTACTCAACTTTTCTTAGGTTTTTTTGTCTCTGTGTCCCTGGGATGAAGGTTTTTTTGTCTCTATGTGTCCCTGGGATGAACTTGTGACAAGCATTCAGTTTTATCACTTTTCACTTAAAACTTATCAAATACACAATCCAACAACTCCAAAACAATTTTGCAGACAAGTTGTGACAGGCACAATATACCAAGATAGCATAAACTTTACCTGGTGCTGCAATCATGTTACATGTGCAGCCTCCTATGTACACAAGACGTTTAAGTCTGTCTTTTTACAGAATCCTAAGTATTTTCATATAGCTGGCTTTATTCTTTTAGGCAGGGAAAAAGTTTGGAGAACTCCTTCAGCCATCACTGAACCTGCACCTGCACCTGCAGAGATTGGAGGGAAAATTAACAAAAAGAGCTTATACCTTAGGAACGACATGACATAAAATTGTAGTAGTTTTGAAACCATGACTTTTACATATCACAGTATACCAGTGGTGGGCCATGCATTTTACACCTAGGCCTTCAATGGGGGGAGAACAGATGCGCAGGGGATACAGAGGTAACAGAGTCTGCAGTGGCCGACTGAGCGGGGAGGGAGAAGCGGCTGCCAGCTCTGAAACTTCATAAATTTTATTTTTTTTAAAACAAACGATAAGACAGTCCTATAGGTTTGTATGCAAAACGGCAGGAAATCTGTCTAATTTACAGACAATGGGTACAATTTGACATGATGCCATGACTACAAAAACCACCAATAATACACAGAAATGCAGAAGGGAAATGTTGAATTATGGTATTTTGAGGAAAATTATTGTACACACCCAATTTGTATACTAGAGAGGCTCAGAATTACAAATACATCCTGCCACAGCTCACACATGCTTCGTGTTTGTAAAACTGCATGTTCTCTTTTCTTATAATAAAAATTTAAAAAACACTGTATCTAACTGTTCAGTAAGAAAAGTAGCAATTGGATGTCTTTTTTTGTTCCTTTTTTTTTTTTTTTACAAAAGCTTTACTGTAAACAGGAACAAAGTGCAAAAAACAGGGTTTTTGCTGCAAAAATATTAGACAAAATGACAATAATAAAATGTAAAATAATAATGTATAAAAATAAGAAAATTAAATTTACCCGCTCACCACTCTTCCTCTTTCTATTTTTCTGTCCCATTGGACATTTCTTTGACCAGCCGGTACACAGTACTGTTTTATAGGGCAAAAAAACCAAAAACACTATGTACTACGACTGCGTTGTGGCCACCGGCCGTTCTGTGATTCTCCGGAATTCACAGCCAGCCACTGTCAAGCCATGGTCTTGAGAGACATTGTGTCAAGAGAACAAAAACTAAAGTCAATCAATAGTTATTATTTAACCAGATAGAGCCCATTGAAATCAAGATCTCTTTTCCAAGGGTGATCTGGTGAAGAGTTCAGCAGCACACGTCACAGGGTAGTTTAAACAAAAGTTACATTGTAGAAAGAAAAAAAGTTACAATATACAAAGTCTCTTCTGTTGCTCCTTGTTTTTTATAGTTATTATTTTTATTTCACTGTCACAGCTCTAATCTAATATATAAGAGATAAAATATTCTAAAATGTAAACTATTGATTCTGATTGTGTTTAGGCTCAGCACTGTGGTATACCTTGAAACTTGCCGACATGCCCCTCACACAGTAACTGGACATGGACACCAGTAATCACTGTGACCCTGAAAGGGAGAAGTGGGGAAAAGATAATTAATGAGTGGATGTTCTATGGCATCCACCAGGTGGTGCTGCAGCACCTTATCCACCCCTACTTCCTTTTTTCTGTTTTACGCCCTTTAAAAATGAATACACATACGTTTATATGCATTATAATTTAAAATACAATTCATCTGAATAAACAAAAAGGAAAGAAATGGACTTATTGCACTATTAAAACAAACTGGATGAATAAAAAATTCATAGATTTTTTTAAAAATCTTGGCGTTTGGTGTGAATCTTAATGATACTCATTACAACCACAACAAAGGTCTATTTGAATTAACAGTCCACTTAGATCTTGGTCCTGATCCGAATGAAATTCTGGTTCTGTTTTTTAATTTAATTCAGTTTATTTATATAGCGCCAAGTCACAACATATGTCGTCTCAAGGCACTGAACACAGAAAAAAAATCTAAAGAAATAACATTGGAAAAAACTCAAACTTTTTACTACAGCACATGTAAAAAATAAGTCAATGGAAACATGCAGTAATACATTAATTTACAAAATCTCCGTCTAATGGCTGTAAATGTCAACAGAGTGGTGTGTGTGTGTGTGTGTGTGTGAAGGCATATTTGCTACATCATGGGGACCATTTTCTAGACAAACACAGCCTTGTGGGGACCCAATACTCCTTATAGGGACCAAGTCCCCATGGATACAGATGCCATTATAGGGTGGATGGATTGGGTAGGTTTTAGCCTGGTCAAAACCAAACCCTTGTCCTTCATTTTGCTTTGACGAGGGTCTGGACTCGGCTATAGAGAAGCCATTCTTGCTGGAGGCATGTCCTCTGCTGAAATTTAAAATGATCGGTTGGCCGCAACATATGTGTGCCAGCACCACTGTAAAGGAAGCTAAGCTAAGAAGCTAACCGTATATCGCATGCCCTGTAAACAACACTACTGAAAGGAGAAAAGTACTAAGCCGAACGAGAGGGCTGTAAATGGGAGCTGCAGGCTTTGTGAGACAAATTTAATTTAATTTGGAAGCCTTATCAACACAGACTGGCTTCATTCACTTCATCCACTGCCATTGCTAAACTAACTTGCAGACACTGCGGAGAAAATTGACATTCTGTTCTCTGATTGGCCCGAATGAAATGCTCCCGAAGAAATCTTTGTCTATGGGAGAAATCCCAGATGGAGCAGTGAAGGGAAACTATTGGGCAGAACTGCATAGGAAGGCAAGGGCCAGGCTAGGTAGGTTTTGTTATGGTTTGTCTGAGTTCTTGTGTTATTTTGGTTCTAGTCTGGTTTTCTGTCTTGTCTCTCTCTCTGTTTACCCCCTCCTGTCTTTGCTCAAGCTCCTCCCACTCACACCTGATCCTCATGTTTCTCCCCCAGGTGTTTCCTGTTTGTGCTCATTAGTTCTCCTTTATATTCTGTTCTCTGTCTTCAGTCTGCGTCCGATCTTTACTTACTGTTTGCTGTTCATGTCCTTGCCAAGTTCAAGTCTTTGTATTTTGTTTGCTGCCACGCCAGCTTTTGTTTTGTTGTTTATTAAAGCCTTTTTTGAGACCTTCACCACTCAGTCCTGCATCCTGGGGTTCTAAACTTTCCAAGCCGATCATAACAGGTTTAGGACCGTGGTATGACTTGAGTTTAGGTTTAGGGTCACATACAGTATATACTGGGAGGTTTAGGCTGTAGAAATGACTAGAAAATGAATGTAAGTCAATGCAAATTACTGATGAGTATAGAAAAAATGTGTGTGTGTGTGTGTGTGTGTGTGTGTGTGTGTGTGTGTGTGTGTGTGTGTGTGTGGCCCCCGCCCCTCACGGAGCCATCAGACGCTCCAGTCACGCTGCAGTTCCATCACATCCACTTCTCCTCCTCAGACTGGCTGTTTGTTCACACAGCAGCTGCTGATCAAGCCTCTGCTCCTCTCTGATGGCTCTGTGGGTTTTATTCCTCTGCTCTTTGTTTGGAGTCCTCCTCGCTCAAGGTAAGGTTTGGAGGCTGTGTGAGTTTTAATTAGGACAAACTGGAGAAATTAGACTGGTGCAAATGTATGAAACTGATGTGGGTGAACAAAATATTGCTTCAAGAAACTTGTGGATGTGGTGACTCATCTGAAGACTAGTTGGGACATGATTAAAGCAGTTTATTAAGCTGGGTGCTTCAAAGAGCTGCAGTTTTGTATGGAGATGATGTTTTGGGAAACACCTTTGTTACATGTAGTTTAATAGTACTAAGTACCCAGACTGAAATGACACCATCCAACAATAACAGGACAGAAAGAAACACTGACTTTGTCACCATTCAGGTTTATTTCATAGCTTTGATTTCATTGTATCCATTAGCGGTTAAAGTGTTGAAATCAACTTCAGGAGTCGTAAAGTCAGCTGTTTCTTCTTCCTGCCTTGCATGTCAAAGCATGTGTTGTGTCAAGAAAAGGAATACGAGCGATTGTCACCAGGGAGGTCCAGACATATAGGTGTGATTTAGGTTTGATCACCCACAGCAGGGCTCCTAAGGAGGGATTTGATTATACGGAACATGTGTTGTTGGTGGTGGTGTGTGTGTTGTTGCTTTTGGGTTGTGTCACAGGTACAGTTTTTTTTTCTTTTTCTTGGCTTCTGCTGCCCTTGAGTCATATATTTCCATTATTATATTAATTTAAGGTCATTTATTCAGTCAAAAATGAGGCCATGTGGATCAATTTGACTCAAGGGCAGCATGAGGATTATTAACAAGGGAGCAAGAGAATAACCACAACCTTGCCTGCACTGACACAAACATCTAAGTATTAGGCATTTAGACCAGGGATGGACAACTTAAATGGTGGAAGTGGCCACAATTTGGATGGAATGCAACAGTTGGTGATAAAGAATTAAACAAAGATTTAGTGCAACAAATAGCATTTTGTTATTATTAACAGCTCAGCTACAACCATGCTACACTTCACAGCTTCTTTTTTGTATTTTGTAAGTTCATTTGGCTTTGGTGCCCATCCTGAATTGTTTATCAAAATGTTAGTCAGCTGTAGAGGTATAACCTACAATTGCTATGTTCAATTTTCCCTATGATTTGCACACTTATTTATGATATATGATAGTAACAGACAGACACACAAACATGGGCAAAAATATTGTCCACCTTCACCCTTCAGCAGCAGGTGATAAATTCTTGAATAAACCTTGGAAAAAGATGCACTCCTCTGCTGGGATGTCTGGTGCAGGCCAACTGCTTCAGTTAGTTCGCTCAGCTTTGTTTACATGAGGAGTCTAGACACAGGCAAAGACACGTGCTGCTCCGCTGAGACAGAATGGCCCTCACCAGCAGCAGCTTCATCCAAACTCTAACCAAGCTTTCTCTGTCAACACGATGACTTACAGAGACAGGGAGAGTGGAGTGGAAGCCAGAGCAGGGCTATGCCTGTTTTACGTCTTCTGATAAAACAAATGAGGTTGCACAGTTTTAGGCCTGTCTGTTCTTTCGATTTAGGCTTGTAGAGCAGCAGACAGTGGTGAATGCCTCTGTCATGCTTTAAGGCTTAGTATTTATCAACACCAAGCTTCTGCTAAAGGACACAAAGCAAGATGAGAATGTGATCTAATATTGGTGCTATGAAGAAATATGCAATCATTGTCTTAGTGAAAAAAGAATTATTTAAAATTCTGTAAAGAAATGGCTTTATAAATTTTATTAAGTTTGTTTACTGGTGTTTAGTGACCGCATTAATAAAAGCAAATTGAAATGACTGCTGCCGTCAAGCTTAGCAAACAACAATGGCTTTAACTAACGCAGTTTCACAGTCCTTGAGCTACATTCTGGTGTAGTAGCTGTGAGTCATCCTTAGAACTTCGTCTGAGTGCTATCATGTCTTGCAAGGTCTCACAAAATTACCATTTAGAGAATGTGACCAATGCAGCTATAACTATGTTCCTTATCAGGGTAGAACAGTGGCTTGAAAGGTGGCGGGTGACATACATTCATTCAAGTTATTGTATTTGGAAAACAGTATCTGATTCACACTGCCACTTCTTGTCAACTTCTATGTTAGTTTTATCTAGTCTGACTTGTCCCATTTAAAACCAAACAGCCTTTTAAAAGGGGGTCATGCTAGGTGTCCCATAAAACAAGCTTATAAAATAATGTACCATTTTAAAAGCTTCTTGTTGGTTTATAGGTCAGAGGATGTTTCAGAGTTGCAGCCGTCAACAGAAATTCTGCTGATCTTGTTAAAATACTCTATTCTGACAAGTTAGTCATCAGTCTTGCAACAGTCCTTTGTTTTTTAAAAGTATTTTTAAAACTAGCAGAATTGCATTTTTCTACTGAAAATGCAGTGTGAACATATTATGCAGAATAACTTTTGATAAAAATTCCTAAAAATAGCTGAAACTGAGTTGGTAAAGTAAAAAAAAAAGAACATTAGCTAAAGGCTAACAAGCAGAACAATAACTAAAAGCTATCCAAAGACTAGCTAATACCTATAATTCAATTCAGTTTATTTATATAGCGCCAAGTCACAACAACTGTTGTCTCAGGGCACTGTACACAAAAAAACAATTCATCTAAAGAAGCCAGCAGACTGCGCCAAATCTTTGTTTCGCCACAGTCTCCCATCCTGAGCAGCACACTGGCAGCGGTAGCGGCAGCAGCAGCAGCGGAGAGGAAAAACTCCCTGTTAACAGGAAGAAACCTCTAGCAGAACCAGGCTTAGGACAGGCGGCCATCTGCCTCGACCAGCTGGGTTGGAGGAGAGGAAAGAGACACAGATAAACACAGGACTGGTCCA
>JARVGW010000002.1:24164703-24180450 GCA_031762495.1 Anablepsoides rubrolineatus | reverse complement strand
TTACAGATTTTTTCAAAACCTCATTTTCAAATTTATCTAACATGTCAGAGCCTGTAGGATGATTTAAAAAGCAATAACAATAACATCAAATAGCCATCTTCCAACCTGTTTTGCTGCTAGAAATAAGTTTTGAGGTTTTTCCGCTCTCCTTTCCTCCTGCTTCGCAGCAGGCGCTCTCATGTCCGTAGCTCCGCGCTGAACAAGAAAACTAACCAGAACAACAAATTTTTACTCTCATGAATGTTTTTATTAGTCATAAACACGCAAACACATCTTTTCTCCATGATTTCTCAGCAAGGAATGCTTGGTAACTACCTGTCTGTCTGACATGAGGTGGAAGAGGGCTGGGTTTTTCAGAATACTTCTTTCAACACTGCATGGTGTTATATAACAACACTGTTAAGTGTTACATAAGACTTAACAGTGGGTGGAGCTTATTTAACAATGTCCAGTGTTGATACAACACTGAGGAAATCAACACTGTGAAATAACACACCGGGTGTCAGTTTACTCAGAAAGTGTAACACTAGGGGGTGTTAAATCCACACCCAAAAGTTTAACACTCCTGTTTTTGCTGTGTAGTAAACATTACTTCAGTAAATATTGGGTCTTAATTCAATTATGGAAATATGGTTGTAAAGGTTGTATAAGAGCCTTCCTTAAAAATGTCAGTCCTTCACTCCTAAACCATATTTTGTGTTGTGTTCATGTTCGTAGGAGAAGAAAACATCTTCTTAGATGATTGCTGTAAACATGGCCAGACTTATGGAACTGAGAACAAAGATTGTACATCCCTTCCTCTCATCTCGGGCTCAACCACATGCAGGTAAGCAAGTGTTAGCTGTCAGTGATTTAAACCCACAGGGTTCCAGAGGCATAGTTTATCTGGGAAATATCCAGATTTACAAGTCATTGAAAACTTTAATCTTTGTCACAGTCTTTCACTATCTGTCAGCGCTACATAGGCTCATGCAGCTTGGACCTTTGAGATTTGTCTTCAGCAGGTTGAAAATGTCTTCAGGTCTTTATAATGGGATTGTATCACCTTACTACTATAAATCTCTGCACACATTATTCACTTCACATGAGAGCAGTAAATACTACTAATGATGGGATAATTACAGCTCTGCTGGTAACCTTAGAAGGTGTTCTTCTAATGGTTCAGAGCCTTGATGTCGGGGAGCTGCTCTCTGAAAACCAAGGGGAAACACATTTACTATATCGCCAAGAGTGATCCCAAATGTGTCTCAATTATAGTTTGAGAGGGAAAAAAAAGTTAAATCAGTTATTTGTGTAAGAAGCAGGGCATGTTTGGAGATGGAAAATGATAGAGAGTAGAACAATTGTTTAAAACTCAGAAAATACCTCAGAGGTGAAATGTGACATGGTGGGAGGATGAAGAGAGGAAAAAACAGAAATTTGAACAATTGCTGAAGAGTCTGAAGGAAGAAAGTATGCTAGTGAAAGAAAACCAGGAGCATGAATGTGGCCTTAAAAGGTTCTGTAGAGAAGAACCATGCGCTGATGTGAGTTTGACATCTGCTGCAGTTTATGTGGAAAGAGATTTCTGGTAAGAACCAATGAAAAGGTTTGTTGAAAAGGAGAAGATGATGCAACAGCATAATCTAAAACTGCAGTGAGATGAATCCAAACCCGACAGAAACAACTAGCTTATCTTAACTGATTGGCTCGTTGGAGCAACAATCTCTGGACAGTCTCTGGAGAATCTCTGGACAAAGCCACATGTTCAAATGCAGTGGTCTGTCCTGATGCCCCACACTTGATACCTAATATTTATTTTTGACCAGTTTTGCTTGTTTTTAATCTTTTTTTCATCTAGCAGCAAATTCACTCGTATACTTCCATCTAAATAGTTTCTCAGAAATTCTATGCTTGTCTGATTCTGACACAGACTGCAGCCAGCAGTGGTGTGCAGATTGATCTAAATGTTGATATCAACTCTTGCATTGTATCAATAATGTAATGAGATTGATACTCAAGTTTGTTTCTGTCCTCTGCATTCAGCATCTTGAGACTGTTCCAAAGGTGCAATGAAAAGGGGGAAAACAGTTTTGTCATTGTTTTGTTTCATAACCAAAAATAATGTAAATTTGAAAGCATCCTGATGCATGCTAAAAAATCCAGGTGGAAACATCTAACATGGTGGAGTCAGGTCCTCTGTTCTTTGTTGAAATGTTTTGTGATTTATCCAAAAGACTTCTTCAGTCTGAGTAGATGAAGTTTAGGCTTCCACATACTCTCTCCAAACTAACGAAATCAGCGTTTGCAGCATTTTGCTTCTACTGACTGTTGTACAGTCAGAAGTTGACATTTATAAGATGGTCAAGTGGCCAAAAACTCAGATCAAGATATAACAAACTTTGTGCACAGAGAAATCTGTCTGGCAAAAACTGGCCAAACAAGCGTCAAACAAACACGTGACTTCGGAGGGACTAAGTAGAGAGCTTTAGGCTCCTCAGATTGAAGAAATTTTGTGGATAATAGACAAAATTTTACTTGACTTGATGACTTGATTCAACCTTATTAGATCTATTCTAAAGCATTCATTCTCCACTTTGCCCTGATTTCGTTCAGTAGTTACAGTAAAACAGCCCAATATATGTAATTCAGTGACTCAAGCTTCCACTCGTTTTTTGGCAGATTTAGCCAAGTTATTTATATACATGGACTGCAGGATTGCACATCAGTATATTTGGAAACCCATTGAAGTAAACTCTTTCAATTGCACTATTTGATTTAGTGCAGGTTTTTTTGTTTAATTTTAAACTTCAGGGGGTGCGATAGCATAGCTGTGATTTCATCATCCTGAGCCAAAAGACTTGAACACAGGTTGTGTCAGTAGGGGTATTTGGCATTAAACAATTGCCAAATCTTTCATCTAAGTTCATTCACTGTGGCAATTCCTACAGACAAGCCAAAAAGAAATCTGTCAACATGTTTAATTTCATATTTTGCAATGATTCCCTTTAAGAAAAAGTCAAAGTCTTTTAGTAAATTGGAGAGACTTAATTGTGATTAGATTTTCCACACTTTAGATTAGATGTGAAACAACAGAGTCAAGACCTCAAAAAGTGCTTGAACCAGTTTAACACTCAATCCTGACTGAGTTTATTATAATTCATGCATGAGAGGGTTAATGATCACAATTCAAGTTTTGGTGATGATGGATGGGACCTTTACTGTAGCGCCACCATCAGGAAAAACTTTCAGGTTGAGAGCACATTCATGACTTTCACAGAATGACCAGGTCAACTACATTCAAGTCTTTCCAACGGTCCACATATACACGCTTCCTCTCTAAATTTGTCATCCTAAGCACAATATGTTTACAGATGGCGTTTCGAAGAGCTCGAATAATTACTGGATGTCATCAACATGGTTGACTGCATATCTGGTGGGTCCTGGAACCATAGTGCTACGTCTACCCTGATTTTCCAGTGGAGAAAGGGACCATAAAATCTTTCCATTTTTGGAAGAGTTCATGTCTTCAGGTGGTTGAGAGACAACAGGAAGGTCAACACTCTCATTCTCATCAGATGAGAATTCCTCAGTACCAGGGTCCTCCTGAACACAGTCCTCTGTCTCAGAGACAATCTCCTCTAAGTCACATTTACTGTCCAAGAGCTGTTTCAAAACATATTTGACAGTAAAACTTTTCCCAGAAGACATTTTCAAAGAGAGAGCGTGCTGATTGCAGTATACTCAGAGCACAATGGGGAATGATTTGGATAGAGGACTGAGATGCAAGCTTTTATATTTGCTTCTCCCTGATTTTGCATGAACTACCAATGTCCTTGCGGGAATACCCAACCTTCCACAATGCGGGAAAAAGCAGTTCTACTTTGACAGGTGTGAGTTCAGAAGGTCACACAACCAAGCATTCATGCCCATGGTGCATTTATTTATCAAAAATAAATAAATAAATAAAAAATATAAACTCAAATGTATCAACTGCACCTGCAGGTGTGGTCATGTTAGGTCACACACACTGACAAACAAGTTTTAACAGCTAAAACAGCTTGGGGTCAAATTGACCCCTGTGGATGACCAATGCGTGCAATATGTGTTCAGCACATTGAAAAAGTATCATCATAAAATTTTTATATTTGATCAGTTGTCCCCATCAAATTAGGAAAAGTTATGAAATATGAAGCAAAAGAAAAAAAGTCAACTACTATTTTTGAATGATAAACATTGAATGGGGTCAAATTGACCCCAAAGACGATAGGAGGGTTAAGGTTGCTGATGGCACAGCTGCAAAACACATGAAGCTTCCAGGAATTTCCTCTGAACCCACTTGTCCACATGTTTTTACTGTGACAAGAGATCTCCATAAGCCTTGCCTCAGGATAAAGTTAATGGGGTACACTTTAAGGCTAAGTGGCTTAGATGCAAACAGATTGTTGATAAAACTCAGAGTAAATGCACTACTTGGGTCTGTCTGTGTGTGTGTGTGTGTGTGTGTGTTTTCTGCTGCAGGATAGTGCAGGAGCAGTGCTGTGTTACAGTTCTGGAGGACAACATGTGCACCACTGGTATCAATGTGGCAAAAGACCAAGGAGCCTGCGACTCTTTGTTCACCAACACCTGTGAGACCAAGACTACAAAGGTGTGTTTTTTATGTTTATGTGCACATGGCTGCTTTATTTACTGAAAACACAAATAATACCAACAAGAGAGTAAATGAAATCTAGCCAATCAATGAGCAATAATATTAATAATTGGCCATTAGTACCAGGGATATCAAACACTTTGTCTCTTGAAATTTTGTTGATGACATCTAGTAATATTGTACTTTGGTAGTTCTGAAATGTATTTATGTTTAAGTAACTAAATCATCTAGTGCTTACCATGGCCTGCATGGCAGGTCCTTGCAGCCTACAATAGACATAGCAATAGTTGTTTTTTTTACTTTGTTTCATAAGAAGATAATTATTAGCAATAACGGAAAAATAGTGTGTAAAAAAGCAAAAACAAAAACAAACCTAAATCACATCTCATTATTTAAAAAGTGTAAAACTATTTTTGACAGGAATATTTTTAAATTATTCATTTTCAACATGATCCATTTAATCACTTTTGTTAAGAATGAAATTTTGCCCTACCTTTCAAAGCTGATTGTAAAATACTTATTTATTTATATACTATCAAGAACTTTATAGTCAACTCAAACACTAAAATATGACCAGGTCCACAGCCTGCAGGGTCCAAATCCTCACCGCCCACCGTGTGAGGTGGTGAAGCTGATATTGTTGTGTTTACCGGTTTGAAATGTGCTAACCTAAGCCATGCAGCCATATCCTTTCTTCAAATAAGGTACATTTTTGCTTATAAATTTTCAACACAATTTTATTTCTTTGATATTGTAAAGTCATTAACTTCAACATTTAACATGTTAACTGAGGCTTGTACAGTCAGGGACAAAGCATTTAGGTTTGTGCCATTTGTCTGAGGATTGCAGTGAAACTTTAGGATAATTTTCTTTGGATAATAACCCCTGGAAGAGTATTTTTTTCATTGTCAAATGATTGACTTCAGTTTTCTGTTTGCCATTGATCTCCTTCCAAATTGATGAGCTGCTTTCCCAATAACCCACGTGTTTTAACACACATTCAAATAATAAACTATCAATATGTTTGCTTTTGCAGAGGTGCTCACAACTGCTCTGAAGTAGTAAGAATAAACACTACAAATCTTAATTTTGTTTTACTGTATTTGAATGAGGATGCATTTTCTTTTTCACATGACACCTCACTGTGAAGGTGTGTGTGTGTGTGTGTGTGCGGGTTTTTCCTACAACGTGTGGACTATTTTCCCCCCAAAAAAAGCAGCCTCGTGGCAGGTCCCCACGGGTCCAAATGCAAATTACGGGTGTGGGGTTAGGTTTAGGACCAAGGTTTAGGTTAGTTTTAGGGTCAAGTAGGTACCTGTGAGGTTAATTTTAGGGTATATGGTCAGGGTTAGGATATAAAGTCTAAAAAATGAATGGACGCCAATGGAAGGTCCTCACGGGGTTCAAGAACAAACATGTGTGGGTGTCTGTATTCTGGGTGCAGGATGAGGCATGTCACTCCAGAGAGGAATGGAGTTTGTTGCTGACAGATCGATTTTAAATCCAGATCAGATGCTTTAACTTTTCCACAGACTCACAGCCAACCACTGTTTAGCCTTCCTGCATTCTTATTCTGTCTGAAACAAACCCCTTTGTTTCACCAACTTGTTTCTACTTGATCAGTTTTGGAGTTCGGGCAGTGGTTTGTATTTAAATGCACCGCAGGTGTGGTAAATAAATGGAGAGATGGTTTGTTTCAAAGGTAAGAGTTTCACCCACTTAAACATCATGAGAAAGTTGTGAAATTCAATATTTTCTTGTTTCACCACCATACTATAAAATGGGATTTATATATTTAGAGGTGGAGTTTGTCTTCATCAGAAGAAGCTGCCAAGTTGAGCTATCATTTTTCCACCACAGATCAAACAGACAAAACCAAACAGCTTCTGTACAGAGAACGTGTTGTTTTTATGTTTTCAGCAGCCACCTCTTCACTGTTTACATGAGATTAAAGTAATCCTGCATGACATCCTGCATCACATAGTGGTATAAAATACTGATTCGTGTTAGATGTTGTCTCCATGGAAAACAATAAGCTTGACATTTGGCTGCATGTTTTTTACTGACATTGTAAATATAATACTGTTAATGTAAAGATAATCAAATGTAATAATGAAGATACTCACACTTACTTGTGCTTTTAAAATAGTTTTAAAATATATTAAAACATGTATAATTTGGAGCAAGTTTACACAATTTCCTGATTGTATTTTATGCACAAGTCCAAATACCAAAGAGTTATAACATAACAGTTGCTCAGTATAGCCAATTTTGAGATGAGTGGTGTAACTTTGCTCTGCATCTCAAACTTCTAATTGTCTTTGTGGAAAAGCAAAAATGATGAAAACACTCTTTAAGTCTCTTTTTTTCTAGTTGAGAACTGAATAAGGTTTTGTAACCCTAATAAACAGTAAACCTATGGTTGTCAAACTGCAGCACTGCTGGCGGTACTCAAGATCCCTGTAGTTTTATTCAGAATTTTTTTTTACCAACAAGGTTAAATATAAAGTGAATAAATTATCACAAGCTGACCTGTGATGTAAAGCTAAAAAGCAGAGAGAGCCAAAAGGAAGAGTGTTTTAGAAAATGAGTTATAATCTTGGCTCCAAATAGAAACTACTGAAAAAAAGTGCTGCACAGAGTATTTCATAGGACTTGTTGGATTCTGGCCAGTTTGTTAATAAAATGCAGGTTGAGTCATGTCCACCTATAATATATATTTTTTAATCCTTGTAAAATTATTGGAGTTGTTTGTCTTTTGTTTATAATGAATATTAACCTATTTGTGTAGATATGCTGTGATTGTTGCCTTCTGGGGAAGGAAGCCCATGAGCAGAACATACCCTGTGACCACAACCTGTCTGTGGGCTACCAGTGCAGCCTGGTGGTACGGGCCTGCTGTGTGCATAGCACTTCAGACAACCAGACCGTACAAACGGAAAAAACAGAATGTGAGTAAAAAATACAATAAAGGTATAAATTTTCTATTTGTATGTATTGTAAGCAACAAATAAATAATGGAAGAAAAACCTGCTCATGTCAGAGCATTCAGGAAATAGAGAGACTGGAACTGGTTAAAAACACTAAACTGCACTGTCCCCTGGTGGACACATGTTGTTAATACTTGCAGATTTTATATGCTATAGCTATAAGTGAATACATTAAAAGTAGAAATTGTGGTTTGATGCAATAATGAATACAAGTTTATCATGTTAAAGTACCACACAATAACATCCATGTTTACAGAGAGAGATGAAGCACAGTAGTTAATTTTAATCAAGGAAATTGCCATAGTATTATTCTTTTTTAATTATCTCAGCATTAATTCAGGTCATAATTTATTAAGTTTCTTTATATATATATACCGTTCCATTTACCATTTATTTATATAAAAGGGTGCAATGATACAGAAAATTCCCAATTCGATTTGATGCTTTAATCCCACGGTTTGATAATCTTTTGATACAAAAAGAGAAATTTCCATGCCTTCTTAAATTGTAATTTATTAGAATTAATTATGAACATTTGTTTAACCTCAAAAGTACAGTTTTTAAATAAAATTTTGCTGTAACCGCAAGTTTCTCAGTAGATCTGTGCTCGACAATGCAACCTAGGTGAAGTAGTTGAACACAGATCCACTGAGCCTTCAACACAGCATCTTCAGAAGACAAGTTAAAATATATTTTATATATCTGTATTGTTATATACAATATACACACATATATATATATATATATATATATATATATATATATATATATATATATACATACATATATACATATATACATGTTACAAGTCTTTGCTATCATTTTCTCTGTTTTTATTCACTCTTTTTGTTACAGTGCCAAACAGGGATGGCATCACTGAAAGTGGAGATAATTCAGTTCTAAGTGATCAGTGCAACGGTAAAGTTGGACAATGTCACAGTTTGGATCTTTTATTTTGAAGTACTTTGTCCTTAAGAATGCTAAAAATCAGATATTAACATGTTTATTTTGCTTCGTAGGGAAGTGTGCTCATCTCTGTGTGGGAAACAACACCTGTGCTTGTTTAAAAGGCTATAAACTTAGACCTGATGGAAAGAGCTGTGATGGTAAGTGGCCTTGTTCATATGTGAATTAAATGTTATGAGAGAGATACTAATAGAGGTATGGTGCTTTCCTCTCTCAGATATCAATGAGTGTCTCCTGGGAGCCAGCAACTGCCAGGGAGGCGAGCGCTGCATCAACACGGAGGGCTCGTTCCGCTGCATGAGAGAGGTCAGCTGTGGGACCGGCTATGAACTCACTGAGAGCAACAAATGCAATGGTCAGATGAGTTGCTGTATTTCATTTGACATAAATTAAACCCAGATCTGTAGAATTCATCTTTGGTGGTAATCATGTGAAGTGTGACATCTCCGCTATGATTTCATTCAGATATTGATGAGTGTGAGACAGGCATCCACAACTGTGGCCCACAGTTTGAGTGCCAAAACACCCAGGGCTCATTCCGTTGTCTTCCGAAGATTAAGTGTGCAGCTGGTTTCATCCAGGATGCACTTGGAAACTGTATTGGTAAGATCTGTATCACCTTCAAAAAGTATCTATGCATCCATATTAATGCTGCACCTTCCAATTGAAGAGACTAGCATAAAAATGTATGAGATTAAGCATTTTTATGTACTGGAAGCAACATAATAACAGCCATAAAGATATGATAAAGGCAAAATAAAGATAATGGTTGCTCAATGCTTTGGTACCGGCTTGATTTTTCATCTTTTACTTCCCTGTCTTCCATCATGTTTTTGTAGAATTTTAGAAAATATCAAAACTCTTCACTTAATAATCTTGCAGTTTTTTAGACAAATATTAGCCTGGCCCTTGCCTTTCTACACAGTTCCGCCAAATCCTAGTTTCCCTTATCTGCTCCGTTTGGGATCTCTCCCATAGACAAGGATTTCTCTGGTAGAATTTTAATCCCGCCCCCCCAAAAAAAGTAGAGCTAAAGTTATGTACCATATCAGTGGTGACAGAGTATGATGAAAAGGGCTCAAGTCTTCATCTAGGCCCTTTTATATAGTTTTCTTGTGATTAAAAGAAGCTCATCAAGTTTTGAATCATGCTGTGTAATTATAACATGTCTTGTGTTTACAGATATCAATGAGTGTGTCACTCAGACAAGCCCGTGCCACAGAGGGCATATCTGCATTAACACTTTGGGCTCATTTACCTGTCAGCGAAACTCTGTTAACTGTGGTCGAGGATACCACCTCAACGATGACGGCACACGCTGTATTGGTACAACAGAATCACTCATCCTAGTCGTATCTGCAAACCTCATATCTTATTAGCCTAACTGAGGTGGGTGTTGTGGTGCTGTGAGTAGTTTGTGTCCTTCCCCTGCAGATATCGATGAGTGTAAAGGCACTCCAGAAGTCTGTGCAGGTCATGCTTGCATCAACCAGCTTGGATCCTACCGCTGTGAGTGTGAAACTGGATACAACTTCAATAGCATCAGTCGTACTTGTGAAGGTAAGCTAACTAAACCTGTTCTTTGAACCATGTACAGTAAATATTTTGACTAATACTTTGTCAAATTCGAAACTTAGGTCATAGCTTCAGCGTATTTTCTTCTTTGTCTCTTTTATTGAATTTTAGATATAAATGAATGCAGGCACTACCCTGGCCGCCTGTGTGCTCATAAGTGTGACAACACCCCAGGGTCCTACAAATGTAGCTGCACCACAGGCTTCAAGCTGGCCAGTGATGGCAGAAATTGCGATGGTGAGAAAATTTAATGCATACCACAAATAATAAAGAGAGTGAATTATAAAGGAACAAAACAGTCCTAAAAACATTTCTATCTTGCCTTTAGTGTTTTTCTTTTTATACAAAGTCTTGTCTCTAAACTGACAACATACGGGTTTATGTTTGAATGTCCTGATGCATCTCAATTATCCAGGTAAAAAAAACTTTTAAAAAATTTGAGTAGTTCCTCTGGATAGGTTCTTCCTTGTTGAAAATGTTTTGTCTCTTCTCTTGGAGAAGAGACAAAACATTTTCTCTTCTCTTGTCTCTGTATTCTATATACAGTCTGGGGAATTTTAGGTAAACTTAGCCTTATAAGCACTACTTTCACATGTTGGACCAACAAGTTTAACTGTAATAATCCCAGATGGGGAAACAGAGCAGCCACTGTTCAAAAGAATGTCCCAGCACACAAGAGCAACGTAATTAGGCCAGGACTCTGCAGTTTACACTCATCTACGACTCTTTCAGAGATGAAGTTGTTCTCATACATGATAGAGAGGAACATTGGTTTGAGAGAGAATTAAAGCCTGGTTTATACTTCGAGTCACACGTCTTTTCCCCCTTGCTCAGTGACAAGAAATTGCACAACTTCTGTCTGCTCTCCCGCTGCTATCCCCCGATGACAGGCGTCTTGTACATTGCCGCGAGCCAGAACTGTGCCGACAGGACATTGCGGCTCTCAGTGTGTGATAGGTCCAGAGTTTGTGGGGGTGTTTCTTATGAGGAACACCGCAGCGGGCCAGTGGTCCTCAGCTGTGCCGAGGAGTTGGAGCTGGACCAGAACACGTCCCTGCGCAGCTCAAATCCTTCTGCATGTTATTTTGTTTAAAATTATATAATTTTTGTCTGATGCCAGTTTTAAAAAGAGCTCAAAGAGCAGCTGGTTTGATCCAGGTCCCAAGGATGAACGTGAGCGTGCATCTGGTCCCATCTTTTTTTTTTATCCACCGTTAACCAAAAACAAATACAAATTAAAATCAAAAGAACGGCTCTACTTCACTTAGCTAACTTAAAACTGATGTTGAGCGGAGACTCAAATTAATTTGAAAGAGAGATATACTTCACTTTAAGGAGTTAAGTTGTTAATGCTGGATCTATTGGGTTATTTGGAAGATTGGTAAAATCCTACTTATTGACAAAATATGAAAACATATATTTTTATAAATGGGGGCATATGTTATAAGATTTTTTTTTATTTCTGCTCCTTTTCCTTTTTTCTTTTCATTTTAATGATATTGTGTTGTGTTATGATTGAATTTTGTTTGTTTTAGTTAAATAAATGAAATAAATTAAGAAAAAAAAAACACTATCCAGCCATCGTTATTGCAGTTTATATACTTTATATGAGCTGTGGGAGGACAGAGGGAGGATTTATGATAATTTACGGCCCACCGTGTTTTCAACCCATTTATACTCGGTCAGAAAAAGACGCACTGAAATTGTGCAATCATCAACCCGCTGTCGCACGTCTTATTGAAGACATTTTTGTGAAGAGAAACCGCCCATTGTTAAACAGGGTGGAGGTCTCTGGGTCCAATTGGCCCCCTCTAACAATCCTGTTATTGAAAGTATGACACAGCCCTCTGTGAACATTAGTGATAATCAGAGCACTAATGGTCGATCGTTAGGCTGAGGGTCCTCTTTTGCATGTGAACAAAAGGTTTTTACTGTCATTGTTAAACTAGGTTAGCCAACATCTGAAAGTACTGCTTATGAGGCTATAAGTTTACCTGTGACTCCTAAGACTAAAGAAGTCTCTCTTAAAGAGACAAAACATTTTCAACAAAAAAGAACCCATCCTGAAGTCCTACTCAACTTTTCTTTATGATTGAATGTTTACTTATGGTAGCGTTAATGAGTAAACATGAATGGGATAAATTGTCCAGTGGTCCACCATCATATTTTATCTGTGTAGATCTGAATGAGTGTGAGAGCAACCCTTGTAGCCAAGAGTGTGCCAACGTGTACGGTTCCTACCAGTGTTACTGTCGCCGTGGCTACCAGCTCAGCGATATTGACGGCATGACTTGCGAAGGTAAAAACAACCTATTTTAACAAGAATAATACGTGAACAATTTTCCCCTTTTGGTTTAACTTGTCCTTGTGTGTTTACTTCATACTTCCAGATATAGATGAGTGTGCCCTGCCCACAGGAGGTCATATTTGTTCCTATCGTTGTCACAACACCCCAGGCAGCTTCCACTGCTCCTGTCCCATCAACACCTACACTTTGGCAGTCAACGGGCGCAGCTGCCAAGGTTAGCTGCCTTAATGTGACGTCACATTTATTTATTTCAGAATTGACTAACATATTGTGTACAGGTTATATTGCAAGTATTTTGGAAGGCCCTTCTACTCTTTGCAGATGTTGATGAATGTGTCACGGGACAACACACGTGTGCAGAAAATGAGAGCTGCTTCAACGTACAGGGAGGATACAGATGTTTATCTTTCGACTGTCCCAAAAACTACAGACAGTTTGGACAGACGTGAGTATCCTGTACCTGTGATTACAGTTTACCTGAGTTTACTGACTTAAAGCTAAAGTTCAGATCTTTTGAAGTTGGGTTTAGTGTATATGTTATGAACAACTAACATCTTACCTGTTGTAGACAAATCTTTTATTGATCTCAGGTTGGAGAAACAGTTTAGTTCTGACAAAACTGATGAGCAAATAGTCTGAGCACAGCTAAGATGGAAGTGAATTTTACACAGAATTTGATGGTTTTTTACGAGTACAAATAGTGGCAGTGGCAGCTAGCTCTAGCACTTCTGGCATAAAGATCATTATATACTTCTGCCAAAAAATCTAATGCGAAATTGATGAAGGTGTAGAGGTTAATAAAAAGTGTTTGCATGAGCCATCTTGCAATTTTTGAGTCTAAACTGGTTTTAAGGTGACAGCAAGCTGTGTAAGTCCTGCTCTGAATAGCCATCAGCTCGAAAGTCTAGTCAAGATTAATTTTTTTCTCCCAACTGAGGTCATTCAAGTGTCGATGTACGACAAATAAAATATTATTGTTTAAAACATTTTCACAGAACAACACTTCAAAAGGTGTGAACTATCCCTTTAAGTATTATAAAATGTCTGATGCAGCTCACAGATCAACATGGAAGAGATCCAGTTTCAGTTTAAAACTTTTAGACGTCTTTAAATCCATCAATAATCAAATGTTTCAGTCGATGCCCTGCATGTTCAAGCTGCTCCTTATTGAAATGATTTCAGGACAGATTTGGCTGGAGCATGTTCTCTTGTGTTAGAATAATAACATGCACATTGATACTTCAATTTTTTTTATCTGAGACTGTATATTCACACTTGTATGAAGGCATCAGTATCAGAACTTTTTGCATGCTCCCACAGATGGCACCATCATGTTTCTTTCTCTGCATGCCATGCACGGCCAGTGAAACTTACATTCCTTCTCTCTTTCTTTCTGTCCATCTTCTGTTTTCTTCCACTCTTCTCCTTTGTTTTGCTTTTTTGCAGTCGATGTGAACGTTTGCTTTGCAATGAACCTGAGTGCCTGACCATGCCCCTGAGAATAACCTACCACTACCTCACAATCCCTGCCAACATACCCGTCTTCACCGTCATCTTCCGCATGGGCCCCAACCACATTGTCCCTGGCGACGACATCCAGATCACCATCGCGGCCGGCAATGAAGGCGGTTTCTTCAAGACGGAGCGAACGCCCAATGGTGGCGTGATGTCGGTGGCTAAGGTCATAGACAAGGCACAGGACTTTAGTCTGTCCGTGGAAATGAGCTTGCGTCGCTATGGCTCAGTGACCACATACCTGGCTAAAGTGCTGGTGTTTGTTACCCAGGACGAGCCCAGAGTACCTTATAATGCCCTACTAGAATAAACAGAGGAATTTGTTAACATGTTGCTTTACTGTTAAAATGATGTGTCATACCAACTGCAGATTCTTGTGGAGGAAAAATAAATCTGGTAAATCATTACAAAATAACCAGTGATATACAGTATAACTGTAAACTTGTAATCGTAGATCTTCCTAATAGGTATATACATTTAAATACATGATTTCTATATATATTTAGTGAGTCTATTACTTTAAATTTAGCCTATGATTATAGTCTGTGCTGTGTTTCAAAATCCACTAATTCATTCATCTATTCAACATTTTGAAGTAGTACTCAAAATTTCAACCGTAACTTTTCATTCACTCTACAGTGAATTGTATTGCACACATTGCACCTGACTTGCTAACTCTAAGATTGCAGCTAACTTCCTGTCACTTCTTCTGCAGCTCAGAGTAATCTCTGGGCTCAGGAGTGCCCCCTAAGCCTGCACCAGAAGTGCCAGCCTCAACTCCTGTCTCAGCACTGTTTCAGCTCACAGAACATGTTACCACATGTCAACCTCTTCGGGGGTTTACCTGTACCTTGACCCTCAAAACTCCATAATTTTCAGAAATATCCATAATACTGACATGTCGTTCACATGGAAAGACAGAAGGTTGAGTGGCAAAGTGGGTTGGGAGATGGTTATTTAATTTAGTTTTTTTACATCCTAACAGCTCTGTAAAATTCATTTGAAGCTGAGTTTTTTAAACTATCTATGAGATTTGAAAAAATCTTAGATCGCTGTATACCTGCTAAATGGTAAAAAACATCTGTATTTTTGCACTTTCTGTATGACATGACATGTATATATTACACAAATAAATATGTATATGTATTATATACTTCAGCTAAGCTGTGGAGAGTCAGGCATATATAAACAGGATTTAAAACATTTTACTGGTGACATTCACACAGCAGCAGTCCCTCTCTCAATGATAGGATAGGCTATGAAACAGTTTGTATGGGATTGCCCAATGTAAGTTGAAATGGAGCTTGCTGCAGCCTCAGGTTTAGTCTCAGCCTGGTATTTGAACAGTAAATAAAAAAATTCAGTGATTTTAAAGAAAATAATATTCAAAATTGTTTAACTTAAATAAAAAAATTGTTTATAGCACATAAATTGGATAAATATATCCATTTAATGTTTCATTATTGGCCTTCTTTTTCCATGATGGCAGAGGAATAGAATAGAAATAGCCTTTATTGTCCCGCAAGGGGAAATTCAGGTGTCACAGCAGCATCAGTACAGAAGTCTACATACTAGTTTTTTTACAAGCACAAAAACAAGAATTTACACACAAAAACAAGAATTTAACATTGACTAGTCATGATACAACTACTATTAATAAAATACATAACAAAGAAATTGTGCAGAATAGAGAAAGATATGTTCTGTTTTCGAAACATTAGACAACAGAATTCAACATTAGGAATCAGAAATTTACCTGT
>JARVGW010000002.1:24136239-24152623 GCA_031762495.1 Anablepsoides rubrolineatus | reverse complement strand
TACCACACAGGAGGTCTTCCATAGCTGTGGTACCTTCTCCAGCTTCAGGCTCAGATTGAATATGAATCCCATGATGCCACACAGCTCATCTGTGCAGCACCTCAGGAGCCTGGAGCTGATCCCATCAGGACCTGCAGCCTTACGCACCTTGATTTTCTGCAGCTCATTTCTCACCTGGAGTGATGAGAGAGACAAGATGGAGGAGGAGGACTGTGAAATGGAGTCCTCTAGAGTGAGTGGGGGTGAAGATGATGGTGATGATGATGATGTGTGTGTGTTTGTGTGTGAGTGTGTGTGTGTGTGGGGGGGGGGGGGGGGAGCTGAGAGGTGTGAAGTCCTGTTGCTGCGGGATGCGATCCTCTGAGCTGAGGGATGTTGTAGGTGTGAAGTCCTGTGAAGGGAAGCCAGCAGAGGGTGGAGGCAACAGCAAAGGGGACTAAGCTGGGGTAGGGGGAGGTGTGGGCGAACGATCAAACCTGTTAAAATGCTGGTTCAGGTCGTTCACCCACCCCGAGTCCCCCTCAGCCTGGGGGTTTGGTTTGTAGCCTGATATCATCTTCAGACTCCTCCAAACCCCACTGTCGTCACTTTGCTGCAGTTGATCCTCCATCTTCTGACTGTAGATGTTTTTTCCCTCCCTGATCTTAGCTCGTAGCTGGAGTATCCAGATTGCATTCATTTATTACACATAAGTGCATTATTAGAAAGTAACCCATGCAATCATGTTCCAAATGAAAACACATTTAATCAACTTGAATCCTTTAGTTCTGTATAAAGTGAACATAATATCAGCTTTACGTAAAATCAATAAACATTTTGAGCACAGCTGCAAACTGACCACCTACCAAAAGAAATGCATTTTCAGCATCACATAATTTTTTCGGGCTCTACATGAAATGTCCACTAAATTCGGAGTGGAATAAAAAAGCACAATTTCTCTACTTATTAACATAAAATTGTTTTACTATTACATTTTAGCACCATTATGCTGCAGTGTAAATTGGCTAAAATTTATGTTCTTTTTTTATTTTAGAGTTAAGGCAAAGCCACTACTGTAGGTGGCGTCCTAGCTTAGGGTAAATCATCAAATGGTAACAGCCCAAGTATGCCTACAAGTAAGTGTAATTTGATGATGGTTGCATGATAAAGTCTGACATTTTTGCCGTGTTTTATGGTTTTTGTGCTGGATGAACGCTTTTCTATTAAAACTGAAATAGAAATAACACATGTTCAAGTCAAATCCAGTTCTTGATAATAGTGCTTTGTGGGGTTTTTAATCAAATACAGCAAGGGGAGCTGTTAGGACGTGAGGCCAAGTCACATTGTAGGCATGAAGATTTCCCTCGTATAGTTTTGTGTTACTTGTAGTCCGACACTTTCGGGAAAGAGGAAATGCAGCTGTGCATGCAAATTCTCTAGTGCTGCACATGGTTGAACTTTTACTGTGATCTGACATAAAAAATGTTCAACTAATGCAAAGTATTTATGATCTTGTAATACTCAAAGGTACATTAGACTTTAGACAGACTACAACTTTGAGTTGTAAAAATCAAGTTTGCTTAAACTTCTTTTAAACACTAATATTAAATACAGGCACTATCATTGGAGACACTTTGACTTAATAAATTGTGAAAGTCTAAGTAATTCTATACCCCAAAATTGCAGTCATAAACCAGTTTGGCCCAAATGTATTGCTTCTCCCACTTCCCAAACGTCAGTTAGCGTGCCCCACATTTACATCTTTCAGTTATTTTCATGCACGGCTCTTAAAGCTTCCATTACTTTTTGAGCCTAATGTGAAACGCACAGATTTCCACTGCATATTGTGGGTGCTAACCCCAAAGCAGACAGATAATCCAAATGAAGGCAGAATAAGTGACACGCGATGGGATGCAGTAGTAAAAGAGGGGAAGGGGGGTGATGTGCACCAGCCAGGGAAAGTATAAATAGTTGGACATGCTGTGAGGCTGCTGCCCGAAGGCTGCGGCTTTTAATAACTGTAAATTCAGATGTCCTGGGTCCCTCCTGTCCTGAGCTGTCAGGACAGAGAGGATGCACTTGGTTCCTAGTGGGGATATCCTTAAAATAAAGAGCACAGTGGTGCGCAGGAGTTTTTTCCCCCTCCCCATTGACATTGAGTTATGGGGCTCTGGGCTCTGGCCGGTGGTCTGAACAATTTGTGGTACAGCAACATCACCGCGCACAAAATGAATGATGCCCTGCAGTGTTTGTGTTGGGGCGTTATCAATGTGCCGGCTATAAATAATAATTTACCAAAAAAAAAAAAAAGAAAATAGAAATCCCTAAACTTGACCAGAGCACTTTTCATCCAAAAAAGTATGTTTTTCTTTCTGCTCTGAAAGTATTGGGGTTTTTCTCCTGGGCTGAGCCACATGAGGCAGGGAGAGGCATGCAGAACAGGAAGCATTCAGAAACCTGTCTGCATGTACAAACAAATCTGTGCACAAGCAGACGTTTAACATGCAGGTCTGACCCTGCTTTGAAGTGCCCATCTGCATGTATGTTCTCATAAATCCATCCACTCCACCCCAGCAGCTCTCCCCTCATCATCTAGAGTCCCGCTTGGGTCTGTCTGCTCCTCAGGCAGTGGTATTATAAACTGGGAGAACATTTTGTGGGTTTGGACTGGGCCAAAGCAAAACTTGGACCCACCCGCTAATTGCTAATTACAAGCCCCTATAGTGGTGACTTGACTGTTTGTCAGGGGCTTCTCTCCCCGCTGTCCATGAAGGGAGCCCTGCAATCTCAGCTGAGCCAGGGCTTTTGAGCTGCAACGGAGATGGATCCCCTGAGGAACACCAGAGATCCAAAGCCCGTGACTCACATGTGGCTAAATGGTTGCCCCCACACATTAAATTGACCTATACATGGCAGCTTGCATGTTTTTGTAACCCAATATAACCACGTATTGACTTGTCTTCCTCAGCTGAAGCCCGTGCATGAGTTTAACATGTTGATTTTTATAATTATGGCTTTTGTTTCTTTTAAAAAAAAACTTCATTGTTTTACCGACAAACCACTGATTTATGAGGTTGTTAATGCCCTGAAAACCTCACTCAGAGTCTTATATGTGGCAGACAGGAAGTGAAAAGTGATACTCCAGGTGGCGTGGTTTTAAGAGCCAGTAAAGGCCCTCCAGCGTCTCAGACCTGTCACTGATTAGTCTGTGGAATAAACAAAGCCCTAAATAATAGGATGAGAGGTGCCCCAGGGAGTCGATGGGGAGTTGTCTAGTCATGTTGCTCACAATTTAGGAGTCTTTTAGAACATTCTCTTGCCACATAAATCCTCCTCAAGAGATTATCTGATGTGAAGCTGCAAATCCAAATATTTTCTTGAGCAGGTTGTGGATCATTCTTCATGAGTGTAGTAACTCATTTCCCACACAGCTTGAAATAGGGCATCAGCAGAGCATCAACAGCAGAGAGCGTGTCTCCACAAGCTTTAAGGTCTGGCTATGGCGTGAGCTGTGGCCATTCTTAGTTTATGATTCTTACAAACCACAAAGAATTTGATTATTTCTGATGCTTAGTGCTATATCCAGCTGTTTTGTCCGCATAGTGTTTGTGCAGCAGCCATTGGAGGAGCCCCACTGAGTTCTTGATTATGCAGTGGGCTGAACTTTAGAATCCCTTGTAATTGTGAGCTTTAGAAAGCAAAGGTAATTGACTCTGGGGACTAAAAATAGGTTGTACCTAAAAGTCAGAAGCCTTGTGCTTGTTTCTTATTTTAATCATGATGATTTTGTTGGAGTTTGTGTTTTATTTTCTATTTTAGTGCGTCAACACTTCAGCGCTCTGACACTGTCCGCTGTGTCAAGTCCTGTCAGCCCAATGACATTGCTTGTGTTCTGGATCCAACACACTCAGTGTCCCACACCTTCATTTCCTTACCCACCTTCAGAGAGTTCATACGGCCAGAGGGTAAGTCCTTTGTGTTAAAAAGTCATTTAAACTGCTTCTAGTTGCTGAGTTATGATAAACTAAAATTGTACAGATATGACTGGTTGTCAGTCTCCTATGATTTATTCAGTTTAAATCAGATAATTTGCATCAAAGACCACCAAACATTATCTCAGGGTGCTATACAAATGTATAGACACGTCAATTTTAAATTTGTATGTATGGTAACTTCTTTCAATTCAGCATTGTCCAGTTTATTACAATTATTAGAAAGAAATTATAAATTCATTACCACAAGATTAAAAAAATTGCACCGACATATGCATTTTAATGAACTCTTATTCAGTCCAATTTAAATTCAAATTGAATCCAGTCCAAGTTATTACACTCAGATATAAGGGTTATTTCAAATGATTTTTGGTGGGGCTCTTCAGAAGGCCAATGAACAATTAACATTTTACCTGTTGTAGACACAATTTTGAACACTTTCATCCATCCATTTTCTGCCACTTATCCGGGATCGGGTCGCGGGGGCAGCAGCCTAAGCAGAGAGACCCAGACTTCCCTCTCCCCAGCCACTTGGAACACTTTCAGTTGATTAAACTTAGGTTTTAATTTAGATCAGAGGGATGAGCTCAGGGCTAGTCCAAGTGCAGCCAAGACCAAGGTGGACTGCTGGCATTTTAAAATACTTCAAATATTTTCGAGTGGTCAATCTGATGTAATATTTAAAAACCTTTACATTATCAGTTCTGCATCAGTTATTCTAGCAAAAATCTTGTGTTATACTTGTTGGACGTGGCTCAGATTGATCGAGAAGTGTTACACCTAGTGACTTTCACTGCTATTTAAACTTACAAACAGCCATACAATTGTATTTAAATAAAACTAGCATTCCTTATAGAAATGAATTTTACCTTATTCATTGCATGCTACATCTTTAAACAAAGAACTTATTAGTTAAGGATCAGTCTCAGCTACTACAAAATCAAATTTTAGCTCAATGTTTGTAAAATTGCTTTTATAGCCAAGTTGCTGTTTGCTACAGTGTACTAGTTGTGGCAGCCACTCAGTTATTGAGTTGTGCTGATTCCAAAAATATGTAATTATTTTCTGAGAGATTCATTAAAATCCATCAAGTGGTTAAAGAGATATTTTACAAGCTAACAAACAAACACAAACATAAGCAATTAAATGATTGGCTGCCTTTGATGTTAATGATCATAAATAGTGAGGAAGTTCACCTGCAGGGTTTAGAATCCATGACTATGTCAACTACCCTGAATAAATAAATAAATAAATAAATAAATAAATAAATAAATAGAAAGAAAGAAAGAAAGAAAGAAAGAAAAGGCTCGGCTGGACCTCAGTAGATTGTTAGTGCCATGCTGGTTGAGTATAAGTAACCGCAGTAATCATTTGCAGACAGTGATGACTGACAAGCAGCCTGCCAGCCTGCAGTGCAAGTTTTCTGGCACACTTATGCTCAGCGTCGCAGGGAGTTAAGCTCATGTCATTTCTCATAATCTCTAAGTTGGAGTGTAAAAGCTGAACAAAAGTACTGAAAAGCCTTAACCTTTATTTGACCCCATCACAAGTGTAAAATAAATACAGAAACTTCCGTCTTACATTTTATTGTCTGGTACAAAAGATGAGTCACGGGGTCAATATGAGGATTTCAGCTGTATTTTCTTTTTCCGTTTTTTTGTACCTGATTGTAATCTTCCAACAGAGATTGTTTTCCTGAGAACCACGGTGCCGGCTTACGGATCCTATCACTTAGGCAGTTATGATGTCAACTTTGACATACTCGAGGGGAATACCGAGAATGCCTTTGACGTCATCAAGCGAGTGGAGAATGGAGTGTATGTTGGTGAGTACATTTCCACCCTTTTCTACGACTTCCAGAAATAAAAAAATATTATTTTTTATTCCATTTAGAATATAGTTTATACTATAGTGTATAGTTTTGTAATTTAGGTGGACATGTATGCATCAAACATAGAAAATTTTCCCCCAGATAATCCAGAAAATCTGAACTCTGAGACATAAGTACAACTGACAGCCTGTTAGGGTCTTAGCTGTGTGTTGGATTTATATAGTCGTCATAGTTTTAAAGAGAGTCCTTCTGTGTCTGCATCTTTGTCGAGCTGGCCTTTGGGCAGCCGTGCGAGACAGACAAAGGCCTGTTTCTGTCTCACCAAATATTTGGCATTGATTTTCACAGACCTGTGGTCAAACGAAGTACAATTCAATTTTCTTATCCACAGCCATGCTTATTATCCATACCATCACTTTTTTCTGGTAAGTTGTGTCTGTTAAAATGAGCAATACTAATGCAGAAAAAAACCATCTCTTTGTGTATTCATACGAACATATGCGTGAGTGGTTGCTGTTGACAAGCAGTTCATCATAATTACTTGTTCAGAGGGTGCAACCAAGTAAAAAGAGCTCTGCACTACTTCAAGTAGGAGCAGCAGATACTATCTCCAGTGGTGTGTAACAACAATGTGACTTTGGATGGGTGCCGTTCCCATCCTTTGGTCTGGTTGTGACCATGGCTGCTGCACATTTGTGAAAGAACTGAAAGAAGACTTGGCCCCCAGAAGGATGAGGGCGCATTCAGCCCGGGGGCCGACACATTGTTGGGCCTGTCAACAAGTGTTTTTATTTTGCTTGTGTGCTGAGATGCAGGCAGGGTGGTAGTGGGAGGAAAGTTTCTTGGTCTGCTCCTAATGATGGATGATGGGATTGCCTGTCAGTATGCACATCTGCCTTTCCAGAACCCTAAGGAAGAAAAAACGAAGGAGAAAAGAAAGTGTGGCTGTCACTGGTTAATGCTGGATTGTGAGCGCACATAAGGCCTTTTCTTATACACGTGCAGAAACAGATGTGTGCTTATCAAATACACTCTATTCACACAAAGATGTGGGAGAAAACATGGTGTTGACATTGAAAATTCTCATAGATCACTGCTAAGCCTGTTAATAATTAGGAGTTTTAAACAAAGTCGTCTTAATGACAATAGCATAGTCATGTTGGCTAAATCTTGAAAATAATTTTATGTACAGTCTCGAGTAATGTTGCGAGATCTGGCAAGGTCTGTTTGTACAAAACACGTGTTGGGAATTATTCCCAACTACTACTACAACACATTTCAAGTCAATATTTGTAAAATTTCTTAAGTTAAACCCATTTTTGTGTTTCCTAAGGTCGGCAGGATGTGGTGGCCATCTTGATGTGGGTTGACTTTAAAGGTTAATTAGTTGATAATTAAAACTTGACATATTTCTGATAAAATTTATCCAGTAGTTAATGAGATATTTTGCTAACAGACAGATAGTTACATTTAAAGTTTTAAACAAAAGTTTTATAAATTTGTTAATGAAGTTGAGTTTACTCTAAACTTTAACCACATTTAATCTTTCGTTCGATATCTGTTGAACTGACTGAGTTTTATTGTTTTATAGGGTGATTTTTCATCTTAAAATTAGTTGACTCTAAAAGAGAATCAGCTGTAGGTGTACGTCCAGTGACTACCTACTGCCAGCTTCAATAAAATCTGTCTTCTAGTGCTCAAGATATTTTGTTAACAGACAAAGATTTTTGATGTTGGGTAATAAAGACAGTCTTAAAGACAGTATATACAACTGAGTATTTATATATGAACAGATAGGTATATTATGTGTAATGCATCATCTGCTGTGTGTCTATGGGCAAAGACAATTTGTGTTAAATGTCTTGTTTGTGTTTGTGCTCATCCTCAGACTGTGTGTGTGTGTGTGTGTGTTTGTGCATGTGTGTGTGTGTGTTTGAGTGTGTTTGCAAAGAATAGAAAGAATAAAAGGGCAAAGAGAGAAAGAGACAAAGAAAAATACTGTAAGTCAATGGGAGAAAGGAAGGAAAAAACTCTCTGCAAGCAGTAATCCGGAGAGTTTTGCTTCATGTGGTTAAATGTATTGTTTCATTCCCCCACCATAGGCCTCAGTGTCTCCATGAGCATTAGAGCACTTAAACCAACAACCACATGAAAGGCCTGTTTTTTGAGGAGCCATTTCTCTCCAACAAAACCATAGGGATGCTTATTGGATACAGCTTTTGCATGCTGCTCATCACATATCCAAATTGAGGCCCTGTGGACCCCAGCCTTTGGTCATTGAGGAGTTGCTGTGAAGGGTGGCGTTCATGGTGCGATGATGGCTCGTTTTTTATATGCTAGTGGCTTGTTGCTGCTGGTACTTTGGCCTGCAGATGCTGGAGTTGTGTAACTATTGTATGAGGTTTACTGATGTGTCACACAAGGAAGCTTAGTTTCCATTATCGCCAGTGTCTCCATTAGTTGTATAACTATTTCATGGGATGTGAGGAACAGCAGACATTGAGGCTCCAAAGAGCAAGTATCATTAGTCAATATTTTTGGCTGCTTTTTGTGTTATTGAAAGCTACAAAAATGGTGGTTAGTAATCCTACCAATCCACTGCTAACCTACCTCAATGAATTTTAAATAATTTGATTGGCTGACAATCATTTTTGCTCTGCTTACTTGCTTATTACACATATATACAAACAAACAAATACAGTATATAGTGTATGTATTACTCATATTATTCCAAATTATGCCAAAATCAATCTGTCTACAACAGGGAAGATATTAATTTTTTTACAACCTTTCCACAGAAACATGTTTTGTTGTTTCAAGACCAAAAGCCATGATCAGTTTGTGATATATTTGCAAGAAGATTTTCAAATAAAGAGCGAGGGTTTATCAGACCATAAAGTAGCCAGTGTGGTCATAAACAATAAAAGAACAATAACTCACCTATTGACTGACATACTTATTCAGAACATATTCACTTTATTATACAGCCTGACCTTCATCAAAAGAAAAGCATGCAAGTATTACTTTAGCTTTGCTGTAGCCATTAATAAGTAGTTATCCCATTTTTATGTATGAAATAGTTGTAATATGTCTATCTTTGCAAAAATGATGCAGTCAGCTCTGTGGTTTGTATCCCTGTGTGTAAATCGAATCTGCAACATGATGAAAAAACAACTGTGGAATCAAACAGTCAGCATCCCTTCAACGTCTACAAACAAACCTTTACATGAGTAACTGTCAAGGAAAGACTTTACTGTGTCATTAATCTCTGCTGTGTAACTTCTGGGAGAAAAAAAGAAAAGATTTTATTATTTAGTTTATCTCTCTGACACAGAAGATGAGACAGGCCCTTCTCTTCATGAAACATTTTCATCTTTCAGAGAAACTGTAGGTTTAGGACGCCACAGCTAAATTCTCATCATTTTTCAAACGCAGGTGGAAAGAGTCTCTCCCCAGAGGATAAATATGTTTTGAGTTGGCAGTGGCAGGATGCTGGCAGCCAGTTAAAAGAATAAATGAAAAAGAAGTGGACAGTTTGTCTCTGTGTAGGTAGTCGTGGTCGTCAGTTCTGCCATCAACAGCAGGCGGTGGAATGTGAGCTCTGAGTGTGAGACATGACTGCTTTTGAGCTGTCGGAGTTTGTGGCCTAGACTTATGTTGATGAGTAGCCGAAGAGAGCCGTGGAGATATGTCTGAGTGGCTGTCGATTGGGTGAATCATGACAAGGCTGTAAGGGGCCCACCAGGGAGCGCCAAGTCCACGAGGAACACAGTTCTCGAAATTTGCGTGCCTAATTAAAGACAGTGTTGAACATGCAACACTCCCAATTGGGTGGTCCACCACAATCGAATGTACTCCATGAACAGATAATGATGGAGAGATATCATCCTCATGCAGCCATACCTCATACACAGTGTGAACACAAAGTACATACCACTAGCAATAAAACTGTCCACATAATTCATCAAAATATATTTCTCTCCTGTGGTTTGGAAGAGAAATATGTTTTATTTTGGTTTTTATCTTTTAAATTTATACCCATCATAACTTCATGGTTTGAAACACTTTGTTTTTAGGAAATTCAGCTTTGTTCAGCTAAGCGTTAAGCAAATAAAATTATTGCACAAAATATTGCTCGACTCCATTTTATTTAAAACTTAGATTTCATTTTTCAAAAAAATCATAATTTAAATGGCAAAAGACCAGATACCCCCCAACCCCATCCCACCCCCATCACCACGACCACTACTATAGCCTCTCCAATTGGTCTTTGTTCAAGTCTATTTTATGCCTCCTAGTTATGGCTTTGAAAGGTTACTTGTAATGGATTGCAAAGGTTGTGGTGAAGATAATGGAGCATGTTATGTCATTTCAGCTGTACCAGCCCACAACAACTAAAACTGAAGTCCCAAGAAAAGAACAAGCCTTTAAGTCCTTGAGGCTACTTTTCAGTAATGTTGCAAATCTGTGAATGACAACAGTGACCAATTGGCCACCAGAGACCTCCAAAACAGAGACTCCCTGCTAATTGACCTTAAAATATCAAGCCACATTTGCTGGTCTTACCATACTGGGCTGCATATGCATCCCACTTGCTTTCTGGAGTGGTCAGAGTTCTGTTTTGAGAGCCTGATTTAACTGGCCATCTGTGTACCAGTGAAAAGGTTGTAAACACAAGATCCAGTCCCTGAGCGGGCTGGGCACTGTCTGTGTACAGTACATGTTGTTTTTCCTGGCAGTTTGAACGGATTATATGTCTGCCACAATGACTGATGATCAAAACTGAAATAAATTTTTACTAAAACTCCCTTAACTGTGGATGATGACTCCATCAAGCTACATGACTTGGATTGCATGTGTAAACATTCAGTGTGAAGGCAATCAAGATTCTGCTATGCTATGTTCCACAAGTCTTTTTCCTTACTATTTTACTTGTCCCGAAGATGCTCTTCTGTTCCCTTATCATGCTCCTATATATATATTTATTAACATCAGCTAAACTGTGGATATTCAGAAATTCAGACATATGTTAAATGTATTTGAAACATTTTGCTGGTGACATACACAAACATGTAAAACCCTTTTAGATGTCTACCTGTATAATGAGCCTCAAAAATCCATATTATTCACACGCGCAGGGGGTGGAGTTTGTAGGTAGACTGTCAGCATCTGTGGGGGCAGGAGATGACAGCACCTGAAGCGGAGGAGAAAATAAGGACGGGAGAACTTATTTCAGCAGCAGAGCATGTTGGAAGATGGTAAATGGACTGTACTTGTATAACGCCTTTCTACCCAACCAGGACACTCAAAGCGCTTTACACTACAATCTGTGGCCTCATTTACACAGCACTCTATTAGGTCTCTACAAAGCTAACATGTACAATCATCTATGGAGACTACTCAGTGCCAATCACATTCATACACTGATGGGACACACATCAGAGGCATTAGGGTTAAATGTCTTGCCCAAGGACACAACAACTAAGACAGCTGGACGGGGGATCGAACCGGCGACCTTCCAGTTCCAGGACGACTCCCCTAACCACTCTGCCACAGCCGCTCCAATGGTTATTCGATGTTATTTATTGTTCTCACTGTTTATTATTCTTGGCTGAATTTTTAGGCTGATTGCCCTCTTTTGCATGTAAGCAAACAGTTTTGAATGTTTTTAACTTGTTTGTTCATCATGTGGAAGTACTGCTTATAAGACTGAGTTTACCTGTAAACCCTCAGACTGAAATTTTTCCAACAAAGAAAAACTTGTCAAGAAGACCAACTTAAGTTTTTTTTTTAGATTTTTCTACCTGAATTATTGAGCTGCATCAGGACTATCTAAAAAAATCATTGCCTTTTGTTTTAATTACCACTCAGCTGGACTCTTTACTGATTGATTGATTGATTGATTGATTGATTATGTCTTTATTGTCATTGTATGGAGTACAATGAAATTAAATTTAAGAACACCCTTTCAAGAAGACACACATGACATGGGGGAACAGGTGATCAGGTCATGTGGCAACCAGCAGGGATCGCGCTACCTTTAAAAAGAAAAACAAAAATGCCACAGAAGGTTAGATGAGGAAAAAAACAAAACATCATATTATATCAACAAAATATGATACACTGTGGTGTTTATAAAAATACTTTTACAGAGCAAGAGTACATTTATTAGCCAGAGGAGTAAGTGAGTTTAGAGGGAATGTCCGAAGAACCCAGCTACCTGAAAGAAAAAACCCGTAGTTCAGCCATAGTTCAGAATATTGGTGTTGAATTGTTCATTCTGTGCAGCTCCAGATTGACCTTTAGGGGACCAGATTAGATGGAGTGAGAGGGGGAGAGGTGGGGAAGAACAGAGAGAATGTTTTCCATCTGCCTTAATGTCCGCTGGTACATCTCAAGGTGGCGAATCCAATCAGACAAATAGTGTGGACAATTCTGCCGAACCGAGCTATCAGCTTCTCCAAGATCAATTCCATCTGGCCAGCAAAGTCCAGGAACCACAGCCGGCCCGTGACCCTCAGCAGAACCGCTTGCAGACCAAGTCCAAGCTTGCTCAAGGCAAAAGCCTGAGTGCTGATATTACGGCAATCCTTCATATTAGTCAGGCAGACAGGAAATAGCCTGAATAGTCACTGATGTTGTTATGTAGAACACCAGGAGACCACCAAGCCAATCTGTAGAATCCAGTGATCAGAATCCAAATATATATCCAGCTAGTTGAACAGAGCAGAACAGAGATCCCATCTTTGACATGTCCTCCCATGGAAAAATAATGTTCCAAAAATTTATTAAGAGACCAGCTAACCAAATCTAAAAATAAATCCATAAAAAATAAATCCATAATTTTTGGTTTCGGGTGAAAACGTAGAGGAGGCTCCAAGCAGCAAAGTAGGGAAAGATAAAGGAGGGCAGGAGAGAAGGAAAAAGTGTGCTCTGAGAGCAAAAAAAAAAAGTTTGCTTCCAGGTTTCCTTATCTTTAGGAACAACTGGACAGGAAGAACTGCATGGAAGTCTCTTTTGTAGACTCCGTTTTGTCTTTATTACAATCATCCTGTTCTGTCTGTAAGCAAAGCTTCAGCACTTACACCTTGTCACCTGCAAACTGATTACAGACTTTCTCATCAATAAGTGAACAATAGGTGAAAGTTTGCTCTGCACACCAATTATCTATGCTCCAGTGACCTCTCTGTAAGCCTTGTGAAATATGCTAATGACATCACCATCCTGGGTCTTATCACCAACAATGCTGAGACAGCCTACAGGAACTGCATTTTAGGGCTGACAGTGTGGTGTGCAAAACTAATTTGAAGTTAAAAAACCAACAAAATGGTTTAGATGATAATTGAAATAAAAAATCTACCTCCACACCCTCCTCTTGTCATTCAGACCAGAGGAAGACTCTGCTGTGTTCCTGGGCATTTCCATAGTCAAGACTTGAAATAAGCAGAACACTGAAACAAAGTTGTTAAGAAGAATCACCATAAGATGCATACATTTAGAATGCTTGCTACAGAGCCACCATACAGATCCTTGTCTTTTCTTTTGGCATGCCTTCAAGCTTGATCAACATGTTAAAGAGTAGAAAAGTGTTGTTTGAGAAATCTGTGACAGAAAAAGATGTTATGTAAAACAAGCTAAATATGCTGCTGTAATGATGCTGCAGAAACATTCCAGGCACCTCTTTGTTCACTGGAAGTTTGTCCACCACCTGGATTCTCTCCAATAATTTCACTGCTGTGAACATGCACAGCACCATAACCAGTGTATCATTAAACAATACTGTGGTGAGGCCAATGCATGCTTTTCATTTGTCTCTGGTGTTAAACCCATTCATTTCAGATTTTGTCATGCACTTTCTCGCTGAGTTGTAGAAACCAGAAAACCCTGAAATTGTACTGTTTACATGTAACCCTTCAATACTGTAGAGCTTGTGGCCATGACAGATGACAACTGCCTTCTGGCATTTACTTCACTTTGTTTTGTGGGGTGTCTCTGCTGCTCACATGCATTTATTAAAGGTTATTTTGTACTGAATGGAATGCTTTATAGTACGGCAGAATGTCCTGGCAAATGGAGCGATTTTACAGCTGTCTCTTTGATGGTGGCTGTTTGAGCCAGTGGAGTCACCTTTGAACCCTGTGGTAGATACCTCATTGAACTGGAAGAAGACCACAAACCTATTTTTGTTTTAGAGCTATGACTGCAAAACTTCTGCTCAGACAGACCTGACATGACTTTGCAACCAAGTCGCAGGGCAAATGATCAGCTGTAGGGTTTTGAAACTTTCCACAGGTTTATTCATCCGATTCTTAGGTTGTACGTCGGCCAAATCAAAGTCAACCTGTTATGTGGCTTTTGGCCTTTTTTCCTTTCAGTCTGGGTGAAATGTTAAAGATGAGTATGCGGTTGTGGTTTCACCTCAGGCTCACTGTGAGTACACTGAGGCCCAGCTGTTAGCTGATGCTTTCCGCTCATTGAGGACGCTGCTTAGCTTTTGATGGGAAGCTCACGGAAACACAAAGTCATCATGGATGGATTTCACAAAGGCTTCTGAGAGGTCATAAAATCACTTTAGTATCAAAATCCAGCATTCAGGACTGGGCACATGAGCGCAACAATCTCATACATACGAGCACTTTTCTTGCCCTCAAGACTCCACCCCTAAAAATGACTTAAAATGTTTTAGCAAATAATATTTTAATTCAAACACCTCATTAGATGTGCTTTTAAAGAGTAAACTATGTTGCCACACTCGACAAAAAAACAAACAAGAAATACAAAATAAAACTTTTGTGCAACGGAAAACTGAACTGTGTTGTGGTTAAAAAAGTTTTTTTTTTCCCTTTCTGCCACAAACTCAGGAATTTTGGAGCCATAACTGACTTTCTGTCCTTAAGAGAACACTTATTACACTAATTAGACCACAAGACAAATTTACAAAACACAAACAAGCCTCAGACACATTCCAAATAAAGTCATGTTTAGAAGTTCTGACTAAATTTTACTGTAGATGTAATGTGTGTTTGTGTTTCAGATGTTTAGTCGTGTGGTGAGATTGTTTAGCGTGTTTTTATAAAAATCGTCTGTAGAACTTTTAGAGGAAAACTCAGCTGAACCTGATTAAAAAGTGTTTAGTCCTCATTTGATGTGATCAACAGTTACCATTTACTGAAGATAAACTTTTGAACTTATTGAAAGGAGAAATAATGAGCTAGTAATTCACATGGGTCAACTCAAAATCATGACATTTTGACTAACTTATTCCAACAATAATTTTTTGGCTCAAGTTTCATGCTTTATTCTGTGTCATTTCCTTTCTTAATTCCACTGTAGCTGTTGTTATGTTTAAGCAAAATGTTCATTTTTTTAAATAGTATTTATGGTTTGGAAACAATAAAAGAAAAGTCAGGAGGGTGTCCGTGTCACCATGCAACAGTGTCTCAAAACATCAAAACACAAGTGGGTACAAGTACAAGTGGGGCCCTAGTAGTTGCTCCTTCGAGAGCTTATTACTGAAATCAGCTGAAATCTCTTGTCTGCCCTCAACTCAAACTCACAGAAGAGCAAGAAAGCAAATTAAAGTGACAAGAGAGTAGAGAACCAGCAGTTCAAGTTCCTGAGGCGTTTCCATCCAGAGTCAAACATGGATTCCTGGAGGAATGCCTTCATGGCTGTATTGTATGACTGTGACCGCTCCCCTCTATCAAACACATGGGACTCATTTAACCCTGTGGGCCACAGTGATGGTGCCACAAACACCAGGCTCCCGCAAGAGGAGAAAATAGGGAAGAGGTGGAGGCAGAGGAGAATGAGGGGGTGGGGGATCCACTGTCTCTCAATGCCCAAAGAGTCCCAAATAACTCAGTAGATGCATAATAGATTGTCATTTTGCTTGATATAAATGACCAATAACCAAATGTGTTTTCCTTCTGGTTTAAACAGAGTGGAGCCACCTAAATCTGATTCACTGAGGTAGTGACTCTTATCATTTTTATCCATATCAGTTTAACTATTGAATCGTCCTATTAAGGATTCAAACACTTTACCAACTCAGTCTTGAACAAGAGGAAGAAGTGCCCGAAAATGGGTGGTGGAAGGTTTGTTAAATGACATGGAAGTGGCTGTACAGCTTGGAAGAGCAGAAACGTTAGCAAAAAAAGGTTTGCTGACAGCCTGTATAAACATTGGCTTTTATCCCCCCCCCCGTAATCGCACGCTCTCTTCAAAAGAACATCCAGTGAATTCCTTGGGAATTCAGTAATGCTCTATTGGAGAATGTTTATTCTTACATCCTTTTTACTATGACTTTAATGTGTCTCTGATTCATGAGATTTGCCACAGACAGCTCTTTAAGTTCAATATGAGAAACACTTTATTTAAATACTCATCTAAATGCACCAGTTGTTATAATAGCCCATTTGAAAGAATGAGTGTGTGTGGCAAGTGGAAAACATCATGGTAATCACAGTTTCAAGGTAACATTGGTAGAGAATTGAAGTGCAATGTCCTGGAATGTCTGGCGGAAGTCAGAGCATGGATGTCACTGAATTTTTTACATTTTAATGAACAAAAGACAGAGGTT
>JARVGW010000002.1:24041070-24070101 GCA_031762495.1 Anablepsoides rubrolineatus | reverse complement strand
AAAGAAATATGAAATTGTTTAATTTGTATTTGTATGAGTTACTGTTTGAGGAGTTAAATTTTTGTTTTTGTTTTATTATTGTTTGAGATTAGTGTAAAGAAATTTTGTAAACAGGAGCAGATACCATAAGATTTTTTTCTTCTTCTGCTTCCTTTCATTTCATTTTTTATTTTTTATTTTTTTTATTTTTTTTTTTTTTATTATTATAATTATTTTTTTTGCATTGTTTTGTTGTATGTAATGTGTTTTGTTTTGTTTTTTAAATGAAATGAATAAAACCTAAAAACCTAAAAAAATATGAAAAACTGTGTGAAATCTCAAGCAACGAAACTAATAGAAAAGTAACAAAAAAGATAATAAATATATATATATATATATATATATATATATATATATAAATAAACTATCTAATAAACAACTGGTAAATACTAAAATAAAAAAGTAGACAAACATTTCTAAAACAACTAACTAAAAAATAAAGAAAACAATAAAAAATAAATTTAAAAGATTTACTAATAAACCAAAACATAAACAGATACAACCAATAAGTAAACACACTTAAAACAATGTCAAAAAGATCAAAGGATATCTTAAATCAAAACCCTTAATGTGGATCTTTGAATGTCCTCAAATGTTGTTTTGTATCTGTATCTTATGAGTTAAAAAATAAAAAGTTGTGCTCGACCTGATTACACAATCACAGTTCTCTTCCCGACAGTGTACCATTAAGCTGTCAGAACTATGTTACAGATCCATTTTGACAGGTTACCTTTGGAGTGCTGGGGACACCGATAATTACAGTTTCCACTTTCACAAACCTGTAATAAAAAGTTTTAGGCAAATTCCGGCTTTGTCTTAATGTGTAATTAAAAAGGAAAAAGACATTTCTTATCTTCACTGATGTTCCTTGTAATTAATGATTGTGCTGATTACTTGTTGCTACAGGCACTTATCCAGACATCATTAGCGTGGATCACAGCTGAGCTCAGTAAAACAGACAAATCCAAACATATCTGAATTTTCCGCCACCTAGCAGTGCATGCACTAGCATGTTCTGAGACAAGGTACGCTGTATGCAATGATAATAGCCCATTCTGTAATTTTCTCTTCTCTTCTCCAAACCACATCAGTGTTGGAGGAAAAGAAACAGCTTTCTTGCAGCCCTCAGTCATTTTGGGTGATCTGAGTTATGATTATTTTGTCAGTAAACATGTTAAGCAGGCATTTCAAAACACAAGGCTTAATTCACTGCAAGACAGGACACTGGTGGATTATGTGATTCCTTCAGGTATAAACTGGTAATCAAAAGTAAGCTGTTTTACCAAAGGTTAAAGGAAAGGATTTAAAATAATAATAATAATGCATTGTTTGGAAATACTATGCTCCACTTTTCTACTTCACTTCTTTAGAATGAGTCTTTTTATCATAGCTGCTGGTAAAATGTAGGTGGATTATTAAGAAAAATGCCTTTGTGTGTATTTTACTAAAATATCTCATGAACAACAGGTAGTATTTTAATCAGATGAATGAATATTAATCCTTAGATATACATCTGATAAACCTTTGGAGCCAGCCTGGTTCAAGATGGCTACCACAGCCAACTGATCTCATAAACACATAGGTGTTTATAAGTCAGTCAGTTTGATAGTCATTGAGCTAAACGTTTGTGTGATAGTAACTGAGGGTCATGAAACGTACCCTGAATCACCGTGTGAGATATCCCTTAACTTTATTTTCAAGGTCTGTGCAACATAAGATGATCTTTGTCTAAAGGCTGAATGCTGGGCCTTTGGTTTGGTATTTGGGGTTCTAACTATTGTCAGAACTAATGGCGGAAAAATAGTGACAATAAATTGGCCTGTTTTAACATATTTCTAATGGTCTGACAAGCATTTACCCCAATTACAAACCCAAAGCTTGCTTTAAAAGAAAGATATGTTTTTGTAGTGTAAGATGCTAGCTGCATGTGCAAATTTTCCCTGGCCCCTTTCCTGAAGCACAAGTCATTGCTTCTATCTGACACTCATGAACATTTACGAGTGACGCTCAGTATCTTTGTCGATCTTGTCTCTGCGCCCATGTGGTCACAGTTTCCCAGTTTAAAGATGTTTGATTGAAAAAACATGAGTTTCCCTGTCTACATAAAAAGCCAGGGTCAGCTGTCAGCTTTGCCGCGGATGTTGATTCAGAGTGAGGATTTCCAAAAATGCACAGCAAAAAACCACAAGGAATGCCTGGCATAAGGGGCCTGACAGATGCATGGAAACATTTACTTAAACTGTGTCCATCAAAGCCTCTGATCTGTCACTGATTAGTCCAATATGAGCAGATTCTCATCATTGCACCCCCCCCTCCCCCCGCCCCCAAACACACACACACACACACTGCAAGATTTAAGGAATGTGGTGTTTCACCTGGTGTTGTTTTACATTTAGTTTGGTCAAATAATAAAGTCTTGTAATTACAGTCTTTTGTTTTTTTTTATGATGGGTCAAATATCAGCTGCATCCTATTCAAAATAAAAGTTTCTTTCCTCATCAGGGACTGAATATAATTTCTGCCTAAATACTATTTATTAATACTTGTATGTTTTTTAAACACAACAATTGGTTTCTTCAAGAATTTAGGGGCACAATAAAGATCTTTGCGCTGCTAAGGAGAAATCTGATTTGGGGTTGGAATGATTCATCAAGTAACTTAAAAGCTAATTTATGAGTCAAACATGTCTCGAGGCACATTTTTTTGATTCATTGTATTCTTTGATCCACCTGATTGCATAATACTCAGTAGTTGAAGTGTTTAAGAGGGAGTTATTACTGTTGCACAACAAACCTAGACTTCACCACGTGCCATGGAGAGAGAAAAAAATAAATAAATAAAAAGGAAGAAACAGAGAAAGAGAAGAAAAACACCAAAGATATGGGACTTTATTTAACAAAAGCAAATCCAAAAGCCAAATTGTATTAGTTTATTACAACAATGAATGTCAACAACTATTTGTAAAGATGCACCCAGAATGGAAGTGTGAAATCATGTTAGAATGAGAGGCTAAATTATGAGCAGGAGATTGAATCAATACTCAGACTTGAATATACAGACATGTAGAGTTCACATCAAATAACCTCAAATCTGGACCATTATTCCTCGTTACGGTGACTAATTTCAATTCAGTTTTAATTCAGTTTCTTCATATAGTGCCAAGTCACAACAAATGCCATCTCAGTGCACTGTACACAGACAACAATAATCTAAAGAAGCCAGTAGATTGTGTTGAAACAGTCACCCACTCTGAGCAGCACATTGGTGACAGTGGAGAGGAAAAACTCCCTTTAGGCTAAGAAAATGGCCTTGAACAGCATGTGACCAAAGTCAAGTTACATCCCGGATATGATGTCATTGTAAACAAGTTCACACTTCTAAAATATTCTAAAACAAGGGTTTTCAAAGTATACAAGCATAAGTCCCCCCGAGATACCAAACAAACAACTGCGCCCCCCCCCCCCTAAAAAAAACACACAAACACACTGTTCTGTTCAAATTTTAAAACATATTTTTATTTATTTTTTATATTTTTTTTATATATATCTTTAGCCTTGTGTTTTGAAATAAATATATTTTATATATTTTTATTTATTTTTCTTCTTTTACATCTTTTAAACATCTGTGCTTTAAAATAAAAAAGTGTTGTTTTTAATCACATCACAACAACCCTTTTAATGTTTTCTTTTGGACTACGCTCACACTGCAGGTAAATGTAGCTCGGATCCGGTTATTTTTGGCCCGCTGCAACTTATCAGATGTGAGACTCTGAATGCTAAGCCTCATTCATAAGACCGCTCAGTCCAGGACTGACACTGTTCTGTCCTCCTATAAGCATTCAGAAAAAACACGGAGGAAAGGCATCAGAGTAAGCCCACCTCCTGCCCCTCTCTAACCCTGCAGTTCCACAGCTCAGAAAATTATAATGAGCTGATAACATCAGTGAGAGACCACAAGATTAATCAAACAGATTTATGACATAGGGAATATTAAAGATGACTCAAAACAACAATAGTTAGTTTTACAAATATTAAAACATAGAATTATTAAAAATCTGTTAATTTTATTTGTTGTGTGCGTTAGGGCACGTTTTTGCTACATCATGGGTACCATTTTCCAGAAAAAGTCAATGCACAGTCCTCATGGGTATATAAAAACAAACGTGTGCGTGTGTGTGTGTTTAATACGATCAAAACAGTCGTCAGCGCGAGGGACTGCAGGATTAATCAACAGATTTATTACCGAGGGAATATTAAAAACTACAGGAAACAACAACTTTGTGGTTAGTTTTAAGTATATTTAACCACAGAACAACTAAAATTAGTTACTTCAATCTTATTTTTTCTCCACACGAGGAAGATGTAAGTGCACGACTGCAGTATTAAAGAATAGTTTTATGACTATTAAAGACAACACAGGACAAAAAGTTACAGTTTAACAAATATCGAACCAGGATGCTAAAGTAAGTTTATTTTGTTTGATACGAGGCAGACGGTCCACTTCAGCCCAGCTGAGTTCTGCTCCACGCCTCTTTTGGTTCTGCGCTGCTGGTTTATTTTTGAACACGTACATATGAGCGGGACCTGGCCGGCTTCTCCTGTGATTTTATGAATGAACCGTTGATGTCTCATAACCTGATTACACATCACTGAGGTGAGCGGATTGGCTCAATTCAAGAGTTTAAGATGTTACAACCTGATTGGAGTTTTAAGCACAGAACTCTGCATATCTTCAGCTACAGAACAGACGTCCAGCTGCTTCGTCCTTGTTATTTTCATTTCACATGTCCTGGATGACTGAAAATTTACAGCAACAGATGATGCTAAATTAGCGCTGGACCGCATCAGTACTATAGTCAATATTTTAAGTTTATTCTACCTTCCGCTTGAAGTTCTGCTCCAAATATAAAATGCTGCGCCGGAGAATCCATCAAGAGGCAAAACGCTGGACCTAACAAGCAGGTCAGATAATAATTTAATTGCTTCGGATGGCACAAGAACTGCTGAATACCACAAGCTAACAAATAGCATGTGTGGCTACTTCCTCAAACATTGATATATATTACTGGATTTGGGCGTGGCTAACGCGTTGCTAGCTACATCAACGTGCACACACTGGAGCTCTGTTATGCATTGAAAAGCCTCAACAGAATGAATGGAAGTCAATGGATTGTGAGGCGTCATCCTGATGAAAAACTCATAACTTTCTTATTTCTTGCTTAATTTTCACAAACTATGGTTGAAAATAAAACTGAGGAAATTGTGAATTTTATAGTTATAGAAATTTAAAATAAATAACTAGTTTAAAGGACTAAAATAATGGCTTAAAATAAGTATTTTGCTTTGCACAGGTGTTTTTTTTATATTAATATAAAACACTTTGCAATTCAAAGCAGTCACAATTCAGATTTAGAGCTTGATGCATGGTCCAATCGTACTGTTATGAAGTTTTTAAGTGACATAATATGCTTTCAGTTAATTTACTTCTAGTTACATATTGCTCTCAGTCATCTTTTTTGTGTGTCTGTTTTGCATACGCTGTCACTTGCTTTGCACATTCACACATCTGAGTTATGTTCCTCAATATTACATTAACAACAATTATGGTTTATGGACTAACGGACTGTAGACAGCCACAAGAACTGATCAATGGCTCAAATCTTAGGTTTGGAAAAACTCTCATCGCCCTGACAAGAAAAACTGTAAATACACTGGTTTGAGTCCTAACTGGGCACAACTAGCTCAATCGCCATAAAATGGTGATGGGACTCCATGATAATGGTCTGTGTGATGCCTGTGCCATTGATATGGAGACCTCTCTGTACTACTTAGAACACTGCCTGGCTCTGAGCAGTCAAAGGAAAAATAATTCTTGGGGGACCCCCTTATGGACCCTTAGAAGCTCAGAACACTGAGTGTTTCTAACCTCGTGTCCTTCATTCGAGGAACATGAACGTTTAAATAAAGACCAGTGTCTTTTTGGGGAGAGCAAAAGGACCCATTTACTAGGCTCCAGCTCAAATGGGTTCTTAATCCATCCCCACTCACCACATAGGTGAATTGTTAATGTACATTAACAATTGAATGTTAATTCATATTCACACAAATTTCTGTTGTTTAGCTTTGCTATTTTCATAAACTAACACAAAGTTCTAATATCTTATGTCAGGCCTTTTCTGAACAAACAAGATTACACATGTTCAAATGTTTCTGAAATGTATTCACTGCTCTGAGACAGTGGGGATGAGTCATTAGCATGTTAGAGTTTCTGAGATCCTCGATGAGACAGTGCCAACACTGACGGTCCAGCCCAGCATGCCAGCATCCTGGCATGCAGCACAGACCCTGTCAGTCTGCTGTGTTAACACCGGCATTGTCAGCCTGCTTTCACACCCTGATTAGACACATTCAAATGGCAGTGACATGTTTTGGTATTGTGCAGACAACTACAATAATATCCTGTTTAATATCCTGACTTCATAATTCCATGAACGGAACTGGAAAAGGAGGGAATGGCATTCATCCATCTGTCAACAACTGTCCGAGTCCCATTTTTCCAACAAATAAGACAAATAAATTGGACGTTCATATCAGTTCTTTTATTTGCCTCTCTCTCTCTCTGTCTTTTATTTCTCCATGACTGTTCTGAGACTAATAAGAATGGTAAATGGTCTGTACTTATATAGCACCTTTCTACCCAACCAGGACACTCAAAGTGCTTTACACTACAATCTGTGCTCTCATTTACCCATTCACACAGCACTCTACTAGATCTCATACAAAGCTAACATATACAATCAACTATGGAGACTAATCAGTGCCAATCACACTCATACACTGATGGGACACACATCAGAGGCATTAGGGGTGAAGTATCTTGCCCAAGGACACAACAACTGAGACAAATGGAATGAGGGATCGAACCGGTGACCTTCCGGTTCCAGGACGACTCCCCTAACCTCTCTGCCACAGCCGGCTCAAACAAAAAACATCAAAAAACAAAAAACACAAGAAACAAACATGTCTGTAATGAAGCCTGTCAAAGCTTCTGCAACATACATTAAAAACGTCCTTTTGGGTCTTTGCATCAACGTATGAAAACGCACACATCTGACTGAAGTAGACCCCTAAAGGTTTCTCCGTGGCACAGTGGTGCAGTGGTTAGAGCTGTGGTGTCTCAGTGAGTAGCTGTCCTGACTGCCTCCCAGTCTGGGTTTTTTCTCAATGGAGTTTGCATTTTCTCAGAGCACATCCAACTTTAAAGCAATGATGTCCACCATTAACAGACGTCAAGCAAGATCCACTTCCTGCTTTTGGAGCAAGGCATTCAGAGCTCGATTCATACCTCCCCAACCAAACCAGACTTTCTAGGCAATCAAACTAGAGTTGGATTAAAGCAGGCTAGACAGGGCTGGTGTTAATCACTCTGTCATATAGCCATGTTTAAAGGTCAACTGGCTGCAGCAGCCATCTTGGATCAAGTGAAGCCCACTGAAACATGACACATTTTACTAACAGACACAAGAAGCATCTCATTTTAGTGGCAGGTGATAAAGTTATTTATGTATAACATTATTTTCTCATTAACTTTGTATTTTTATTTTAGAGTTTTCAAAGAAATGGAAGGAGGAAACAGAGCTGAGGAGCCTCTTTACCTTTCTGCCTGCCTCATTGTTGTGCAGGTTCATCAGGCGACGTGGAGTCTTTTTAATCTCGCGAGCGTCCACAAAGCGGCGAGAGAACTCAATGCCGTATTTGATGTCAGCCGAGCAGCCTCCCCACTTCCAGCCTTGCTCCTGATTGTAATAGCCCTGCTTCTCACGGTCGCAGCCACATTGGCTCAGGTTGCCCTGGCTGCACGCCGCTGTGATGGCATGGGCCACCCCCGCCGCCGTTATAGCGTAGGTGAAAGCTGCTTCCCGACTGCCTGGAAGAAAAAAATATTTAAGAAAAGGAACATCTTGTTAGTTGTAGATACAGAAACTTTTGATAAGCTACATCAGTTCCAGTATTTATCAGTGGAGAACACGATTCTGTTCTAAACAGTAAATAAGTCCTAATCTTGCGCATCATCTTGATAAGTAACTCATTTTCCTTCTGTTTCCTAAACAGTCTCATCTCCTGCACCTTACTACTGATGTGGTTACATTTCCAACCACAAAGTCTTTGGGCTTAGACTGCGAGAGTGCAGAACAAGAATAGAAGAGAGGGGAGAGCTTGTCTAGGTGCTGTCCAAAGTGCTGAATTCCTCTGCAGAAGCACCTTGTTCTGCTGCCCACACAGCACACAGCTGTGGTCTGCAGGTCTCCCTGATGCACACACCGAGTCAATGACACACCATCAGCAGCTGCATCTCCATGGGGTGTGTTCATATGTCTGCACTTCAGTGTGAAAGTTTTTTATGGCATACACACCTACTTGTGGGGACCTAACGTTACTTCTGGGGACCTGACTGGTCCTTATGGGGACCTGAGTCTAGTCCCGTTAAGGGGAAAACGTCGTTGGAGGGTCAGGGGTTAAGTTTAGGACTAAGGTGTGAATTGAGTTTAGGTTAGTTTTAGAGTCAGGCAGGTGAGGTTAGCCTTAGAGTTGGTGGTCAGGGTTAGGCTGTAGAAAATAATGGAAGTCAATGCCAGGTCCCCGTAAACATAGCTGTACTAGACTGTGCGTGTGTGTGCAGTCAGTTGAGCGTAGCGACACTCCAAAAACCTTTGAGTAAAATAGTATTTATTGAAATATTTGAAAATAAAGTATATATTTGAGTTCTACAGGGTTGCATTCTCGCCTAAAAACTTTCTAAAACTTAATTTTGTGTCAAGGAAAAATAAATTTGACAATGTTGGCACCGATTTATTTCTTGCTTTTGATTCAGCCAGCACCCGCAATGCATCATGGGATTGGGTATGTGCAGAAGGATGATTTAAAAGCAGTTTTTATGTACAGACACCCATTTTTCAGATAAATTGGGGGTCCGAGGTGGTGAGGGCACTGATTGGTAATGGATAGGCCTTCATCAGAGCTAAACAACTAAAAAAATCTGAAGCTCCTATGTTGAACAGTTTCTGAGTTATAAGCATTTTTGCATGTCCAGACATCCCCTCTTTGGATGGAACCCCCTCCTCAAATTTGGGGTCTATCGTAAAACCGTTGGGTGGCGCAGTGTAGGTTGGACTCGTCTACAGTCCTGCCAAATTTCATGTAGATTGATGCAGCCGTTTTTGTGCTACGGTTGACCAAAAATCACCAAAAAAAATAAAATACATAAAATAAAATACATAAAAATAAACGGTACAAAAACATAATGACTCCCTCTTACGCTTTGCGTGCGGGGGTCATAATAAGTAACCACGTAGAACCAGACAATGACAAATAATCATACCAATGTCTGAAAGTTTTCCACTGTTCTAATATCTACAGAGAGCTTTGACTTAAACAGCATGTCCTTGGTCTACAGAGGGCTGTGAGTTATTAGAACCCTGCTCACCATTCAGGAGGAAGTAATCTGGAAAGTATTGGGCATCAAAGTCAGCTGCAGAGTGTTTAAAGAGGCCTTTCAGCCTGTGGAGTCTTTTTACTATGAAGTCTTTTAATGTGTGTTGTTTTATGTACTCAGTCGCAATTACTTGCATTTTTCTAGGTAAAATGCCATTTTTTTCTCTGCATTTTAGAGAGCAAAACAAACCGGGACAATTTGTCAAAAGTGTAATGGTTTTCAGAGAAACCTCTTTGAAGCTCTTCAGATCAGCATGAAAACTCAGCACTCAGAGCTGAATGTTTTGGAATGAACAGACAAATATGTATCAAATAACTCGCTCGGAAATTCCTCAAGTCTGGTTACATTAGACCGTTATTGGTGGTAAAAATTAACCATTAAAATTCCAGCACTTTGTACAGGACTATACTTTATTTTATGTAGAAAAAGCTCAAACTTTTCAGATGTTATCTGCAGACAGTAAAGATAGTATAAAAAATGAATCTAAAACCATTTTGGGTTTAGTTAACAACACTATCCAATAGTATTAATCCAAAGTTTTATAAGATGGTTCATAACCCACGATGATGATACACATTTACCAAAAGCAAAAACAAAACTCATAAAATCACATATATCTTCAAATGTAGCTAAAAGTATAGAACACAGAACGTGAAAAAGAAAACCTACAGTATATTTAAAAGACACAGCACAGTTTTTTTTCTTTGGAACCATAAAATAAAACCGAGAAGGAATGAATATTAACTGAAAACGTGCATGCTAAAGCTCTAAACAATAATCCTGCACCATCAGTTTGTGCTCAGCATATGTGTTGAGGATAAAGCTTAACTACTGTTACACCAAGTTTTAGCTCAATATCTGTATAACTAACTACACCATAGCTATTTTAGGTTTGCTAAAGTCAAATTACTGTAGCAGACATCTTGAATTGAGATGCCTCCAAATCATAAAACGTAAATGATTATATTCCACATCCAGTAGTTTAAAAAACAATTTGCTAGCAAAGATAACTGATTGTTACTGACCTTAATTTCAATCTTTTAGAGGAGACACATCATACTTTTAAATCCTTCTTTTTCACATTGCAATTGCACTGAAAAAAATAAAACAAACTCAATTTACAAAAAAATGGAAGTTATCTGTCACACCTAATATATATTTTTAATTGAGTGAGTGTTATATTTTTGTGCATTCTGTTGGGGTCTATATAATATGGAACTGCAATGCTTTGGTCTGAATAACTCTTTATTGTAACTTCACAAGCCCCTCATTTACTCCTTTTCTGAGGTGTGTCTCAGATCAACTCGTTTTGATGCTGTCTCCCTAGATGCAAAAAAGGCACTTCCCTACTTGCCCCCCTCCAGCTTCCAGCTGTTCATTCTAATTAGATAGAAGTGTATTTGGCATAGATTTATTTATTCTTTTATTTACAAATTAATTAAGGCATGTCAACAATGGAACACTTGTCAATGCAGCCTTACATGTCGTGTTGTTAGTAACTCCAGACCTTATTTAGTTTAGAAAACATCATCATGAAGTGGGTTGACTACAAAAACTAATTAGCTGTAGATTAGATCTTTTATTGTATTCTGTTATGTTTTTATTACTTTTGCTAATTGATGAACTAAGTTGACTTCAACAGTTAATGCCAATGTTTTAGATCAATATTTTGCACAACTTGTTTACAGCAGGTGATGAGTATGACTGTGAGAAACTACCACACCAAACTTTAATTCAATATCTCTGGAATTTATTGTATTATAACACTTTCTATGTTTGCTTAGTTCAATTAGCTGTAAGGTAAAAAGGTTGACTCAAAAGTTATTCAGCTGTACATGTATATCCAGTGTGTACTTTCTAAGAGCTTATGTAAAATTCCTTTCAGTCATTCATAAGATATTTTAATAATATAATAAAAAAACACAAGCAGGTATTTACACTTTCAATATACTTTTGTGACTACAGACATTCAACATTTTGAAAGTGAGCTGAAAGAGTTTAAAGTCACTTTGCAATAACTAATTTTCTTAATGTAGTGTAGTAAAATTTAGTTATCTCCTTTATTTTGGTAGGTTTAGGGTGGGGTACTAATTTTTTTTACACAACTTTTATTTAAAGACTTGTTTAATTTATATTGCTGCTAATTATACTGCTTTCATGATGCCAGTTTCAGCTGTTTCTTATTTCCTTTCGTTCCCAGCGGGACTTTTTACACCTCTTATTCTAGACCCAGGTCATTTTTTGAACTCTCCATAGCTACTGTTAATTTCATATCCCGGGGCTGGCTCTGTCAAGCTCCTACCACAGCCACAGGTTCTGCTCAGCGGGGACTGACTCACAACCACTTGCTTTTTTGGTGAGTAGCAGAGCTGTGCCCCACCAGCTTGTGGTAAGATTCCGCTACCCCCACCTCACACACACACGCAAATGTTAATGCACATACATTCACACACTAAACGACCACATAATAAAAATACACTACAAGCTCATACTACCCTCCACCCTCACACGCGTTTATTGTTAAAAACACATTTGCACATCGACACACACAAAGCTGAACATCACTGTAATGTTTTAAACAGGGTAAAGGTAATTTCCTGAGAAAGGGTGGTTTCATGAGCTGTACAACCCATTTCCGGGCCCAATGAGTAGTGCTGTTTAAGGGGAAATGGATGATGACGATGAGACTAGTCCTGGTTGTTACCCCCTGACAGTTCTGGCACTGCCGAGATGCTGCCTGGTCACATTAAAGTTCAATTACATAAAACACAAAATTTGGTGGCATTTAAGCACAGCGTTTTTATTTCATTGAATAAAAATGACCAAATAGGAAGATTAAAAACGTAATGTTTCACACTTAGGTAGACAAAAGTGATCGTTTTGATTTTTCTGGAGTAGGGTTCTGTGGAAAAGCAATGCAAAATCAATTTCTAACACCTATACACAACCTGCTGTAAGAGCTCCTGCAGGCACTTTGCAGAATTTGTTTCACACACAATGTTTAAGGATCTTGCGAAAAATCAAAAATGCATACTTGTTTTGGACTCATTTGCATTCTCGGTCTCGGACACAGACGATTCGGGATTTTATTTCAAGACCAGTCAAGACCAAAACTGTGAAAATATCACTAAATTGGCAGAGTATTGTCCAATTTATTTTATTTGTTTATTTGTTTGCTTTCAGGTGATGTACAATGTTATGACTCTAATACAAGCGTGACTCATTGCTATTTATGTATTTTTGTTACCATTGTCACCAGTGGCGGATGCTGGTCTTTCTAGGAGGGGAAGCTCAATTTCGGCCTACATCATAAAATTTGTCAGTTTATTTAAACGCAAATTCTACATTAAGTGCAGAGGTGTAAGGTAATTAAGTACAAATACTTAATTACCGTACATAAGTAGAATTTTTGGGTATCTGTACTTTACTTGAGTAATTATTTTTCAGCCTACCTTTTACTTCTACTTCTTACATTTTCACACAATTATCTGTACTTTATACTCCTTACATCTTTAAGAAATGCAATAAGTAGAAAGTCGTTACTTTTATTAAATTTTTTTTTAGATGAAATGTTTTCATTCCAGCTTGTTATTATAAAAAATAAATACTATCCATATAATATGTTCCTCCTAGATAGAGTGAATTTAATTGTGGTTGAATGGGAAGTATAAATATATACAATTCTGATACCGTATTAGTTTGTACACAAACAAATCATGTCACACTCCAGCAGGACATAATCCTTAAAATAAAAGTACTGTACTAAAGAAGTATTTGTAGTTCATGAATTATATTATTGCATTTGGCCGCAGCCCTCAGATAGAATTTTATTTTGGGGAAAAGCTTTGTGCAGCCTTGATATTTGTATATAAACTGAAACAGCTAGACTTGTGCATCCTAAATTTACCATAAGCTAATTATTTTTAATACAACAGTCATTTCTGCATTGTTCAGGGGAGGTCACCTCCTAATAAATGTCATTACAGAAAATCTAACTGCTCATTTTAAATCAATACTTTTACTTTCAATACTTATGTACAAAAAATATCAGATACTTTAAGACTTTTACTCATGTAATATTCCTAAAGGAGACTTTAAATTTTATCAAAGTCATTTTTTGGTAAGATACTTGTATTTTTACTCAAGTGTCACTTTGTGGTACTTTATACAACACTGGTTAAGTGTGTCCGCCTGTGAGTGCTTTGCGACGGTAGAGAGACTCAGCAGCACCCGCTGGACAGAAACAGCAATAGACGTCAGAGAGAGTGATAGAAGTCAGTCTCTAAACACAAGCAGCTACAAAAAGAACCCACCAGAAATAGAAGCTTGATTTGTTGCTAGTTGTTTTTAACAAAGAAAATGCTACTAAAAGGATTAGGAAAGTCTCCAGTTCAACTCAGAACAGAATGAAACTAAAAATTGCTCCCATGGATGACACACATAAGATCGCTGATTCGCTCATTCCGCTGTCAATCAAAGAGGGATTCAGCCTCAAACATATCATCCAATCATCATGCAGAAGCTGAGCGTTCGGGCCGGCTGAGGCCAGCCCACTGCCCCATAGACCTCCAGAGACGCTGAGAGTCTGATGGGCGGGACAAAGCCTAGCATTTATCCAATGACTCGTCTTGTTTCGCTGCACTGTTTGATGCTCAGCGTCCGCACTGTTTAAAGCACTGTGAAGCTGCTGGAATGAGTGAGAGGAAAGCTGCGTCATTACCAGTGATAAGAAGTTGATTCTGTACACAAGATGAGTGCGTTGTAGCGCATATTTAGTCACTGACATCAACACAAAACAGTATATATTTGATCAATTTTTTTTGACATTTTAGGGGAAGCTGAGCTTCTCTTGCAGTCTTAGAGCAATCGTCACTGATTGTCAGCCACCCTCTTTCACTCACACGGGAGGTTAGAAAGTGAGAAATGGGAAGAAGATGTCCACAACATCTTCAGTAATACAATTCAGCAACATAAATCATAAAAATATATGTGTTAAACAACATCCAGAAGAAAGCACATAGAGACTTCTAAATTCTGCAAGTTTCACTTTCAGAGATGGTAGGGACTACGTCCAACTTTTATTGTCACTTAGAAAGTAAGCACAAAGAAAGGTAACCTACATGTAAATGATGTTAGTAAAGCTAGCTAGCTAATGTTAGCCCTCACACAAAGAGATTTTGTCAATATCAGCTACATATTAAGTTGTGTTAGGGCACTAGTTTCTGTTTTTATTCCAGTCTTGTTCTTAACTCTAGTCGTGTTTCCATCCTATTTTGATTCAAATTTTAAGCAAATTTTAACAATTTCGCAAAAAGGAAAAAATGAAGAAATGCGACTCAGACGTGTTTCCATCAACTGGCTTGAAGCGAATCAATTACATCAGACGCATGCACGTAGTAAACAGGAAGTAAAAGTTGTTACATTTGCAGGGTCCACACATCTCAGGATAATGGAGAGATGTTATCAGGAACACGTTGCTACTATCGTGAAAGTTGTAATTATTATGTCAGATCAACTAGTTATGGTGATGTTAGTGCTCTCTGGAGACCTAGAGAAAGAAAGGCAATTTTCTTTACGTTACTGGAATACCGAGAAGACGCAAACAGTGGGAGGAGGGTCCTGCTGCCAGTCGCAGCTGCAGCCGACCCGAAACTGGTACCAGTACTGGGGAACAGCTGATCAGCAACGTGAGGTAAATCTTTTGCTACGTCACAACTTATTCTGCAAAAGTGTTTCCATCTCTCCTTTTGCGCATTAACTCTTTTTCGAAAAACCCTAAAACCACCTCAAGTGAGCGTATCAACTTTTATGCATGAATTATTACACAAAAGCAAAAATCCATTTTGGTTTTGACCCTGATCTGATTAACTATTAGCTCATCAGTCAATAAAATCTTATTTCTCCCAACAAAAGTCATTTAAACAGCTATCAGCAACAGGTAACATATTAGTATTTACACCCTTTCTACAGTAGCCCATTTTATATGATCTTAATAAATCTCTTAAACTCTTTCATGTCCATCCAACAAAGTTCAATTTTAGTGGACATTTAGAGATCTTGTGTTTGAAAAATGATTTTATTATTTTATCTACACGAAGGAGAAGCCATGGACCACCAAACAGATGGACATTTGATTAAATTTACAGAAGAAAAAGCACCCATATGAGCAGGAAAAAATCCCTAAAGAGCCTGGCCCCAGAGTTCTGACATGCCTCCAGGAGGAACCTCCCTGGGATAGCCTCGCTAGCTGCCAGTGGAAAATTGGATTGACCAGAAAAACCTCAGTGAATTTGGAAACATCCAGGAGAAAAAAAGAATGGAGGGAATATTAAACCAGATGTTTAATGGAGTTCAGTGGCAAGTGTCTACTCTACCAGCCAATACAGAAGGCATGGGCAGGATCGGTCCAACTTTACTCAGAATAGGTACAGAAAAAAAATTAAAAAAAACACTCATATGACTTTGTAAACTGCTTAAACCTGACATGTACGGAAGGATACACATTAAGCAACCACATCACTTTGGACACAAGCCCTTGCTGCGATACACGTCTTGGTCTTTGACCATCTGCTGGAATTGAAACACACAAAAATCGGTAGCTGTAGTGGCCTTTGGCTAAAATGGCAATTTGTGTTTAGAGACACAGGAAAGCATCCTGCTGACCCAAAATTCATATGACACAGCACGGAGATTTACAACCAACAATACTATGCAGGCAGTGCTAGAGTTGCACAGGCTAGATGATGTTAACACAGCCGCTGACCTCAACAGGCCTTGGTTTCTTTTACTGATCACAGGCTATGGTCAGGCTGTGTTGCTGACAGGAGAGGAAAAAGGAAAAGATATACTGACAGGATTTGGAGGCCACTGCTCTGTCCAAATAAACATTCTGTACGGTCAATTTTGAGTGTATTTCCACAACAATAAGGACCTCAAATATACAACAACAAAAAAAAGATTCTACCCAGTGAAACATATGGACAATAAAAACAACTCCATAACAATTTAAACATCTCCAACCCCAATTCTGAAAAAAGTTGAGATGTTTTGTAAAATGTAAATAGAAAAACTGGATACAACTTGCAAATCCCACAAACACACATTTTATTCCCAAAGGCACATAGTTAGCATGAAATGTTGCCCCATTCTTGTTTGATGTAGCATCATGTCTGTTCAGCTTGATACATTTTTCTAAAACTTTTATCTACATTTCTGCATTGATGGTGCCTCTCAAGATGTCTGATCTGCTCATACCACAAGCACTAATGCACCCACATACCATCAGAGAAGCAGGCTTTGGAAGTGTTTGGTGAAAAAAAAGGTCCCTCTCCTCTTCAATACAAAAGCAACTCCAGTTTAAAATTTCAAGTCATCTGACCTCAGTCAATTTTAAATGAGAGCTAGCCTAAAGGAGACAAAACGTCAGCGCTTCTGGATAGTGTTCACATATGGTTTCATCTTATCATGATAGAGCTTTAACCTGCACTTGTGGTCAGCAAGGTGAACTGTGTTTACAGCCAATGATGTGTGGATGTGCTCCTGAGCCCATTAATGTCCAGAACAGAATCAGACCAGTTTTTGATGCGGTGCTTCCTTCGTTGACTTTCAGCCCTGTCCTTTGAAGACAGATTTCTTAAACTTCTTTATTGTGATGATTGGATATTCAAAGCCTTCCAAATTTTCCACTGAGGAACATTATTTCACTAATTTGTTACTGATGAGCCTCTGCCTTACTTGACTTCTGAGACATTCAACCTGTCATTCCAAACAATGCTTTGGGGAGGGGCATTCTGTGTGGCAGGAGCTCGACTGCAGAATGGGCTCCAGGGAGGAGCTATGTACAAGTAGGCGGTGCTTTAGACCAGTAAGTGTTGAGGCAGTTCCACACGGTTACCAAAGGAGATTCAAAGATTTCTCAAACATGCATGAATGAGTCAAAGCATCACTCTGGGTATGTGTTTGATGAGGGAATGACATTATAACATGATATAGAGCATAATCATATTTTTTTGTTTTTTACAGAAGAAATAAAAGATGTCAACAAGAAAAGACTTGTCCTTCCAGCCTTGCATGTTGGAGCCAGAATCTGACCCAGAGCCAGAGTTGAATCAAGACGACAAAATTATAGTTGGTAAGTCCAGACATTAATTGGCATTTCTGTTGCAAATACTGTGATGTAATAGTTCAGAAAACATCATAGAAAAGAGAGAGAATGTGTAGAAAACAATGACCCAAACAGAATATAAGGATATCTACACAGCACCAGGAGAGACTACATTTAAATTTACTGCAATCATAGACTCCAAGTACACAACAAAATGCATTTAATGACTAAAACTGTGGATTTTGTAGGATATGTCCCATTTAACAGTTGCTTATTATGTTTTACTTTAAAAAAATAAACATGGATATGTGAGCTTTCCAAATCATTTCATTTTTTATTTACACATTTCAACTTTTTCAGAACAGCAGGTTGTATTTCGCAAGTGGATATGTTGCACTTATTTTTCTTTTTTTACTTGTTTTATCTTGTCCTAATTGTATTGCCAAGTTTTTGGGTTTTTTTTCTCTATGGTAAAACTGCCTACAACCAGAAGCAAATTCCTTCTTTCCTTGTCAGCATAGTTGGCCTTGAAACTCGACTCTGATTGTGACTATTCAGGTTGCACAAGCACAAAGGAAGGCGTACAGCTTAAGCGAACAGCAGTGAAGCATGCAAATGTTGAGTTTTAAAAGCGCCTAAGAACAAAGCCGACTTAATGACTAAAAGTGAGGAGAGCTGGACACAGAGAGAGGATATACAGCAAATGGAGGCTGGTTGGAGCCTTGCAACAGGGACGCTCACACATGCACAAAAACATTCAGAAGCAGAGTTCAGCAGTGCTGCTGAGCTGCCTCTCCACACAGAACAAGCCTGTAGGTGGGGAGGCAGTGAAGGGGAAAGCTTTGTAAAGTCCACTCAGACATGCACTCACAGCCCGGGGGAACACAGGAGGGTTGGATTGCATAAGAAATGACATCTCAGCTAGACAGTCACACACTTGAGTTTCAAACATCATATCTGTCAAGCACAAGAACATTCTGTTACAGATAAATGACACCACAGAGAACAAAGGGGAAAGTGTCACCTGCTGGTGGTCAGGAGTCTTTACACACTGACAGAAATGACCCATGTTTTCTCTAAGGGTCATGGCGGTAGAAAAGTCTCCAAATGTTAGCCACCTGAAAAACTAAAGTGGTCCCAATGGGTGTTTTACTATTCTTCCTGCCTTGCTATGTTTGCAATATGCAAATAAAATTCAATTATGAAGTCAATGAATTTCCAGTAACTGTTTAAAAATATATAAAAATGATGAAGCTAGTCCAAAATACAAAGGCAAACAGCTGCAGGAAATATGACAGTGAGTGCACAACATCAAAAAGACCGTTGTTTCACATCACTGAACATAAAAAGCTGTGACACCAAAAGCACTAAAAAAAGTTCTGACTAAAACCGGGCCAATGCTGGAGCCTTGTTTCCAGGGCCCCAAGAAAAGGGAAAGAAATGTGGAGGAAAACCCCGAGCTTTGTGTACCAATCGCTGAACTGACTAATGCCTGCTCTACTACTGTTTTCCGTTCCGCTTTATGTACTGTTGCTATGAACATATGCTCCGAGCAAATTATAGACACAGTTGTGGTCCATGAGGTTTGCAGCTCAAGGAATTAGCGCAGCCATGTTCCTGTACAATAAAATAATATTGTTTTACCAGAACTAGGCTGCATTCTCTGAGAGCTTGCCATCACAGAGGCGAGGAAGTGACATGCTTTGGCACAGCTGTTCACTGATGGGGTCCCAAAGCTTGATTCAGATAATGAGGAGGGCTTTGACCAGTAAAGGTAAAGCAATTATGAGAGGATTCAACATTACCAGTTGCATTGTATTAAATGTTGAGAATTTAAGTAAGCTGCCTCCCAGGCACAAAAAATTGTGCTGGCAGAAAACCCTTTTTTTTTAAATGCATCCTTTTTTACCCATCTCCTGATCTCCCTGAGTAAAAAATAAAGCCTTTTGAATGAACACTCAGACTTGCTAAAACAAGCACAAATCTCCTTTTCCTCCCTTTCATCCCAATAGTGACACCAAATCAGGACCTCACCTGCTCAAACCCAGGATGGTAGGCAGGTACAGGGCAATCATCAAGTTCAAGTGAGGACAGAATTCAGGATTTTCCTCAATTTCAATCCTGTTTTTCATCTTCCATGGAATCATGTTTACTTGGATATAAACCATTACCACATCATATCATTGACAACATTATTATCATCACCACTATAATCAACAAGTCAAAGGTGCCACTGATTACATGTTTTCGTTCTCATTACAGACAGAAAAAAACTTCAGTGTTTAAGTTTCTGTATTTCCTGATGCTTATAAAGCTCCAGGTTTCTTAAAGCAGTAGCTCATATCTTTTTGAAGTGGGATTCGGTAAGAAGATTATGAGCAATGATTATCTTACCTGTTGTAGATTTACAGTGTGAAAAAAGTGTTTCTTTCTGATTGGCTGGATGAGTTTATGTCTAGACTAAGCAGAGCCAAAAGTGAAATGTAGTCAACTCCAAACTCAAACATTTCATAGCGACTGATGTGAAGATAGTTTTATATACTTTGAAATCAGGACATGTGTATAACATGTTTACTTTGACAGAAACATAATTTGAGTTGTTGCTTTTCCTAAAATATTTATTTTGACAACACCATATTCCCTGTGGTTGTTGAAAGTGCTTTTTAAACAAAGTTTGATTGGAATCTTTATGATTTTACAGCAGGATGTGAAGACATAGGATGCAAGAGAAGTGCTACAACATGCTGCCACTATCTGCTTCAAACAAAACAAAACCAGAACTCACTGAAAAATACCTTTTCAATCACTGTCATTTAAATAGAATTTGAAGTTTTTTTTAGTGCAAACAGTGGTGGCAGCAGTTAGCTGTAGGAATATCATATTTTATTTGCTATATCACCCATATAATGCAAAACTGAAAGCACTGTAATGATTAATAAAAATAGTCTGTGCTATATATTTATTTATGCAGAATTATTCGCTTTTTTTTTCAGCATGAATGTGGTAACAGCAACATGTTACAGTAACCTAAGGGTGAAATATTTTTGTTAAGGTCCATTTTATTGTTTCATTCTAGTGAACCAAAATTCAAAAGCAATGTCTATTTTTCCTTAGTTGATTTTCACTATGCTTTTCATTATTATTTTAAGTTTTAAGTTAGCTCAGTGGGTTGTGGGGTTTTATTTATCTAAAAAAAGGGCACCTACACATTTTTCACTTCTGTAGATGTTTAAAGATGGCAACAATCTTTTTCCTTCTTGGCCCTGCTGAGATTAGTTTGTTAGCTCATAAACCCTGTCAACATTAATCCCTATTTCTCCAAATTGAGATAATTCAAAAAACTACCTCTAACAGGTAGGATATTAATGTTTCATAACACTTCCACTAGTGCTGGGCGGTGAACCGGTTCGTACCTAAAACTGTTTTCTATTTTGTTATGATATGAATTTTCTCTGAATACCGACATACACCTGTTTATATAGCCTGAACACGTTTAGAACATTTTGTTGCGCTCACCAGTAAACTGTTTCACAGAGGACACTTTTCCTCGCAGCACTGCTATGCACATTAGCATGCTAAGGTTACTGTTGAATAACTATTCCGCTGCTTATATTGACCGACATTAAAAAACTCTCCTGTTTTTGCCATCGCTGAATGTAGTATACACCTATTCAGTGACATGTAGGGATACATTTCATGCATGACAACTCAATGTGCTTCTAGTATTGTGAAAAACCTGGGGTAAAGGGGTTTTGTATGGGGGTTTAGTTGACTAGTGCACTAATAAGGCTAAGTCGTCCCATTAAGCTTTATTAAATAAGACAAAACAAAATACCCGATAATGGTCTTTGCTCAACCCTCCTCCTTCACAACAGTAACAAAAGGCCTGACTACTTTCTACAACCAGTCAGAGAAGAAAAGACATGTAGAGGAGAGAAACAGTGACACAGTCAGATGTACATTAAAATAAAAAATCAAGAAATAACGGTAACACTTTATAATAACTACACCTTATTTAGCCTTAATTAATCATTAATAAAGGGTTACTTAACCTCGAAAACATGGTGTGAAAGTATGTTTACATGAGCATTTACATATATATACACAGTATATAGAATAGTTAACTCATGAGTTATTAAGCACGAGTAAGCAATGAGTATGTTGGTTTTAGAAGTAAGTAGCCTTTATGCATAAAACATTAATAAATGTGTTAATTCCTAGCCTGTTAAGTCTGAATCATCCTTAATTAATGATGTTTTCAAGGTTAAGTAACCCTTTAATAATGATTAATTAAGGCTAAATAAGGTGTAGTTATTATAAAGTGTTACTGAAATAACATCTGTGTTGCAGAAAGAGAGTAACTTTAGTTGACCATGGTTTGCTAATCAATAAGCAACGTTTAAAAACCTATAAAAGGTCCAAACAATCGCTTTGACTTCATCTGCGTCGAGCATCTCTCTGACTCAAACCAACAAACTTTGTCACACACATCGGTCCCACTCAGGCTGTGGACCAGCGACGATGTGATTGTTGGCACATGTAAATGTCCAGTGCCCCCTCAGCATACAGAGAATACACTGACCGGCCTGGGATTGTAAGGGACAAAGCACGCTGCGAGATTACAGTTGATCCTTTCGCATCCTGTTTCCTCCTGCGTCTAGTGGCACAGGCAGACCCAGACAGGCGCAGATCCCACTGATAACAGAGTTTTTTCATAGCTAGGGTGGAGGGGCAAACAATGATCACACATGAACCTGGGTCTGGATCCACAACAACCCACTGGGGCCAAGTCAGAAGCAGACGGATGATGGGTGGGCAGGAGAGAAAGTGGGAAATGGATCCCTGCTCCAGACACACCCACACAGTCTGAGAAGGAGACAGAGCTGATGAATGAACAAGGAAAGAAAGGGGCCTGGCAGTGATAACCCCCTCCCTCAACCAACCATGGAAACAGACACACGTTGTGGGCATGGGATGTGAGGCGCAACATTGGGAAAGAAAGAGTAAGAGATGACCTTTACTGAGCCATGATGACCACAGCCCACACACTGCAGAACAACAAAGCACCAGACTCTCCTATCTGATAAAGATGGGGGGAGATCTTAAACACACACACACACACACACACACACACACACACACAGTTTTCTCTAAACTCCCAAGGAGGAGGGTAAAGAGGATTACCGCTGCCTACATGATGTTGGGCTGAAAAAAAGTCCTTTTACCCACCGTCGCTCCACCAGAACATAATGCACGTGTCATTTCCACACTGTTATCCTTGTGGTGTTAAACACTCGCCCACCTCAGAGCCGATCTGCCGTTTAGCTGCTATCTAGGAATACAACGCATCGAAGATATACAAAGTATTTGACCCGCTTAACCTTCCTCTCATGACAATATTTCCATTTTATCTTTACAGAATAACAGAATTAGGTGAATCATTACATGTCTGAGCTGATAAGCACAGTTTGCCTGAGGGGAGTACAATCAAAGTAATCCCAGCGAGGAGAAAAACTCGGCAACTGTGAGATGATTGATGGTGTTTTAGGGGAGTTCACTGCTGTTAAGGGATCCACTTGTGTGCTCTTGAAACCCCCCAAGTTTTGAATGATGAGATTTTGACTGTCTTCATTAAGCTAAGTCCTGCACAAAACACTCATTGCCAGCTGATTAGGCTCATACGTCAAACAGCAAAATCATTTTTCTTTTAGGCTACACGTTTAACCAAGAAGCCTCGCTCACAAACAACTAGAGGCTTTTTACATTGTGACATGAATGTGTGTTTGGCTTCATGTAACTGTATGTTATTAGTTTTTATTTTGAATAATAATGGGGTTGATTGAGGATAAGATTGCACAGCACAAAGAAAGTTTATACTTCAGTTGAATACTGTCTTGCATGTCTAATTTAAAAGGAGGAAAAGAAAAGGTCCAAATTATTATTTCAGCATGCATTTTCCTTTACTTTGTCAAAATGAGGAAACAAAGCACAAATGGAACCACATGGTCGTTTGAAAAGATTTTCCCGGCCGTTCATTATTAGCCTTCGGTTGGACCGTGCTGTTGTACTCTCTGCATTCTGCTGGGATACGATTTCACCACAATGGGCCATCAACAGATTCCGAGAAGTGGAAGGATCTCCGCCAGCGCATTTATTATCTGCAAGTATTTGGTCGTCCCCAGACCGAGAGCATAGAGCAGCGTATGAGAAAGGGAAGTGGTAATAGTAGATGGAAAAGCAAATGAATGCCTACCTCAAGTCCTCAACATGAAGGTAAATGTGGATATCATCATTATTGCTTCGAAATATGAACGTGGATGTTTTTCTGATAGACATCGTTTAAAATTCTTCAAAGTGTTATTCAGAGAAATGTAGCCAAAACTGCAATGATTATCCAATAACACTGAAGTCACAACAGGACTTGATTATTAAAAAGGGAATTGAATGTTGTATTTCTAAAAGAAAGACAAGAAACCTTTAAAAGGAAAGTTCAGACTGATTTAGGTAGAGTCCTGTGACAAGGTTATAAACTATTACTCATTTGAATGACTGCAATTGGACTAACAGAGTTTAAATCTCACCTAATTAACAAGTTAATAGTTAGTCCAAGCTGGACCAAGACAAAAATGGATTTATATCTTAAAACAAATCAAACCTCTGAAATTTTACATCTGTTAATGCTAACGCTAATTTAGAAATATTTCCATTGCTGTCAGTTTTGTAATCCCAATCACATTTGACAAAAGTATTCCATAGGAATTATTATGATATCCCTGCTGGAAGTGCTACAGCTGGCTGCTGCTGCTGCTGCATCTATTTGCAATTACAAATAACCACATAATCCTATGTAAGATTTATAAAACAGAGTCACATCAACATATTATAGTTTTTTTTTCTTCAACTTGTTTGAAAAGGACAAAAATCAATTTGAGCTCAAACCAGCTCTTGTCTCATCAATCTGGTAAGAATTAGACAAAGAGTTATCTGTAACAGGTAAGATATTAATTGTAGATTAACTTTTAATTAACTTTTAATGAAAAACTAAATGTACTTTTAAGGCCAATGAATATATGTGATAGGGTTTTACAGCACTGAAGAAAAAAAACAATAATCATGTTTGCCTTTATCTTTTTTTCCTTTGCTGTTCAAACTAGGAAAAGTAAAACCAACAGTACTGGTACTATCTGTCTGCAGTGACCTTTCCCCTCACTTAAGAAGGAGCCATGAGTATTCAGCTCCCAACCAGCTATGTGTCACCCAAAGACTTGTTTTCCCACACAAACGATTTTTAACAAAACAGCTTCAAAATCCTTTATCAGGCTAGACGCTGTATTTGGCCCCTGAAGTCTTGTCAGGTGGGTTTCTGAACATCTGGAACAATGTATATTATATACATAGTTATTAAAGTTTTGTTTTGTTTTACCTCACAACAGCTGAGGCACATGTGTCAAACACAAGGCCCGCGGCCCAAATGTGGCCCACGGGTGACTCCCATGTGCCCCCCCCCCCAATTTATTATTTTTACTTATTATGAAAATAGTTTATTATATTGATGGTAAACTTTAAATTTATGATTAAATGCAACAAAATAAATGAATTTAAAAGGTGAAAGATAATAATTGTCATGCCCCTGAGCTGTTGGTTTTAAGTAATTGAGCAATTTAGTTGGATAGCACAGTATTATAGTCTCAAATTAAGCTGCTTTAAAGTCAGCATCAACCATAAACTACATTTCCCATAATGCATGTCCATAATCCATGGGAATTCTCTGTCAGAAAGTGGGAGAGTTAAGAATTCAAGATGACAACTACTCTAGAAACTCATCAGTGAGTAAAATTCCATTAGTATTACTTTTATTATTGGTTAGAAAAATACTGTTATTATATATTATAATATATTAACATAAAGTTAAATATGAAACGTCAAAATACATTAAAACTGGCCCTTCGAGGGCCACCATAACGCTCATGTGGCCCTCGGTGAAAATGAGTTTGACACCCCTGAGCTGAGGTTTATCTCTGTACCCATGACATGAATGAGAAAACAAAAAAAAGCCTAAAGTCATGGTAGATAAAGTATTTCCTATCTTTTTCTAAGAAGCTATCAATAAACCATTACTTTTATTCATTATTACTTTTAGTCATAATTAACATAAAACACATTGAAATGAGTTAAACATTTTTAATAATACTTTTTGGCATTGCTTTAAAATAAAATCCATATCCACCTGCTGGAGTGCTGCATCTATTCTTGCGCAATGAGCCAAAGGCAGGATGATTGAACAGTTGTAATTTCACTGCCGGCTCAACAAAAACCTTCTTTTAGAGGAAAAAAAAAAAGAAGAAGAAGAAAAGATGCATGAATCAGGATGGTGACAAACTGGCTAGAAAGTCAAACAGAGAGTAACCAGAGCAGGCCATTTTATGACAAGGGCTCCAGTGTTGGCCTTTGATGCTGAGTGTAGCCGTTGAAAGGTGTCCATTTTCAGGCTCTAATCGCTGACTTCAAGTGCATTGCTTCTTGAAAAGAGCTGCAAGGTGTTCATAGGCAGGTATTTTTAAATGAAGGGCATCTCTATTACAGGTGGTTAGCCAAAGGAATGTACGACTGCACACAGAGTAAGACGTTCCCAGTGATTAAAGGTTAAAAAAAGGAGACAACACACTTAATAATAGGTATTGATAACCACAAACTGAATGCCACAGTTGTATGCAACAGCAAAGTCAAACAACTTTATGGGTGTTAAAGTTGAGGTTTGGAGTCATCGGCACTTAAAAGGCTCAACAACAGTAGTTATTGTTTTAGACAAACACAAAAACTCCACCAAGCTTCAAAAAGAGATCAGAATATGGAGCCTCAAGCAAAACCTGATCACTACTAATATATACAATATAACTTCTTAAATAATATTTAAAGAAAAAAGGCCTTACTCAAACATAAGACAAACCATCACTGCTTGACCAAGTTTTTTAGAGCTAATTCCGAACCCCCTTTACCACCATGAAATAAATTTCTTTTAGCACAGGGTAATTCATTCCATATTTTACCAAAGCAATAGTACCAACTCGTGCCAACACCCCAGCATGGTATGAAAACAGAATTATCAAATAAGCTTATTTTGCATAGGAAATTAAATAGTTTCACCTCAGATCATCTAACATAAACTTCTGTTTTGCATCCTCAAAACAGAACTGAAGAAATGAAATGAGAAAAATAAAAAATGACTGACTCACCCCTAATTAATCAAGATATCTCAAGTGGTGTTATGCCAAAAAAACCCAAGTATTATTGTGCTCTCTCTTGGAAGAAGACTGTGGAGCAGCTCCAGAGCTGCCTACAAAAGCAGGCGGCGCATAAAGAACACATTAGATTTGTGGTCGGCTGATCTTTAGCTCTTGAAAAACTGCCGAAATCTCCTCCCCTTCAGTCCAAATCTTCGACTGGATCAGAGAACTTTGAGGACACGCTTTAGTGTTCATAATTTGAGGGATTTGAATGAAAAACTCAAACAGGAACAGAACGTGAAGATCTTTTCCTCTCAACTTAATTATCACAATGTTCTTAAATCAACATCTGCAGATTTGTTAAAGATATTGAAACATTTTGTCAAAGGAGCAAATTCTGAGTCCACCAGCCAAGCCAAAGAGGTTCATAAAACAGAGACATGTAGAAAACATAATCATGAGAAACATTTTCAAAACTTCCACAAATTAATGTGTTTATTTTCCTAACAGAGCACTTCGCTCTCAGACTGCAGGTTTACTTGTGGTTCCTAGAGTTTCTAAAAGTAGAATGGGAGGCAGAGCTTTCAGTTATCAAGCTCCTCTCTTGTGGAACCAACTTCCAGTTTCTGTTTGTGAGGCTGAGACTCTGTCTACTTTTAAGATTAGACTGAAGACTTTCCTTTTTGATAAATCCTATAGTTAGACTTAGGTTTCCAGAGGTATTCCTTAGTTCTGGTGTTATAGGCTTAGACTGCTGGAGGACAAATTAATCACATTTCCTCACTCTCCTCTACATGTTTGTTGTAATTATGTCTTTTTACAACCTGTGTTTTCTTTGTCTCTCTTTCAGAGGAAAATACATCTGGACCAGTCCTTCTGTGTTTGTCTGTGTTTCATAATAATTAAAGATTCTAGTGAGTATTTGCTTATTTACTAATGGAATTAACTGTTCATCAACATTGTTAACCAACCCAATACCATTGAGAATAACCACCTCTGACACAACACATCCAAATGCACTAATTATTGATCACATAACTTAAGACCTCATTCAGTAGGGCTGGGTGGCCAATTACCTAAATTGATTCAATTTCAATTTATAAATTTCTGAATCAATGATCCATGATCTAATTTGATCTACTTTTAAAGGGGGCATTATGCAAAATAAAGTTTTTTGAGCTATATATTATGTTGTTATGAATGTTTGAGAAATCCTTAAATTTCCTGTGGTAGCACTGTTGTGAAGACATGCAAGTGACATGTGGGAGTGTCCAAAATGGTATGGTGTAGTGGTAGAGCAGTGGTAGAGCAGTCGGCTTAGGACCCGAAAGACACAGGTTCGACTCCCCGCCATGGCCACATGTTGTGGTGTTGTTGAGCAAGACATCCAACCCCCAACTGCTCCCCAGGCAGCTTACATAGCTGCCTGCTGCTCCACTTGGGTGTTTCTCACGTGTGATGGGTCAAATACAGAGCACAAATTTTATTATTGTATGGGAACATGCATTGGTGACCAATAAAGCACATTCACCTTTAACTTTAAAGAAACAGAGGCCAATTTCAAGATGTTTAGATGCAAAGTCAAATTTGATATATAGGCTACTGCATTTTCATAACAACTGAAGGTGACATAGTTACTTGAATTGAACTCCCCCCAACCCCCCCCCCAACACACACAAACACACACACACCCACACACACACACACACGAACACACATTACAAAATTTGTACAGTATAATCACCTGTTATTCAAAACTCATTTGGAGTCTTAGGATTGATATTAACCCAGTGTTTGCTGGGATATGAGTAATTGTTGTGTTTAAATGAACAACATCATCAGTTATTAAATCTAATAACTGATCTAATCAGATTAGATCTAAAACAGGACTCAGAGTACAAAATACTTCATTCAGGATTCAAAACAATGGTAAATGGACTTTACTTGTATAGCGCCCTTCTACCCAACCATAATACTAAAGGACTTCACACTGTGCCCTCATTTACCCATTCACACAGCAGTCTACTATTATAGGGCGGCTGTGGCAGAGTGGTTAGGGGAGTCGCCTTGGAACCGGAAGGTTGCTGGTTCGATTCCCCGTCCAGCTGTCTCAGTTGTGTGTCCTTGGGCAAGACACTTCACCCATAATGCCTCTGATGTGTGTCCCATCAG
>JARVGW010000002.1:24018258-24031959 GCA_031762495.1 Anablepsoides rubrolineatus | reverse complement strand
GAGGACACAGACTGGAGTGTGAAGCGCTTTGAGTGCCCTGGTTGGGTAGAAAAGCGCTATATAAGTACAGTCCATTTTACCATATCTACTAGATCTCCTACAAAGCTAACATGTACATCTATGGAGACTAATCCATGCCAATCACATTCATACACTGATGGGACACACAACAGCAGACAAATAAAGAAATTCCAGCCAGAAGTGACACCTGAAAACCCTGGAAGTGCTACAGCTTGCTGCTATCATTACTTATTCACAGAATTATTTAACCATATATTACAAAACAGATGGTGATGTAAAGGTTTAAACCAGAACTTGATTAATGATGTTTTTTTGTTTTTTTTTGAAATAACAGTAATCCACTTTGGTCTGTGTCTGGACTAGCCGTTAGCTTGTCATTCCTACTCTGTTTCTCCAAACTCAGGTAACTTCAATTTATTCCTACATATCAATTTGTGGCATTTCTTGGTGGCATGCTGAGAAAACAACTTACTAACTTGTACTTCTAACCCAGTTCTTTGGAGGAAGCTGGAGCTAATTTGGCTACTTCATAAGAGAATTTGTTTTTATCAGTCATTGAATTAAGTGCACAATCTAACTGCAACATGAAAACCATATAAACGTAAAAAGTTAATGCAAATCAGAGTAGGAGGATTTCAAAAGTCATTGAAAAATTGCCTGCTTGTTGGTCTTTTATTCATTTATGCACCTACTCTAAAGAACCAGCCAGGCATGGACACAACCAATTGAACTCTATTACAGTTTTTATTGATTGTTTTGACGCAGCTGTCAACTTAAAATCCACATCTTCAACACAGTAACACAGAGGTCTAACCAGTGACACAGTGGTCAAAATGACACATTTTGTTTGCAAAAGGCACTAACTGTGTCAAAACATTTAAAATATGGAACCAAAGCAAATTTTGCCTTCAAACAACTCAACTTTGACACAGTGTATGAGCACCTCTAAACAATCATTACACAATGGGCAACAAAATACAGCACTCGTGTGAATCAGTGCACAATTGCTTGTCATTGTAGCCTATGACTGTATGTAGCTTACATGCCAGTGCTGTTTGTAGTCAAATTTTTCCTCTTGCAAAAATGCATCCAGAAGCAGATATGGTTTGATGCAAATCTTATTAATTACATTTTTTTTCAGACTGTGCCTGACAATGGAAATATTCCAACAGAGAATACATGGAAATAAAAATAAAATCCTTTACTGTGTGAGAAATTGTGTAAATAAAAAACACAGTCTTTTACAGTAAAAAACAAAAATCTATAGTAGGCCTATGAGTATAAGAGATACTGTTCGGTCTCTTCTAGTCTCCTCTTTATTGAAGAATGGGCCACATGGCCTCATCCACATCACATTCAATATTCTCTCGTGCAATGCACCGAGGGAAAAATCGTCTAGCATGCCTGATCCATCCTTGACATGCCTCTACATCTATATCTTGGGCAGCATAAGTCATTGTATTGAGCAAGGGCATCTGTTCATACGGATGGTGATATCAAAGAACAACACAGGCCTGCAGACTGATTGCAAATTGAAAAATTCTGTGAAGAAGTGTCAAACAAGTGTATTTCGTGATTTCATACTGACAGCTAAAACAGAATTTGGACTTCTTGAATGACATCTGCGTTAACTGTTTTGTAAAAGGGTGGGATAACTGTGTCAATTCAATGAGAATAGGTTAACACATTGCAAGAAGTGTCTTCTGCTCTGCTGAGATGGTGATGATGAAGACTGAGAGGGTTCCAGTTTCTTCAAACAGGTCAAACCAGTCAATAAAAACTGTAACACCAGATGTAGTCATCTATTTTAGTTCAGCATAAGCTCTCTGCAATAATACCATTTGTTGCCTCCTCATTTCAGATATCATTTTTCACCCAAACCTTTTCCCTTTTGGGTAAAGTTTTTTTTGTATCTTTTACTTAACTTTCAAACAATCAGAAAAAAACAGATGCTAAATAACAAGCTCACTGCAGAAGCTAACCCAACAGAAAAGCAGAGTGTGCTTGAAGAAGAGTAATCTTAAATGAACTGAGTGCAATGAAGATGAAGTGGAATCAGCTGTATGTGAAGTCCTCGTGAGCGTGGTTATACGAGAAGGTCCAAAAAGACTATGTGTTACTGGTTTGAGTCTTAACTGTGTGATGTGTGCAGTTTGGGTTTGGCTTTTAAAAAACCACATATCCCAGAGTTCGACTGGTACCAAATTTTTCTAATTCTTCTGGTTCCTTTTCACAAAACTGGGACAATACGATGGCATGTGTCATGGAGCTGTTTTCCTTTTCATATAAAATATATAGAAGCAGTAGTTACTGGCTTTATTATTGCTACTACATGACTATCAGCAACCACAAGCTGCAAAACACTCTGTTCAGCAAAATAAAGATAAACAACACCAAAAATGTAATCTGTTATTTTGTTAGGTACTAAATCTAAATGATGCATTTAACAGCTTTATCAAATGTGAGCACCACACTGATAACAATGCAACAAGAAATCCATTCAGCACTTCTTGCAAATTTAAAATGTGCCTAAAACTACCTAGACCTGGAGTAGTTTGTTGGTTGTAAATGGAGAACGGACAGCAGTTCAGATCTTCATAAAACCATTTGCACCAACCACTATGAAATTTTTGAGCATGAAATTGTTTAGCAGCAATCTATTGTGGTCATCTTTCCTCTTAGACTAGTATTTAGTTGTCAATTCAGTCAAAATTAAACTATGTTTTTTTTTTCAAAACTTATTTATCAAACTGCTTAGGATTACTCTTAAGGATGTTGTTAAGAATGCACTTAAGTGTAAAAAACCTCTTAGCTAAAAGCTGAAACTAAAAGTCATTTGTCAAGCGTCTCAGTCTCACTTTAAGTAAAGTGTAAGAGTAAATCTTAAGTGTCAGACTTAGAGATGATTTACAACACTTTGCTGTGCCGCAAAGCTGATCCTGGATGATGTCGTTACAAAACATGGACCAATCACTGCATCAGATTTCATGTTCATGAAAATTCCAAGATAAGTTCACATTCAATGCAATAATGTTCATACATGTCACATTGTACTGATTGTTTGTAAATTACTCATATGTTCCTCATTTGCATAAATCCAGATGTTTACTTTTTCAAAAACTGAGCTTGAGGAAATGTTGAGTTTGAACCTTCCTCCTCCTCTTCCTTCTTCTTCACGTCTCTTCAATAAACTGTCTGCTGAAAACCCCCCCTTCATAGACACACATACATACATCCTTGCATCAAACTGAGGACATTGTATTGACTTCCATTCATTTTTGTAACTGTATTTATGCCTAACCCAGACATTGTCTCTAAAACTAACTATTACTGGTCTCTTCCTAACCCTAACCTGATCCAAAACCTATTTCACACCATACCTCCAAACCTAACTAATAAAGCACAGCAGAGCTGCAAATAAAGTGAGGACACTGAAGACGTCCTTATTTTACATCAAAGACCTCACTTTGATAGTAACAATGGCGCAAATGGTCCTCACTCTGTAGTAAAAACATGTACACACACACACCTCTCTGTCTGAGACACCCCCCCCCCACACACACACACACACACACACAGGTCCATCTGTTGTATTGTGTGAGAGTATAAATTTTTTGGAATAAAATTTACAGATTTCATGAAGGTTGAGTTAAACACAGAAAATATAATAAAAAGAAAGTTCATTCCCACCTTGACCAGTGCAGTAGAGACCTCTGGAGCTGTCTTAAATATCCAGAAGGATAAGAGTGATTCTTAGTCTTAAGAATTTTGGTAACTGACATTTACACTTAAGTCTGAAAGTAGGAGTAAATTAAAGACATTCTTAGCACTTAGGTCTAAAATTCCACTTGAAGAAGTTTGATCAACTCAGGCCCTGAACTATCTGTGTGAATGAACACCATGCTCCTCCTTGTGAAAGAACCCAGACTGACCTACTCGCAGCTCCTGACCGAAGACTGTCCTTTCTCCCAGCGCTGAGCAGTTCCAGCGTCCATATCGGAACTGGTACTGACACTCATTGATGCCCATTTGGGCGCCTTCGCCGACAACGATGATGGCGTCTGGGCGGCTCTGGCAGATGGCCCGCTGGCGAGGAGCCAGCCCAGGAATCTTGTTGCAGATGATGTTGGCACCCAGAGCCACCACCGAGGACAGAGCCCTGCCAAGACACACACACACACACACACTCAGGATATTTTTAATCAACTAATAATTTTGATGTTATTGCAATGCAAAGAAATGCCTGATTTTTTATGAGGACAATAGTTTATGTCCCAAGGTTGGTTTAATTAGGACTTAAAACCTCACTTACACTTCACAAAAAACTGTTTTCCTTTTAGCCACATGATTAATCTGCAGAGAATTTATGTAAAGTTTTTAACATCTATCACCTTAACTCATCCTACAGAACATGAGACACTTCACACACCAATGAAGAAAAACTACAACATGTCTGAACATTTGTTGTGAAAATAAAAAAAAGAAAATATATTTGAGGTGAGTTTGCAACTTCTGATGAGAGCAAAGCAACTCACGGCTCAACAAAGCTGTAACTCCCTCTCGGATTTTGTTTATAGCCTTCAAAACCATGTAGATACATACTTTTCAAACATGTCAGGCAAGCGAAGCCAGAAATTGACATAAGGGGAAAAGGCTAGCTTTGAAATATGACGTTAACCTCAAAAGGATTAACCACAAACAAGGCAAACTAACGCAGGCAATTGTGTGTCAGTGAAAAGCGATGGCAGAGTCAAAAACAGGGTGGGAATGAACCAACTGGTGACGAGGAAGAACACTCAGAAGTGGAAAGATTTATGAAATATAGTCTTAGGATCACAGTGCTTGTTTGGACACCCCTGACTCAGAGCAAGGATTTGTTAAGTCTGTTAAGAAAGACAAACTTACATTTTTGCTTTGTGCGGTTGCTTAAGTTTCACTAAAAACGATAAACAACATAAATTTTAATGTCAAGCTCATAAACTCAAATAAATTCTAACATCTGTGAGACAAGCTTTTAACTCTAAGAAGTTATAAAAGTGCACAAAAGAGCGTTTAAGAAAAGAAACTTTCATTATTGATTTTCCAGACTTTTTTTTCTGGAAGCTTGTTTTGTTTTCATTGACAGCAAACATGATAAGATACTGTATTTCTTGTCGCAGAAGAAGAAATTTATCAGCCTGGTGTTGATAAGGCACAGAAAGGAGACTTTTGTCAGGTGGATTTCATATCCAGGGTAAACACTGAGCAGCCTGCTGCTGCTTTCAGTCCCTCTTTGCTTTCTTGGCTGTTAAAAAGGCTTGAACTCTTCTGACCCTTCATGACCCCCCACCCCCCACACACACACCTCGCTGTATGTGTGGTTGTTCATGGCAACAACGCTATCTAGCCTGTACAAACTGAAAGGGCTGGCTCATTAAGAAAAGTAATATGCAACTGGAGAAAGTCACTAGTTTAACAAATGTTCAGGCTGAACAGAACTGCCCTGATCCTGCATTCAAAATGTTCTCAACAAAACATTTGAAGCCAATATCTTCGAGCTCTTAACACCCGTCCTCGTTGGCTGTTCTACTCGTGTCCTTCACCTGATAGCTGACAGAAACCCAGCAGCAACCTAAAGCATCAAACACCAAATAGAGAATTCCCCAGCTAAGCTTTTAAAGCCATGCATCATCAAAGTGCACAAATGCTGTTTGCATCCTGTACTCTGTGTGTACACCTGCAGCTTGGGGACCGCTCGCCCACAGGTCACAGATCTCCCATCTGATAGAGCATCCACACAAAGTCAAACGACTGTGAAAAATATCTCAAACTTCAGTCTGCACTGTCCTGCAGCTGTGTGCAGACAACTGCAAGGATTATATAAAACTCATCACTGTGTGATGTCATAAAAAATCCACAATTTTTGTGTGAATATGAACATTTTTTAAGCAAAACTATTAGGGGGTTATTTGCATGTGGTGGGTGGTGATGTAAAATGTACCTTATAGGAAAAAGTTAAAACACACATAATCATCATTAAATATAAAAAACACTGATCATTCATCAGGGTTAAGCAGCCATCAGTGACAAGCTTGAATGTTTGTATCACAGAGCAGTAAAAGGAACTATAGCCCACCACATGGCATACAGCATGCTTCCAGTCACCTACTCCATCACAGGAAACCCGCTGAAACACTGAGCTCTCAGGGCATGCATCTTCTACTAGGAATGCACTCACCAACACTGCACAACTAAGTCTAGGGAATATAAAAATACTTTTTTTCTTTAAAAGAAGAGCAGGAAAATAATTGTAAGGCCCAACACTAACCAAGCCTCACACACTTACAGGCTCATTTATCTGAATTATTTTGTTTAACATGCCCCAACAAAACCATCATATTTTACAAGAACAATGAAACAAAGATGGACTGACTGAAATGTAAAATATCCAAATGTTTTTGGTGGTTTATCCTCAACATTAAAGCATATTTACGAGAAGCAAAACAATCGATGCGATGCAGCCTGGGTTTGAAGTGCAAGTCATCGCTATACATAGCAGTGCAGCCCACTTACAGCGAAAACCAAAAACCACATCTATTTCAGGTTTGGGGTCTCCGGGCAGCGAGGAGAGAAGCAAAAAGGGAGCTGCATGGGTGAGGAAATATTTAGGGAAACTTTAACAAAGCCAGTGTTTCTTCTCTTCGTCATTTTTCCATTCATTTAAAGCCCCATCATCAACTCATTAGTGTCAATCACCTGTATGCTGCTGCAGGAGGGTATTATAGGTTTAATACAATAAACATGGAAAAATACAGAGATTTAAGAAATAAAGCATTGCGAAGTGATAATCTTTGACTGTGAATGGTGTTCCCAAATATTCACTTTCAGTTCTCCTTGCAGGGGAAAAACTCTGAACCTCTACATCCGATTGTCTTGAACATCTCTGCCACTCTGTGGCCGAAATGAATCTATCTGCTTTAAACACAAAGCTTTCTCTTTTTTATTGATCTTAAGAAATGTTTCACTCTGAGAAAGATAATTAGGAGTGTTTTCTCAGAGACTCGTGTTCATCTGCGTTTCCAGTTAATTAACACCACACTCACATGTCAATCACGCTTAATATTCTGTTATTTATTCTGTTATTTAAAAAAACAATAATTCAACAATAAATCCTGAGTGTTTAACTTTACAATTAAATATAATTTCCTGACTAACTTACACACTTTACTCACACCCGATCTCTGCGTAATTACGCAGTGATGAGGCAATAAACAGCTTCAACAGATGGTTAAACAGCATGTCATATAATTGGATTTATATGTCAGGGTGTAATTGTGATATAGACCGCTCAGTAGAGAAGTGACACCAAGTCTGCGCGTTTGTTTGTGCAGCTGGACGGGAGCGCGAGCGGGCTCTCTGGAGTTAATTAAGCAGCGGTTAATTGGCTCAGACTTACAGGTAGCTGCCGCTCGTCAGGATCAGGAAGATCTGCGGGTAGTAGACTGACAGCAGCACACTGCGCGACGAGAGGATGATCATGATGACATGGAGCAAATCAACCCGCCTGGACTGAGAGAGGAGGCGCGCAAGATGATATATAAGAAAAAACAATCCTTGTATTCCAGACGTTAGGTCCGTTTTACGCGCAGGATCAAACCCAGCAGAAATCTCGTTTTCTCCTTGGTTCCGGTGGTCCTACGCAGCTCCAGTGAGCTCGTGCTGCGGCCGTGTGCCCGCCGACACCCGCTCTGACATCTCTCAGCAGCGGAGGCTGTTGCACAGTCAGTGCTGCGGCTTTCCGAGCCGGAATGATGCTGGTTTTAGGGATTCTGTATGGCAGAGAAGTGCCTCCCTGCGCTCTCAGGAGAGTCGTGCCTGCCATTGGGCAGCGGAGAGACACTGCTATCCGCCCACTTCGCCGCAGCGGGACAATGGGGTGACACCGATCCGACCCCCCCACTTCTCACAGAACGGCGTGCAGAAAGGGGGGTGGGAGTGGAGGGGTGGGGTTCATTCATCAGCATCACCCACCCTCTGAATAACCTCTCCACACCTTCATCATCATCACACATGCAACCTAAGTAAGCATAACAGCTGCATTATTTTATGTAATATCGAAAAAAAAAAATCCACGATTTTAAGTTTTTTAAGCCTGTGACTGGGTAAAATAAAAATTGTTACCTTTTTTATTCTCTTTTTAATATCCATAGCTTGATCAGCTCAAAATGACAAAAGATGCAGACTTAAAAATGTAAATAAAACTTTCATACTAATTATTATATTGTAATAGTTATAATAATATAATTATAATAATATATTATTATTAATAATAATAATAATAATAATAATAATAATAATAATAAATAAAATCAGAAATCTTTTTTTTTTTGTTAAAAACTCATTTTGAATACAGCTTTTATGCATCTTGGCATTCATGTTGCTGTTTGGTGATGTTCTGCTTCTCCTGGTTCCAAAACTCAATCAGCTCAGCTCGGTTTGACATCATCTTCCTTTAAATCACATTTAAGAGGGTTTTTAAAGGGTTCAGGTCTGGAGGTTGGGCTGGCCCTGACAGGGTCTTGATCCGATGGTTCTTCATTCACACCTGAACCCCACTTGAAACCTGACCCACAAGCAAACTTCCTCTCATGTTTCCAAACTTTTTTTCAGCTCTTTAAGCATTCGGCAGATTGTTTTAAGTTACATGAACAGTTAAGAAGTGAAGAAGTTAATGATAATCACTGTAGTTATTTTTAGACTGTGACTTGGTTCAGATGATCCCCTAATCAGCTTGCTTTTGAATTTACTGAAATGAAATAAGTGTTGTACAGAGATGCTGATTTCAGAGATGTATTTACATGTTGTTTTGTCTGCATCACTGTGTTAAAATGACAAGTGTTTAGATTTGTTTGTTTTTGATTTATTTTATGATTTATTCCTCTGAAGCCAATATTCCCAAAGGTAGGGGGACTCCACTGTGGGTTATTTAACACAAAGTGAGGGTCCTTAGTTAACCTGCAGATATCAACTTACAGATTTTGTTACAAAGAATAAAAAATAGACTCATAATAGAAGTGACCCCTCACATCAAACTGAGGATTAAATCAAATTTGATCAAGAACATTTTTAGATTCCTGCTTTTTATTCCTTTTGGTATCTGGATCCTGGTATCAGTTCCAGAGATTATGTCTTGATTTGTCTTCCTCATCAGGATAACTCATTGTTTGGTCTGAATCTAATTTTTAGGTTTTTCTGATGAGGATTTTTTGATAATTAAAAGAGGGAACCTCAAATATTTGGATAAAAACTTTGCTAGCTGGCAGGGAAAATAACAAATACCAAAAGGTGTTTTTGCTCAAAATTATGTTTTTGTTTCTGCTGCCCAAAAAAAGGTACCGGAAAAAATATTCTTAAAGATTAGATTTCAGACAGTTCATTCAAATAATCCATTGATCAGGCATTTCTTTATTATTTTTTGACAAAATGCAATCATTATAAATGTTTTATTTAATGCACTATTGCTGCCTGTTTCTCCACAGACTGATTTGGCATCAGTTGGTCACAGATTAAAAAGCCTTGGTCACCATTATTTGGAAATCACTGTCTCTTCTGCTAACAATATATATTTATAGAAACAGGATTTATCACTGATCTGATTATAAAGACAATATAAGTTCTCTGTCTTCTTTATATTTAAAGGTTAATATTTTATTTACTTTTTTATTTTCCACGTTTGTTAAAAGAAAAACTTTTCAAATGTATAAAACGGCACCATTGTTGTCCTGAGATTGGATCTGAGCAGAGATATAAAACACTTGAGATCTCTCTCTCTCTCTCTCTGTCTCTCTGTCTCTCTCTCTCTCTCTCTCTCTCTCTCTCTCTCTCTCTGTCTCTCTGTCTCTCTCTCTCTCTCTCTCTTTTCCACAGGTCTGAGTGAGTGTGGAGCTTTTATTGCCATGGCAACGTGACTCTCACTCAACACCTGCAGGCTTTGCAGCCATTGTAAAGTGAAGAGGGTACCATGAAAGATTTAACCATTGAAGATGGCAGGAAGGCTGAAATTAGTAAACACAAAGATGGGGTGACTTTTTCCTCATGTAGCTGCTGTCATGTCAGGAGAAGTTAGGTGGAAAATTGTAAGAAAAATACCAGCATTTAACTATCTTTCCTGACAAAATTTCATTGCAGCAACTTTCCAAAACAATAACTTTGTAATAATAAAAGCTAAAAATGCATATTTTTGTTTGTTGATAAATAAACAATAATAAATCATGTTGAAACATCTAATGAAACTTATTTTTTTGTTTGCTTGTTTGAATAAAACAGTGTTAACAAGTTTCAATAAAATGTGTATCAGACAGAACCAAAGACTAAAACATAAGCCTCAAACAAACGGAAGGTGTGAAATCTTTACGATGTGAGCAGCAGAGGACTCTGATGATCCACAGGTGAAGGTTTTTGTGTCTGCAGTGTTTCATAATAATTATATGACAGGTTCAAAACTCTTCACTTTTATGTTTGAAGACTTTGAGCTAAAATATAATTGAAATCTATGGGAACTTGGGTGTGAACTTTCTGTTCTCTCAGTGGATTTAAGAGAAAAACAAAAGTCCTAGGACCTACAGCTGTAAGAAGCACACTAAAAAGAAAGACAAAATAAATTTTTGATGGATGATTTGTACAAATACTAAAAAGTGTGGGAGCAAGAAAAGTTTGTTTAAGTATGGTCAGTTTAGACAGTTCAAATGTTAATGTTTTTACTGAGATTATTATTTTCCAAAGATGACATTTAATGAATATTTGAAATGCACTCATTCTGAGACCATCATTTTGAATATTATTGTTTACTGTGGAGAATGCCTGACTTCTTGATTATCATTATTTTCTAATGGGAAAAAATATTATTTTGATTTACTTTTTATGCATTTTAAATCCAACTTGTAACTCTGACAAATGTTATAGCACATTATCTGATCCAGCTGCTGGATTTGATGTTTATATTTTATATTATTTTTGTCAAAGCAGGAGGTAAAAAACAAATTGTGAACAGATTTCCAATTGCATCACTTCCATGTTTATGTGCACAATTAACAGTAACAGAACTTGTAAATATGAATAATTTAGATTTTAAATAGAACATCAACTAATTGTACAAACTTGACTAAGATCATATAAAATCATAATAAAATTACCAAAATAGAGGCACGTGATGTTTATTATTATTATTATTATTATTATTATTATTATTATTATTATTTTGGTCAATCTTTAAATGCTTTTCCGAGCAGCAAAGAGGAAAGGTATGTTCTCCTCTGTGTTTACACATCAAGGTGAGCTATTGCAAAACACGTAAGTAAGAAAAAAAGTCGGTCTAGGCGATGGAATGTGGACATACAACTCAGTCTACCGCTATTAATGAAGGTATGCAGGGGTGAGCTGGATCCAGAGCAGAGACAGTGGCTCAAATGATCGACGGGTGTGGAGGAGGGGTGGGAGGCTCATGGAGAGAATTAAACTCACTTATTTTTATAACTTTTTTTTTTGTTGTTCTTTGTTTTTTATCTTGAGAGACGAATTTATTGTTTTTACGCACAAGATGCTCCTCAAACGCACGCGGTGTTTAATGATCATTCTATATATTTGTATAAATTCATTAAATGAGATGTTTGACATTTAAATTCTGAGATCAGAGGGCAACCCCAGCTGTGCTTCTGGCCTTATTTCTCAGTGGAAGTGACTCTGACTTGAAGCTTTGCGCATGAGAGGGAAATATGCATGAGCACAACTCACCCAAGTCTGAGGTAGATGATGCCAAAACACAGGAACACGTAGAGACTCCGCTTTCGGAGGGGTTTGTGCATGATCGTTAGCACTTTGTCCAGAGGCCATGCACTGTTACACAAAGCAACGTTTCCGTTCACATTGGCTCTTGCTTTCTCTTTTTTTATTCCCAAGCTCCTCTAACCCCCCCAGATGCACCGTCTATGTTGCGTGACATCAAGCTGAAGCTCGTTGGAAGCCTTCATTGGAAAATCCATGCTTCAGGAGGACAGGTGAGAGGTGCTGATGAGAGCTGACTCAGTGGGTAGAATAAAAAAAAGTCCAGGTTGAAAGCTGAAAGAGGGTGAATGAGTTCCTCCTATTCGTCCTGACTTTTACGCTAAATTCTAATTAACTCTTCCTTCTCGTCTTTAGTTTTTTGTTATTTTCTTCCTCTTTGTGCTGCGCTCTGAAGGTGGACTCTGTCTCCCGCAGAGAGACGCGCGATTGTTCCTGGCGCGGAGCTGTCTTCCTCGAAGCGCGTGCGTCTGTTTCTGGAAGTCATCTCAGACTGCAGAGCACAACTTCCAGCAGCCCAGGTAAGTCTTAATACAGGTAACAAAAGGGCTGCGCGCCTCCTTCCTCCCTCCTTCTACCCCTCCCTCCCCACCGCATAAACCTGCTGCGAAATGGGACGGGCTGAGCGGAACACGTGGAGGTGTTGTACAGAGAGTGAACAGAGTGGAATGGCCCTTTTATAAGCCTGCAAAGCCAGGGGCGATGCAACAAAAGGCATGGCCCCCACCATAGTGTGTGTGTGTGTGTGGGGGTGGGGGGGTGGGGGTGGGGGGGGGGGGACCACAACTCTAGCTCCAAAATGAATTAATATGTTTAGAAATATAACCAAATGAACAAAACCCTTCTCTGTGATTAATAATGAACAATCATCATGAGCTGAATGTGCTTCTTTTGAGGAGGCAGCAGTAATTAAATATAGATATTTTATTGGGGGTGAGTCATTGTGATGGGAGCTTTCTGCAGATGTTTCTGCTCCTTTGGGAACAGTTCTGTGACTTAAGAAGACTCCCTCTGGTGGCTGTGAGACATTTAATAAACATCCAGAGATAAGCCTCCATAAACAGCGGTTCCTTCTGAGACATGACCGACACAAACTGGGCACGCTACTCAGCTGGACCTGTGAGGTAGTTCGAATAATTCAGCTTTGCTTTGATGTGTTTTAAAGCAGCAGGCAGTGGAAGAAACAGCTTTTTATTAGTGCTGATGTTTCAAATGAAATAGTCATTTTGGTCACTCACTGCCATCAAGCTGTGGCTTATCTGTGTTTTTTCTTTTTCTTGTTTGTTTGTTTGTTTTTAATAAAATATCTTATATACCATTGCATAGATTAATGCAACTCTCAAAAATAAATAATGTACACATCAATTTGTCGGTCAAATACACATTTTGCAGGCATTCAAACGTTCAAATTTCAGATTTTTTTTTCAAATTCATCTTCAAATTATTTTACATTTATTTATTTATTTAAAAATATATAAATTTAAATAAAAACAAAATCAAAAAAGCCTGTCAACAAAAACAAATTTTGTTGGATGATAAATTGCCTCAGAAATGACTGCAAAAAACAATAATAACTGATATTTTTTTTAACAATATATGAACACAAATACAGCTGTGGAATGTCAATGATAAGTCTTAAGAGACATGGCCACTGCATCTAACCAAACTCCAAAAACACAACTCATAGCATTTGGCCATAGCTCACAGTTATTTTCAACACAAAGACTGTGTAACAGATTGCACATGATTTGTATTTAAAACTTTACATTTAAAGGCAGCAGGGTCGTAAGCACTTTACTGTAGGTTGTATTCATCTGAGTATTTTTCTAAATTCACTCTGATGTGAAAAAAGCAAAAAAAAAA
>JARVGW010000002.1:23987368-23997811 GCA_031762495.1 Anablepsoides rubrolineatus | reverse complement strand
GATTTTTATGAAGAGCAAATCTTTCCCACTAAATTAGTCATGTGACTAGGACATAAGGGTGTCCAGGGACTCCAGGGAAATAATCGTCAAATTAATCGTTATCGGCTAAATACCACAATTAATCGTGATTAATTATTTTGCCAACATTGCCCAACCCTAGTAGGCTTAGGCTGCTCAAAACTGCTGCGAAATGAGACGGTCTACCCTGAGCCTGACGTCAGCTTCACGTGGGTTTGCGTGACCACCCGCTCCCCCGTTACCATAGTGATCAGTTTCATGTCGGACTTAAAATGTGTCGGGACATGAATTTACACGCCTTTTACTGGAAGAATAACTTCACAGTTAAAATGTTACATGTAAACAAACAAACAAATAAATAAATAAATAAATAAAACATTAATAGTTCGGGTTTAGCTCCAGTATCTACAACGGAGTATTAGGGCCACACAACGAGCTTTTTTTTAATTATTACGACAATAAAATTATAACATTATGAGAATAAAGTCGTAATATTACGGGATAAAATGTCATAATCGTCCATGATGTGTCAATTTTCCATTCATGTCATTATTTTCCCCACACCTGCTGTACAGCCATGTGTCTGTGTTTATAAAGTAGTCTGTGATGACTTGCGTCACTGTTAGAATAATATGTTTTCATCCAAATTAGCTATGTGACGACTAAATCTGTCAATGCATCCATTAATTACAATACAGCTTCAGTTTATAGACGTTTGCACAGTTTCCAAGTCCTGCAACTGATAATTTGATACTAATATGCTAAAAGATAAACTATTTTTTATAGCAATACTAAAGAACAACTTGACAAGATGCTCAACATTCCTCATTTTAATGCTGTGGTAACTGCAGGCTTTTTCATACAAAGGCTACAATATTGTGACTTATTTCTCGTAACATTATGACTTCAATCTTGTAGCTAATATTACACTTTTATTCCTATAATTTTACGACTTTAATCTCATAATGTTCTGACTTTTTTCTCATAATATTATGACTTCATTTTTATATGACTTTAATTTCGTAATATTATGACTTTATTCTCATAACTTGTATTTGCATTTTTTTAATTTAACATCTTATTGCAGCATAAATTTCATCAACTAAGTTGCTCAACTTACTTTTAAAAATACATCCTTTGGTCCATGGTGAATTTCCCAACTACGCCGACTCGTTAAAAAAATTAAAACTCCACCGTCTTCATTTCTCTTTTTATTTTGCTGCTCGCACATTGAATCCTGGGATATCCTCGGCCTGTGAGGATACACAGATGCATCCTCGGAGTTTGAGAGTTTGTTTGGCCGCATGATGAGGAGCCTTCGAAATGGGACAGTCCTCCGTGCGGGCCAGTCACGTATGCAGCTGACAAATGCACACTCATGAGGACCTAGCCCCTGAATTGAGACACAGCCTGGCAGTGTTTGAAAACAGCTCATTTCAAGACACAGAAAAATACATTTACTTATAGTAAAAATACCTCTGAGTGCATTTTTATGGTGTTTGGACTGTTTTTAGAAGCAGTACAGACCCAAATGCAAATAAAAAAACTGAAAAAAGTGAATTTTGCATATTTAGTTCTCTTTAAAATTCCACATTTTTAAACAGGTAAAACTCAATTAGCAGACTGAACAATTAGCTACATTAAACAACTAACTCAAATCAAATAAACCAAAAATAATCTTTTACAGCGTACTGCTTTATTAAAAAGCACAGCCAAAATCATTTAGTGAATTCAAACCAATTAAAAATCCCAGACTTTTACCCAAACATAGATTTTAAATGAAGAAAACACAAAGTAATGTTAGCTGAACACCTAACCCATTTACAGGCAGCCTTTTCACTTTTTTTCTGAGTTGAGCCAACATGGTGTGTTTTTACAGTGATACAAATCTTAACCCTAAATAGTACTTTTTTTATCGAGCTCCTACAGACGCCACAGGACCAGAATCACCCAGCACAACAAAAAAAGGCAGAGGAGGCAAGGAAATCTTTCGTTTCTCTACCAATGAAAAGCCTCGTTAGCTGAGAGAAGAAGTTCGGACTTTTACGCACGTGTGAGAGGCGCCTCGCAGCCGTCGTGTGGACAGTCTGTCTGCGCAGCGGATGGAAAGAGGTGAAAAGCTTTTCTCTGGGAAGAGCCTATCCTGTCCCCATGCGCGACAGCTCCGTGCCTCCACCTCACAAATCAGCTCTGAACGCGCCGGAGCGCACTCTCCTCCAGGCTGACTGCCTGCCTGAGTGAAGCTAAACAAACTTTTCCACTTTCTGACATTTCCAGCAGGAACGCGCCCAGCAGCTGCAGGAGAGGAGAAACGTAAATATTCTTAAAATGACCCCTGTGGAAACACGTGGAGACCCAGCTGACAGCATGGTGATGGTGAGTGGCTGCAACTTGTTTTTGTCAGGCAGAAATTCAACACCATATGGAGATTAGACTCATAAATCTGCCATAAATCACATTTTTATAGATTAGTGACTATATCTGAGAAAGCATTTAGGTATTTGATATTTATTAGGCCTAACACTTGGTTATCCCTTATAGTATACAGTATATACTGTACATAAATCTATATTAATAATGTGTTTCAGTTTTGTTTTATTCTTTGTTTGATCAAATTCTGTATCTTATACTGTAGTTTAAAGTTTCCTGAATTAGCTGTCACGTATAATCTCAGGTTCATTGTCAAGATCATGAAGAAGGAAACTAAAAGACAAAGTATTAAAATTTCAGTAACTGATATAGTTTTAGTTTACAGATGATAAAATATCTAAATCCTGTTTGATTGTTCTAACCCGTTTCAGCAGCCTGCAGGGCTTCCATAAATGTGAAAGAACACAATTAGACATTCTGAAGAAATATAGCCTATCTATGTATATTTTTTTATTATTAATAATATAATTTTTTATTGTAGCAACATCTGGAATAATTTTTAAGCTCTCCAGATGATCCTCAAAGAAGCTCATTGCCTAAAACAAATTTTTCAGCCACCACAAAATGGCTTTATTTTATTAATGATATTAGTTTGTAAACCTAGATTTTGACCTTTATATCTTGTAACATAATAAAAGTTCATTGTATGTCTCGCTGCTGGAAATTGCAGCAAACACACAAGTCTTTGCACATTTCATTTTGTTGAACCTGAGTCGTTTGCACTTTTAACTCTTAGTCAAGTTGTAAACAGTCTAAGTGTTTTGATCTACGCTGATTTACCTGTGATCTGTAAAGAAAACAACTAAAAATACCCTTTAAAAAATAATCTTTATGTTTCAGTTTAAAATAGTTTGTAGCTCCCAAAATGGACAGGACGTATAGTTTAAATAAAGTTTTGCTGCGATTTTCCAACCATAAAGGAGAGATGTAACAAACAATCCTCTGATGGTTTAATCTGAATATAAAGTAGAAACATTTTGTGTGTGACAAAGTTTAGGGAATAATTTATTTAACTATTCTATAAAGCGTTTGCAGCAGATCTGTGTTTTGGTTGTATGTGTGTGTGTGTGTGTGTGTGTTAGTGTGTGTGAATAGCCTTACGAATACCCACTGTTGTTATGAGAAGCACAATTCTGGGTGTGTGAAAGCTCACGTCGGTGTCATATGACTGACTTTTCTTTTTCTAACTTTTTATACATAATGTTTTCTGAACACAAGATGTAGTTTTTAACCTTGGAATTAAATGACTGAGCTGCTCCTCCTGATGAGGACTCACAGAGTTCAGATACAATGAGCAACTTTGTGGTTGATAATAGAAATGCTTTTATTGATCGTTGTATTAAATCCAGTGATACCTGTGCAAACTGTCACATGCCTTTAAAGTCACCTTATAATAAAAATATATTAAAAGTGTCAGATTACATCTTGATGTCCACTGTACTCACAGAATTACAGAACATAGAATCAAGCATGCTGTTTTTTTATTATTTTGTCTTCTTCATAATTATTTTATTTGACATCATGTAAATTAATCAACAACATGTTTAGTTATCTGTTGGAATGCTTTTCTTTATTTTTTAATTTTGTACCATCAACCTGTCGGGCTCTGCAGGGGAAAATGAGCCTTTATTACGTAATATTTATGTTATAATTTTGCTTAATTGATGTGCGTTTTCCATTTTTTAATTAAATAAACTCACAGTTTTCAGGTGAAATAAAACAAAAACACAATAATTTTTTTTCATTTTAGCTTAAAGATGTGAGACAACTTTCATTTGTTGTAATTTAAGTGTTATACTTCCATTTGAAAAGGTTTCAACTTTTTAAAAAAAAAAAAAAAAGTTAAAGTTTATCATTCTTATCGACTACACCCCTTACAAGCAATATTTCTAAATCTGTTATGCTAGTTTTTTTTACATTTAAATTTAACCCATGGACTTAAAAAAGAAGAGCAGAGCAGTTAAAGCTTTAGGAAAATTTCTAACACAGTTGTAACGAGTGTGCAGGATCAGTTTAAACTGCAAAATGTTGAAGGCATATGTAGCTCCAAACTGATGTGAACCATTTTAGCTAATCTCACTCAGTGTGCTTCTACACAGAGACCAGTGCTGCAGTTATTTATTACAGCTGAAGTGTTAAAACTTATTGATTGATAAAAACAGCAGACAAATGTGTTTAAGTTTCTTGCTCTCACTGCAGCAGAGCGATGACCATCATCCTGCCGTAGGATGGAGGAACAGGTGAACAGTGGAAGGCAGCTGAGCCAGACTATCCAATAAACCAGACTCTGCTGACTGATGCAGAACTCTCCATTAGTCGTCCCTGAATCCTCAGCATTACTGCTGCTGTGTCGAAGCCTAAACACGAGCCAAAGGCTCAGTTTTTTCCCATAGTTACAGTTTGTTCATTTGAACAGGGCACGGTTCTGTGCAAAAAAGGCACTTATCCTCCTGTCTGTTTCTGTTTTTTTTTTATCTTTAAAGAATCCTTATATTTAATTTTCCTCTGGGAGTTCAAATGTTTTGCAAGGGTGCATGTGTGTCTGTGTTTGTGGCTTTTATGTGCATTCCCTTATTCCACAGTGTGCAAGGAATCTGCATTAATGGCCGTGCGGTCATGTGCATGTGAGTGTGTGTTTGTGCATCTGAGCAGGCTCACCCCCCACCCCCCACCCCGGGCCCCCTCATCGCTTCCATGTAAAGTCGGCAGAGAGCACACCGAGTTCATCCGAGGACAGGGAAATGCTTTTCTTTCCAGCATGAATCATTTTGGAAAAATGAGCCTCTGTACTGAATTGCCCCAGCAATTTGGCATGTTTCTCCATTCTGCTTTATTGTCTATTTTGGCTGAACTTGCAGTTCTTCCGTTAGCTGCCAAGAAAACTTCAGCTCCTATATGACAGGCCAGGGTAGTTTCTCTGAGCAAATAAAATGCATTTTCTGCAAACACAACAACATAAAAAAACAAAAACTTGTAGTTATTTGGTTCGCTGAAGAAGAATCTTATGACCAGGATCCTTTTGTAAAACTAGGTAGGTCTTGATCGATATGCTTCTTCTTGCTTTAAATAGTTTCAATAATGTAATGCAGGAGAGTTTTGCTCTCATACAGTTTGGAGAAAGAAACTCCACACGCAGAGAAAAGAAGGGGGGGAAGGAGTGGGACTAAGGGGTGGGTGGGGGAGCAATTATGCAGTCCGTCAGCCCCCTTATAATTTCACTGCTCCCCCCTGATCGAGGGGGAGCAGAAAAGGGAGTGGCCTTGCACTAAGGTTTGGGTGAGCCAAAGGAGGGCTGTGGTAGCAGGCGGCAGCTGGGTTCTCGCCACCTATGTGCTCGAGCTCCAGCCAGAAATATGAAGGCTGGGGAATGGCAGCAAGCCTAATTACAGTGACTGATTGCCCGTCTGTTGGCATTTCTCAAACGGTGATTGTCGTGTGTGTAGGATACAAGGGGAAGGAGGAGGGCCATCACTCATTGGCCTTCCGCTTTCTTCCTTTGCTTGAGAACAGCCAGAGATTGAGATCTGATTGGTCGGCGGGAGAAGAGATGGTTCATGATTTGGTGAGGCAGAGCTGGTGGAAAGCCAGAGACAGGTGATGTTGCACTGGTGTTGCTTTGTAGCCTAATCAGCCTTTGGCACAAAAAAAACACCTAAAAGTTGTATGTTGCACCACTTTTCTTTTGCTAAATTAAATCTATTCAACATTTCTTCGATTCTATTAATTAATTAGATCTATTAATTTCTCTAAATATAAAAAAATCTTCAACCTGTTGATTTCTCACAGTGCCTTCACCTATGTCTTCGATAATGGGAAGTGAAAATGGAAAAGATGAAGAGAAGTCTTGAATTGAGCATTTGTATGTTGACGGAGCAGTAAGAGGTGTGATGTGTGTGTTAAGTGGGAGTTGGTTGGAGTTGGTCTGCCTTGCTTTGTCCACCGCTTTGGCTTTTGTTCCTCTGGTAATGAATTGTGGAAGCCTTGGCTCCAGCTCGAGTGTCTCATAGCAACTGAAAAGAGAGACGGAGAGCTGAAAAGGCCAGAGGAGATCATGTGTTTTCTTTGAAAAATGACAAGACAAACCCAATCTTTTTTGTTTTTTTTACGAGACAACTTTTGGTGAGGGGGAAAAACAATTGGACCAGTTTAATCATAGTGTACTAACATGAATTTACTGTGTGTTACAAATGGCAGCATTTAAAGAATATTAAACCGATAACTTAAATTAAGTTAAATAAATTAAGTTTAGTATACCTATTACTATATTTAAGAGCTGCGTGATTTAATAAAAAACATATTTTTGTTGAAATGCAGTGACGACGAGATGTGATAAACCAGCATTTTCCTCTTCTCGTTTTCTGATCTGCCATAACACTTTCTGCCTGCATTCGTCTCTGCCTCTATCATCTAACCTGGGTGTGATGATTGGGTAAATTTATTACCAGCACGTAGGCACTTGATATATAATATCCTTTGTGATTTAGTACACATTGATACTGTGATAAGGATACAGTTTTGATACAATGCGTACTGTAAATGAAGAGTCAGGTCGTCTTGTTGACTACACACTTTTTCATCTACTTACGTGTAAAAACATTTCTTGTGTATAAAGATTTCATGCAACTGTAAAAATGTGACTGATTCCTTTATTATATTGCTGATGGCCAACGTGTTTCATTATGCCTGATTTGCAACAGTCAAAAACCTCTTTAATGCAACGAGTAAATCCCGCTGCTCAAAGTCTTATTTAAACGGTTTGTTTGCTTTTGCTCTTCAATTCCTTTGTGCTCTTACAACTTTACAGACAAAAAACAAAGATATCTTTGAAAATATGATTTAGCATTTTTTTTTTACCCCGTCTAACTTATTAATAGTGTAAAATAAACGAACTGGCCAGAATAAAATTTATATTCTTCCTAATCATTTTCTGCTAAAAAGGGCTCAGACAGTATATGAATTGTGCAGAAATACCCATAAAGTTCTTTGGCAGGAATGTTTTGAGGGACCCAGAGCTGCAATATTTGGTGCAAACATGATGCTAGCATGCACTTTCAACAAGCAGCAACATCTGCTGTAACAGGTGAACAGACAGTAGTTCAAAATGTTGAAATGAATCCAATGTGAAGTTTTTTTTTAACCAGTGGCATGTTTTAATATAAAGTGTGGATTCTGGTTAGCTAATGTTTCAGGTTAAATGGCAACATTGCTCAGTTGTATTTTGTGTGTATAAATTATTCATATTTTTGTGTGAATACATGGTTTGATTCATATTTTCACCGTGTTAGTGTTTTATCAACAGTAGCACCGTGGCCGTGGGTGCAGCCTGGTGCCCTGTGACCCAGACACTACCTGTCTGCTGCCATGGTTACAGGGGCAGAGCAGGTTTAGTGGCCGGACTCCAGGGATTACTTTCTCTGGTTTTAGCAATCAGGTCTGTGCCCCAGTGGCTGTAAAATGGACCAGACTTCACCCTAACAGTTCAGGGAGAACCTGCAGTTTTGCCCTGGTGGCCTTTAAAACTGTTCTAAGTGCTGTGCAAAGGATTAGACCTGTAAAACAGAATTATTTAGGTGTCGTGGCGGTCTCTTTGTGATCATGCTTAGTTGGAGTGATTAGCTCTCATAAAAGAAAATAATAAGAACGATTAGACCTAATAGAATCTGGCTCTATAACTCTCACATTCAATATAATGTTTGATTTTGTTTCATTGATATTATGGAGTTAGAAAATTTAATACATCAATAAGATTTTCATTACTATTTAAAATCCATATCAGTGGGTTTTTTTTCAATCCATCAGAGAATCACAGTAAACAAAATTATTTCAGTAACATTTTGGTGTTTTGGATTATTTTTTTACTGAATTATACTTTGTACACCTAAATATATTTGTTTTAGTACAGTGTAAAATATAAGGCAATAAACTGCAAACATATGAGCTCTGGAAAATAAATGTAACTGTCAGAAGGTTTGGGATTAAGAACAATTAGAAACAAAAACAGATTTAAATAATTTTTTGGTGGACTGTTTAGTGGAAAGCCAATGGTCCCTCGGGTTGACACACACTGCGAGAAAAAAGACTGATGAGTGTCAAAACTACTGATAGTAGAATTGCAAAAACAAAGAGTCAGGACTGACCTTGGTTCAACAGGTGGGTTGGACTTGGTTTTTCCACAGAAAGTTGTTCTCAGAGGTGAAGAGAATCCGGGTGAGGTACTAAGCAGGTTTAGGGTTTCCAAGGGATGGTCCAAGGTCAAAGCCAGAGGGTCAGAGAGCCAAAAACAAATCCAAATCGTGATCCAGAGGGAAAGGTCCACAGAGCAGAAAAGATGACGGAGGCCAAGTATCAGAGTCCACATCAGTAACAGGCAAGGGACAGGCCAGAAGCAGAGGTCAGGGTTCAGGCAAAAGGTCAAAACTAAGAAATCAGGCAGGAGGGAGGAAAGAATGCTGGACATCTACTTGGTGTACCGTTCAATAATCTGACAAAACATGACAGTAACACTAACCATAGTATTTGAATAGTTGCAGATATTAAATTAGGGAAATATCTGCCCCACCTTAATAAATCTTGCTCTGTATGGAAAAATCTATAATTATATTTCTAACAAAAACACTACAATCTCCATCTGATGACACTAGGTGGCAAGAGTGTTCACAATAACGAAATTAAAATACAGAGAAAAATCATTCTTAGCTTGGCTCAAGATTCAGGCAAAACCTTTTATTTATTTGACGCAGTTTATTATTTCTCTTCGTTTTTTTACCGTTTCAGCAGACAAACAAATTTGACTGGGAGTCTGTTTTTGTTTCTTGGCAACTAAGTGACTAAGTGCACATGCAAACCAGAAATCTGCATCATCATTTTGGAGTTCACACAAATATATCAGAAACAGAGTTTTCTCTGTTTTTCTCACTGAAACTCCTGTTTATGTGTGAAAATGAGGCACAAACACAGCAGAGAATCAGATTCAGATTCAGAATCAGAATACTTTAATGATCCCCAGGGGGAAATTGCAAGTATTACAGCTGCAACCGTTCATGTAAACATTAGAGTTGAAATATAAAGGAAGAAATATTCAAGCACACAAGGAAGAAATAAGTATAAAACTCTGGAGAACCAGATGAACACAGAAAACAATGATCATTCTTTAGCGTCTGTACAGTTTAAAAGAAATAAAGAAATACTAACAGTGTAATACAAATAGCAACAGTGTAAATACCAATGACAACAGTATAAACAGAAATAATAATAGTGTAAATAAAAATAACAACAGTGTAAATGGAAATAACAGTGATATTCTCTGAAGCTAAAAACAGTACGACTGATACAGGTCCCATCAGATATCATTAGATGATATAAGAATAGGTGATTATGGTTTTGATATTGCACGTTAGATTGAGGTGTTGTAGATAAATAAATTGCACAGGTGTATTAATTTACTGTACGTGTGTGTATACTGTACATGTGTATATACAGTAAAGTACACATGACCAATCTGCTACCCATTGTGACACAACCATTTATGCCATTAACTATATAGGTTTAAAATTTTAAAACTGCATGCAAAAATCCTTCTGTTTATCTCTTTTCCATACTCCCAAAATTGTCAGCTGAGCATGTTGTTTTTGATGTTTTCAGAATTATTGTTGACTGTTAGCTGTCAATTACAGAGCCTTTTCCTTCATAAATGCATGCTTGGGTTAGAAACTCCACAGATCAGCAGAGCTGGCCGAATGCTAAATAGGGCTGCAGCTAACGAATATTTTAGTAATCGATTAATCTATCGATTATTCTGACGATTAATTGAGTAATCATATATAAAGAATTGTCATGTTCTGCAGTCATTAATTAAGCTAATTTTATGAGAAATACAATTATTTAATATTGTTAGGGGTAATCTACACTTGCTGATGACCCTGCTGCAATCAAAGTAAAATTGCAACACCAGTTGTATTAATTCATGCATTTTAAGCTCCAGTTACTTGTTATGTA
>JARVGW010000002.1:23962856-23978290 GCA_031762495.1 Anablepsoides rubrolineatus | reverse complement strand
CACATTCATACACTGATGGGACACACATCAGAGGCATTAGGGGTGAAGTGTCTTGCCCAAGGACACAACATCTGAGACAGCTGGACGGGGGATCAAACCGGTGACCTTGCAGTTTCAGGACGACTCCCCTAACCACTCTGCCACAACCGCCCAATAGTCCAATGGATTCTAGAATCTGGTGTTTTTCTGGTATTTCTTGCACTTATTGCTTATAAGTTTAAGTTTTTAGGCCAAAGAAGAAAAGAAAAAAAATAACTGTTTAGTTTATTTTTGTTCAATACTCAAATTAAAAGTAATAAAAAGCTGCAAAATTAAAGTTAACCCTGTGCACTTCATTTTTATAAAATGTTTGTTATTTTTCTGTGCTCTGGTAAATTTTCACTGTCTAACTGAGGTATGATAAATAACTGGGACGTGAAGCTGAGGAACAATGTAAAGGAGCCCAGTGGTGGGAATTGGCAGTAGACCAAAACCCAAAACTGTATCCTCAAATGAACCCGATGCCTCTGTGACGTTCAGGATGCATACTAAGCAAAAAAACACACAAAGTTCAGGTCTCCAAAACTGCCACAGTTAATCCACTAAGTACTTACTTCTTATGTGGTTTAGGTTTTCCCAAAAAAGGTCTTTGAATGTATCCACATGACAGCTTTATACATTGAGGCCATCATGAAGTCATGGGCTTTTCAATTGGTTAAAACGCATGGCGAGATGTGACATCTAGCTGTGCTTCATCTGAAAGATGTCTATAGCTTGTGCCAGTGTAGCTGAGCTCAGGTCTCATGCAGAGAGAAGGAACAGAAAACAAATTACCCGCAATGTTTTTTATATCAGATAAGGTGATGTACTCTTTTGCCATAAAATATTCTTTATCGAACTCTTGTTTTTGCTGAAACTTGTCTGGCAAAATGGAACGTCGAGAGAAGCCGTAGTTCCTTCGTGGGGAGTCGGGTCTCTGCGATTTTGTAGAGAGAGAGAGGGAACCGAAGAAAAAGGGGGTGGTGGCTGCGTGTGCTGAGAAAGCAGCCTTTCCAAACGGTGCAGCCTGAAGCTGCAGCAGCCATGTTATACAAATGTACTCCAGCCCGAGCCCCACCGCTAGCCCGGCTCCCTCCAACACCAACAGAAACTTCTCATAAAGTGAAAAAGTAAGAAAAGTTGAACCCCCACCTTCGTTTTCCTCCCATTGTCTCTGCTAAGCATGCAGTCCCCGCTCGCCCCTCTGCAGTTTAGAAATCAGAGCAGTTCCTCTGTAACAGACACTTTACTTTTCGTTCTTTCCCCTCCATATAGAGCTCCTCTATAGTTCAAGGCCGAAAAGGGGAGGGGGGAGAGGTGTTACGCTCTGCCTTTGCAGTTTTATGAAGCACAGCCAAAGGAGGCAGGAAGTTCTTGTACAATAGCGTTACAGTAATCTGCCACAAATGGAAAAAGCCAAATGCTGATCGTAGGGAAGGTGGCAAGATGGACAGAAAACAGGGAGGGAGGGACAGGAGGGGAGAGAAAGAGAGAGCTAGCATGTGTGAGAGAGAAGCATAATCAATACAGTCTAAGATGGAGGGAGCAGCTGCATTGTTTAGGTTACCCCACACACACACACACACACACACCCCTCCTTCTACTTCTTTCTCTGGATCGCTTACTCCTCATGGAAATCCGTACACGGATTTGGTTTGTGTAGAGATCCCCACCTTTCTATTTTAAACAGCTTAAATCAAACACCTCTCTTGGGGGGGAGGGGGCTTTGGAGAGGGATTTCAGTAGATTTTTTTATTTATTTATTTTTTTTCTCCAAACTTTTTTCGGTGTTGAGTACTGGAGCAAGCGGCAGCTGTTTTTCCTCGAGGAAAAAAAAAAAAGCAGCCAAGTCCTCCCCCCACCCACCCCAAAAAAAAACAGCACTCCTCAGCATTTTGACTATGTGCCAAATAAAAAGGTGCAAAGGTTCAGCCTCCGCTCGATTTGTGACGGAGAAGGGGCAACGAGGAGGAGGAGGGTCCTATCTGTGCATTCTTGGTGACTAAATTTAACACTCTCGGTGTTGGTCGGCGTACATGGACTTTCCTACGGGTTCACTCTGAGGCTCAAAGAGACAATGCTTTAATGTCTCTTGAAGCAACAAGACCTTCACTACCACCAGGGATAGGGTTAATAATTCAACAAGCTTTCTCACATGTTGCATATTCACAGATTCTTCAAGAGTCCAACCTAGATCTGACTGTTTCTTCCTTTTTTCATCGCTTTTCTTCTCACTAGTTGATCTACAGTAAGGCTGAGGTACAGTACAGTGTTTCCCACCAGGACCACTGCGTCTGCGCACCACTGGAGGAGTGGATTTCTTGGCCACCCCTCCCACATTTAGAGCTTTCCCCTTCCCGCTCTCCGTCTCTCTCTCTCTCTCTCTCTCTCTCTCTCGCTTCCTTTCTGTGTCTACATCTCCCAGCCCTTCTTATGCTCCCTCCCCTCCCCACCACCACCTCCTCCCCCATCCCTTAGTGCAAATACAGTTCCTTGCCGTGTTGGACATGTGATGAAAAAGTGGCTGGTTCGCGCGCTCTGCTGCACCTCGTATTTCATCATCAGTGGAGCTTTTCTCCCCTTCACTGTGCGCTTGCTGTCTCCTCTCGTCCTCTCTCTCTCCCCCTCTCTCTCTCTTGTTCCCTTCTTTTTCTCCCCCCTGTTTTGGCTGCTTCCCTCTTTTTGATTTGGCCTCACGCAAGGGGGAGACTAAAGCTCTGCGAGGGAAAGACGAAAAGAAAAAAGTCTGCTGCTATTTCTACAGTCAGGGCCTCCCCACAGCCCGCCCTTCCATAGACGGAGCTTTTTTTTTTTTTTTTTTCACTCACTACTAGCTGGATTTTAACCCTCTGCTTCCAACTAGCTGCACAGCGGCTCTGCAAAACCAGGCAACAAGTTGCTTCCAAATGGCCTTTTTCTCACTTTTGGCACCTTGATTTTGCACCTGGTTGGATTGCGGTGCCCTTTTCGCGGCTTTTTAGATTTCTACTTTTTATAAAGTGTACGACATTTTTAAATTTTTTTTCTTTCCACTGCCGGCTTTCTCTTGAGTCTTTATTTGTTTTTCTTTCTCTTTTGGGATGGAAATTTGTCAAAGGGGTGTTTCTCCATCGGATGGGCCTGGTTCCACCTGGAGATCCAGGGGGGTTCGCTTGTGACGGGTACCTCGCTTCTGGTAGGCTTGTGGTCTGGATGACCACTACGGACGGCAATTAAAGAATATTCCCAGTGTTTATAAATGTGGTGCACAATTGTGATTTGAAGAAGTGTCCTTGCCTAGAGACCATTGACCAGGGTGTGAAGTCCCGCTCCTTGTTTATCTTCACTCCTTTGTATTTCCTTCCTATGTCTTGCCATTCTCCGTCTCCGTGTGAGTGTGTGTGTCTCTCTCACGCTTGATCTCTGGGTTTCATATCGACTCGCTCTCCTAACAGGGAAACGAGTGGTGTGCTCAGCCGGAGCTCTTTCTGGGACAGGTGCCAACTGGAAACAAAATACAATTTAGGACAATAAGAGAAGAAAATGCTTTAGTCGTGAGTTTTAGCTGCAAAATGTTTCAGTGTTCTTGTGTTTGGAGCCTCTACATGATGGATCTGTGCCGTTTGAAGATGTAAAGTAATAAAACTGTTAAGGGAAAAGCTTTTGGTCGGACATGGGTTTGAATACTTTGGCACTCTTGTTCAAGTGAAGGCATTTGATTTGGGAACAATCAGGGAGTAATGAGGGAGAACAGCATATAGAAAGCTGAATTATTCATGTGCTCGGCCGAGACTGTGTGTCTGAACTGCTTGTGTTATTTGCATGCATCAGACACGCTGCATGTCTGTTTGCTAACATTTCTCATTCAAAGACTTGTGAACCAGCAGACAGGCTTAGCTGGAGCCTCGCAGATCGCCTCATGGTTTCTCATTGTTTCAGGCCTCAGTAGGCCTGGACCTCGTTGGAGGCGGGCGAGCCGCGCGACACAGAGCTTTGGGGGGGCTGAGGCTGAATGTAGCAGAAAGCCTGGAGGTGTGACTGTGATTTGAAAGCTGGAGTTGGAGCCGGGGCTGAGGCGCAGCTATGAATGGGTCAGTCCAAAAGAAATCACTGCGAGAAACACCGAAAAATGGAAGCTCACGGCTTTCTCCTCTTCCTAACACAGATCTGGATCTACGCGGGCAGAGCTGTCGAAATTGGCATCCTGACCAGAAGTCTTGCTCTCGAGAATCAGTGAGTATTGTATTTTTTGTGTGTGTTTGCTCACATGTTTTCGATAGTTGTCTGTGTGTTTACATTTCAGGCTTTCAGCGTTTAACAAGGGAACTTTTGATGCACTTTTTTTCTCCTTTAGTTCAGACTGTCTTTGCGCATTTATACATCGGAATCTAAAACAGTACACGTTGATGCTGCTTAAGAACAAACATCCGCAGTTATTGCGCTGTATTTGTTTCTGTCAGAATATTTGCCTTTAACTTTTCCATATACTTCAGAGAACTTAAATTGTAAAAGTCACCTTTTTTCATTGCTGCTACAAAAATCCCAATTTGTAGGAATCAGTGGATAAGTGGAGGGTCAAAGTAGTGGAGGAATTTCCGATGAGTGATGCGGTCCGGGCTCAGTTACAATTACACTTTAAGGAGATGTACATGGTGTACTGATTGATTTGGTCAAATTGATGTTTTTAGAGTTGCATTTCAACATTTTGGCATGTGGATATTTATTGAAATTTAAAAATCTTTTTGAATTAAAGATTTTGTGGACAGTTTTTGGCGAGCTTTCATAATTGTTTAAGTAAAAAAATTATATAAAACTTTGCTTTGTGCTAAACATTTGCACATATGGGCATTGTTTTAATATTATTCACGTACTATAATAATAATATACCCATATCTTTTTGTGTGTGGATGTGTGTGTGTTTGTGTGTGTGTGTGTGTGTGCGGGGGTGGGGGGTGTATATCTATTTGAATGCAGAATATTTATGGGATTCATGATTTGCATTGACAACATAGTGCTGTAAATACATAACCTGTGCTGATATCAGATCTGTAATTATACTGATACAAACAAAACATCTCTGTTTCATTTATGTTTAAGGATAGAGACTTATTGAATTACCCATAACTCTAAAAAAAATGGTAAAGCACAACTCTTCAAAATTGTAATTTATTGTAATAATAAACAACTTTATAGTGTCATTTTTTTTATTTCTGTCAGCACATTTGGCTTTTTAGGAGTTCAACTTCATTAAAAACGGGTTGCACACTGAATTTTTATTTATCACATTATTTTCTCCAAGTCATGTTTGGGTTGTAGTTTTTTTATACAATTGTTATACCAATTTCGTGATGTAATTCTTTTTACGTATTTCTGTAAAATTGTTATTCGTGTGCAGCTGTGTGCTTGATGCTTTCTTTTTCTTGTTTTATTTTGAAGGTTAAACCTACACTAACATTTCTCAAAATGGATTACATTTCTTTTTTCATATATGATTGTGAATGTGATTGTGAACATTCGACCTGTGCTTAAGTAGCTGTGGACACATGGTTTTGGCTGGCAGGATGTCGCTGTGCTCCACCCCTAAGGCCTTTTTGGCAGTGGATGGTGGGATTCCAGGCGAGGGCTGCATGTTGAGAGTCAGATGGCAGAGTGGTGGGGCTGTTCACTGCTTTTTCTATTTCTCAAAAACTATACCTGGAGAGCCTGGTACTGCCGACCATGATGTAGGCTAACTTTGGTTTAATTGAAGCTCTAGAGATTAAAAAAATAAGTTGAAATAATACACACACACAAACACACACACACACACCTACACACAAGGTCAAGTGCATTTTATAGTTTTTTTTTTGTTTTTTTTATGATTGTAAGTTCCCATTACCTGTTAAAAAATCAACACCGTTTTTGTATATTTTCCTCTGTCTGTGTCTTTTTAATGTACAATGATGTGTTTTTGGTCTTGACCTGGGTAAACCCACACAAAAGACAAAATGGCACCATTTTATTTTACATTTTACATACTTTAAGGTCATTTTTTTCTTTATTTATTTTTACATTTTCCGTAAGTGTTCATGTGTAAAGAACACACCAGAAAACACAAATGAAATAAACAAAACCCCACAGTAAAAATACAATAAGTAAAGTTGTAATTTGAACTTGAACCTGGATTTGTTGTTAAAGGGTTAAAATTAGATTTTTTCTTAGAAAACACGGCCTAATATGATGTGCAATGTGTTTTAGTGAAAATTTTAATCTGCTTCTAACAAAAAAGAGAAATGTGCACATTTTTATTTTTTATTAGTGAAATAAATTTATAAATCATTTTTTTCTGATTGAGGTTTTTTTTTTAAAGAACTGAGTTGTGAATAAGATTTGATCCACATTACAATGGGAAAAGCCAACAAAAGCTCTTTTTTTATTTGTTTTATTTATTTTGTTTATTTAAATAAAACCATCTAATTAAAAAGTTTTGCTAACTAGAAAACAACCTCAGAATGTTTTATAGCAGTTCGTTTGAAATCATAGAAACAGTTTTAACAAAACTAAATTTTATTTCTTCTCATAAATGTGTGTATGTTTGTGTGTGTGTGTGTGTGTGTGTGTGTGTGTGTGAGAGAGAGAGAGAGAGAGAGAGAGCGGGGGGGAAGAGAGAGTGAGAGAGAAACTTTAACACAGTTAGTACTGAATTATGATTTTTTTCTTGACTTTTTAAACTACAATAAAATCCTAAATAATAAATAAATAATTTTATTGGACAATAGCATTAATTATAATTGACCAATAATTTACATCTTTCTAATATTTATCCCATCACCCCATTAGTAAAAGTAAGTTGTTAAACTAACTAATAAATTTTATAATCATATTGCCTATTTCTCAAAACTTATTATCAGTATTTTTAATAAAAAATTGTAAATAACTTAAAGTAGAATTTAATTTCAAACAGCTAATATTTTTTATTTCACCTAATTGTAATTATTTTTATAAATGTTTTTATTTCTAAAATTAATAATACATTTGGGGAAGAAATCATTTTAAATTAGAGTGTAATATATATATTTTAAGGACATGATGAATCTGAACTATGCAGATGGTGTGTGTGTGTGTGTGTGTGTGTATATATATATATTTTTTTTTTTTTTCACACAACCTGAACATAACCGTGAACCACTGTTGCTCTGTTTGATATCAGTGAATAAAATGAAGATGTTTTTATTGAATTTATGAATAAGCTGCATTTTTGTAAATTCCCTCCACTCTGTCTGATAAAAATCCAGACTGGATGAGTGAATGTGGGCCAAGTTGGCTTTGAGAGTAAATGTATTTTTTCGGCCGTGTTAATGAAGTGTCTATTTATTTCTCCCTCTTAGAGAGCCTTCAGTGTGGTGTTTTTAAGTGCAATAAAAGTGAAACAACCCCACCATAATGGAAGTCAGGTTAGGTTTAAGCTCTACGAAGGATGGTCATAGTTTAGACTTCGACTGATAAAAACTGCCTGTTCAGAAACACTTACAGGTCCTTTTATTTAATCCAATAACTAAGATTTGATAATTGTCCAATGTGTTTTTATTTTATTGATTTCAGTAATGCTGAGCTGCTTCAGAGGATAAAAAACTGGTGTTTTTAACCCTGTGCTACTTTTCTGTCAGAGCATACTTACATCATCTGATCAAATTGTTCCTTTCTTTATTTTCCTAATGAATAATCTGTGGAGGAACAAAAGTTTAAATCTCTCTCACTGCAGTCGAGTCAGATCAGGTCTCCGTGTTGGAGACTAACCAGGCCTCCTGATCCCCCCACCTCCCACCCTTCCCGTTCTGTGAGAAGAGCCGATGAGTGGATCCACAGTGACCACTAAAGGCAGACTCACACAGGATGTGCACCACAGCACAGCTGAGAGCGGCTCAGGTCTGAATGGAGACCACAGAGGCTGGACATAAAGGGTCCAGGACCCCTGTACACAGACACATTCTTATCTCCTGTCTGCTGCTGCAGCTGTCTGCACAAGGGCTGGAGTTATTGCACACCAAAAACACCTGAAAAGCTGAAACATTAAAGCCTCATTTCGATGCACCCACATACAGAAAACAAATATGTCCATTTTCACAAGTTCCTCTCTCTCCCTGAGCCTGATTTTCACCTCGTCTCACTATACATGGAAGCCATTAGTCCATTACCCTGGTGACCGCTGAGGATCGGCTGTTTTATTCTCCGAGCGTTAATCAGGATGTCAGCTGGGAGTGTCACATGTAATTTATCCTCTAAACCACAGGAACTCCACAGGGACGGTCATAATGACATAATATTGGACGAGGGGAGAGTTTCAGAGTGACAGATGATGTAGATTTTCCTTCCCCGTACCTATCCCTCTTTTCTTCCATATGCTCTGAAACAAGACCTGTGCACTTTCGAATGGCTGCTTTACATCATAGACTCTTTGACTGGGGTCAAGTTTTTACTTCTTTTTGCTCTTTCATTCTACTTGGTTTGTCCTCCAGTGATCAGGTTACACATCGCTGGCTCCTACAGCTGAAAACTTAGCATTTAAACACGTTTTTCATGGACCTTTGTCAGAGCTTTGACTGACAGCTTATCAAATTAATATGTCAAATCATTCAAATGAAATTTCTATTCTTTGCCCATTTGAAGTCATTTAAAATGTGTTTTGGAGACACTTGGAGCCTGCGCTCTGCAGCGTTACATGTCGTTCTGTCTCAGCACACGTCTCCAGGATAGATGCTTGTTTTATGTACCTGCCAGAGCGATATTCCAGATAAAAACTGAGCTGCTCAACTTTTTTTTTTTTTCCCCAGCACTTATATATTTCTTCAGCTCTTGGCCTTCGTTGTCGCCAAAGCAGTTTAGTCTGAGGGAAAACTGCAAAGTCAGCAACAAATTTCCACGTGAAGGTAAAAATTGGAAGTGTTGAAAAGATTCGCCTGCAACTCTTCAGCTTCTAATATACAGTAAATCCCATCCTTTCACTTTTTTTGCACTTCATCACCCTCTTAGTCTTCAACAGCAAAGTAGTAAATTATTTTTGGCATATGAATCACTTTTTAAAGGAATAGTTCATTGTTTGTTTTTTGAAGTGGGGCTCTGTAATGAGGTCATTAATAATCAACATTTTACCTGTTACAAATAGCACTTTGGACAATATCGGTTTGGAGAAAAAGGGTTAATTCTGACCAAAAATATTATATAAGTTCATGTCAACAAAATTGTAACATTCTTTCATTGCTGTCAATTCTGAGTTACATCTCCTTTTCATGTACAGTGCCCTGAGAGAATGTGTGTTGAGACTTGGCGCTAAATAAATAAACTGAATTGAATTGAATCCTTAGTTTGGCTTAGGGTCCTGATATTTCTACAGGAAGTGATATAACTAGCTGCTTCCGCTGCTAATTACACAGTAAACAGTACCTCCTGCTTGTACCTACTGTAGTAGTTGACATTCTGTTGTAATGCTTAACCTATTGTTGCTCAGAGGGTGGGACTTATTTAACTGTTGCTGTGTAACACTTCCCATCAAACACAAAAAATTACTAATATTGAGTCATTTGCACATATAAGGCCATAAATGTGCTCTGACTTATTTAATTATGCTTTTTCAAGCTTTAGTGGCAAAATAAAAAAATAGAGTTTTTGTTACAATTGTGGAAATTTTCATAGACTTTCATAAACTTTTCACGTGTACTCCAATATGTGAAGTCCTCTGCTTGGCTGCCAAGATGAGTACGAAGAAACCCTTGGCTGACAACTTCATTTTTACCCTTAAAAGAATGGCTGCAAAATGACCAAACAAAGTCAGACCCATTAAATAACTATAAATATTATGTAAAGCTAGTTGAAATTGGTGTAAAAAGTCAATAAAATAGTGTTTGCATGAACTGCTATAATTTTGAGATTGGAGTTGTTTTAAGACAGACTTCTTAGTCTTGGCTTGCTTTGGACTAACTCAAAGAGCTTTCTAGAACAGGGAATATAATAAATGTTCATAATCTTTTGGCAGAATCCCACTAGAAAAGTGCATTTTTTCTGATTTCCACTGCTTTCAGGGTTTCCTCTAGGATTTTTTTTATCCTTGGTGGTGGTGGGCGGTTTTCTGGGGGGGCACACAGACATTTAATTACAAAACATGATTTATTTTATGCTAATCTGAATCAATTTAGTGTATTTTGTAAATATATTTGACAGTTTTGTAGGAATAAACACTTTTATTATGTTTATTCAAAATAAATCTGCTTCTTATTACATCTGTAACATGTTTAAAAGAAAACATAAGTAAAAAGCCTCAAATCATCTCCTGTTTCTACAAATTGTGTTTGTAACACTTCAGAAGAACTCTTAACTCTTAGATATAAAAGACAACCGTTAAAAATGCAACTATCCAAAAAAAACTTTTCAATCACTGAAAATAATTTATTTACCACATTTTAAATCTGGGCCTAAAGGGTTAATGCTCCTGAGATTGTCTGTGCTGTGGCTGGATGGTGACACAGACACACACACACACACATACAAACACACACACACTGTGTCTCTTTATCCTTGTGGGGACTTTCCATTGACTTCAATTCATTTTTTGGAAATGTCATACCCTAACCCTGACCATTTACCCTAAAATTAACCACACAGGTGACCCTAAAACTAATTTAACTCAATTCACACAAAAACAACAACAACAAAAAACAAACAAAAAAAGGCTTTACTTCACACAACACTGATGTTGAGTGAAAAGACCACTAGCCAGCCATCATTATTGTAGTTTATATACTTTATTTGAGCTGTTGGGAGGGCAGAGGGAGGATTTATGTTAATTTATGGCCCACCGTGTCTTCAGCCCGTTTTTACTCAGTCAGGAAAAGACGTGCTGAAATTGAGCAATCATCAACCCGAAGAGGCACGGAGCCGCTGACTCCCGGTCACACCAGGGTCTGTGTTGGTGATTCTTGCTGTATCAGACTAATTATTGATAAGGTTAACATGCTATAGCTTCACCTGTCGTGTCTTCCTTGAAAGATAAAAAGTAACTTGCAAAACTGTCGCATCAGACCGTTTTCATCGCGCGTCACATCACACACATACATGCATGTCTTGCTATTTTTGTGAGGACCACACACACAGCCTCGCTCTGCGCACAAGAACCCGCGGTGTTGGTTTTTCAAAATAAAGTATATCTTAACGTTTCATTGATGTTTAAACAGGGTTTCAAAGTCTGATTATGGTTAGTATAAGAGCGCAAATATAGGATATAAATATATATGATATGTTTTACATTGTTTTAGCCTAATATAGGCCTATTATTAAAAAAAAAAGAAAAAAACTTTATTTTGAAAGTGTGGTGCTATGGTTTTTGCCGTGGTGGTGCTCCACGATCAATTACATGTAGGGGAAACCCTGGCTTTAATGTTCATGTTTTACTGCTTGTGTTGTTCTTTTGATAGATGTTAAAATATTTGGGCAACACCAGACCAACAGAAGCGTTTCACCACTCAGTTTGAGTATTTTGTGTGTGGATCTATGTGTATAGATTGGCTCTTCAATCTATACACATATCTATACAATACTGGAAGCCATTCATGTGGTATAAACTAACATACTGTGGACTATCCCCTGTGCACTCAGTCTCCTAGGCTTCATGAGTCATCTACATGCGTACACACACAAACAACACACCCACACTCAAACGCATAGAGCAGTGAGTGCACAGCTCGGACATGAATCTCCCTACTCGGGCTGGAGGAGTTGGGTTACTCATGAGCCCATAAACATGCACTGGCAGCGATCCAAGGCAGCGCCTGTAATTACAGACGTTCGAAAACTAAAAGTACAAGACCATTCCCCAGCAAACGCCATGTCCTGCTCAGCAATTAGCATCCTTGTGCAGAATTATCACCCTTCAGCCGCCGTTGCAGCAAGTGGAGGCCTTTAATTGTCTGTGTTTTCTTTAGTCTGCTTGAAGGACATTGTTCTTCATCCTCCACCTCACTCCCTTATTTCCTGCAGATTTGACTGGATGACTAACCTCCTCTGTTTATCTCTTTGTGCCGTTCCACCTCCGCACAATTGTACAGGCTCCACGCATCCAGCAGAAAGCATGCGTTTTGGGGCCGCCTCGTGCATCGGCACGGTGCACAGCCTGTGCACGGCCTCGTGCGAACTCGAGCAAACTGTGCAGAAAGTCACTTATTATGCTCACAAGTACACGCAGATGCTCCACCACGCCCACGCACATGACATGGCAGGCTTTTGGTGAAACGGCGTACCAAAGTGTGCGCACGTATGTAGCGCGTGGGTGATCTGGGCAAGGCCGAGGCCACGGCGAGGCTCTTGTGTTCCGGTGTCAGCTGAGCTGAGCATGCGGCAGCGAGGGTTGGCCTGTGTACGGGCCAGCAGAGGAGGCGCCGCATGTTACATGTTCCGCTAACGAGGTTCCTCGGCCAGGCAAAGCTGCAGGGAGAGCTTATTAGTAAACAGGCTATGAAAAGAAGACCCCGCAGGCCCTCCCTGACTCAATGTATTGTTTGTATTTCTCTGTTTTTCTAAACTGTCTTGCTAAATTTGTTGTCTTTCACTCTTATCCGCACCAAGGTGGAGCTGGATCCCCCTGATTCAAACAGTTTACCAACAAGTGCACAACCAGAGCAGCCATCAAATCAGCACTGTGAGTACCATAATGTAATGTAAATTAAATCTGCTGTTATGTAAAGATAAAGTGAGAATTGTAATCCCATTGTTATGTTTTGTGTTTCATTTAATGAGATTGAGCCTATAATTAGTCTTTCATTTGTTGCATGCATGGACTTTAACTGCTTTGTCTGCAGTTTTTTTCCTTTTCTTCTAATGTGAGTCTGTGTTTGATTAAATCATAATGTTGTGGCTTTATCTCATTTAAAAGGCCAACTGGTCCCAGTGGCTTATCAATGCGGTATATTAAGAAACAAAAACAAACCTAATATTTAGTGTGCATACACTGTTCAACACTTTCAGCCTAATCTTTATTGTCCACTAGTGGAAGTCTTCTCTTCCTCTTTTTCTCTCTTTCTCTGCGCCTGGTCCTGAATCTGTTAGAAAATGGCTCCCACTCCGTGCCTTCCAGCTCTCTACCCCCCCTTCTCGCCCCAGCCGCCATTTTGTGTATCACTGCCAAAGAAGTCAGGTAGCCGGATGAGAGGAACGTAGTGAAAACACGGAAAAGGAGAAGTGGGTGCGACTGGCCGCTGGGTCGGGGAGCAAATTAAAATAAACTGAGGAGGAGTGTCGTCTTTTTTTTTTTATTATACTGAGCAGCTTTTCTTTTTTTTTTGTCTAAAAAAATTTGGCCCCATAAACAGGTCTTAAACACTCGAGGCGAATGTGTTGGCAAAGGCCAAAGCTTCATCGCCACCTCCGCCCTCCTTCCTGCTCTCTTTACAAAACCTGCCTGCCCACAAGTCTATAAAGCCTGGTGTGTGGGATAAAGCTGTAACCTCTGCTCTTGTACCTGTCTGCAGCCTAAACACGGTACACTGCACGAACTGTGCCTGTGTCACGTGAACCTGTTCACCCCAGGCCCCACCCTGCAACCTAGCAGCTAGCTGGAATTCAGTACGTGCCAGGCATTTGATTACATGCGCAGATGTTATTAGGATCCTCCTCTCATCTGACCAGAAAACCACACATATCCAGATTTCACCAAGTGTCTGACGCTGCTTTTCTACTGATTGCTCACTGCTTATCTTACCTGACAAAGCCACACACAAACCATTCGGCAATGGTTATTCAGAGGAGGACAGATAATGCCTTTTGTATGTATGTGTTTTTCCTGAATCTACATTTCCCTAAAACTAAATCACCACAACCTACATGTTTGTTATAGGGCTGCAGCTAACGATTATTTTAGTAATCGATTAATCTATTGATTATTCTGACGATTAATCGAGTAATCGGATATAAAAAATTGTCATGTTCTGCAGTCATTAATTAAGCTTACTTTACGAGAAATACAATTATTTAATATTGTGAAGGGGTAATCTACACTTGCTGATGACCCTGCTGCAATCAAAGTAAAATTGCAACACCAGCTGTATGTATTCATGCATTTTAAGCTCCAGTTACTTGTTATGTATGTGAGGTTTGAGGAGGCATTACTTAAAAGCACTCTGTCATTGAATCATTTTTAACCATCAGAGAAAAATCTAAATGCTGTAAATTTATTGTCATGGACTGGAAAACTAAATCATTTTTTCTTTTAAATACTTTAAAACTTAAAATATTTACTCCAGGTATCTCATTTAAATTATGATAAAAGTATATCAACAAATAAACGTGTTTTAGCTCAAGCTGTCAATCTGTTGATGTGCTTTTATTTGTATCTGACAAACTTACAGTAAGTCTTGTTTTTAATCCCACAACTTACACACTGTTTAATAAAACCCTGCCAGGTCACTATGATTAGTCAGCACAAATAACGTTAGCTAAAATATACCTCCTCCTTGTACATCTGTAACATGACAGATTATCACAGATTTAGGTAACTGTATTTTACAAAGGGAACGTGAACGATACCTGTTGTTAATTCCGGACATGTTCGGTACACACAGCAGCTGTTTTTGTTCCGGTGCAAAAACATAGAGGATGTGCAAAGCATTGCTCGTTGTCGTCTTTTCTGTCTAATTTTAAATGTTCCCATGCTTTTTATAATTCATCATATTCTGGGTGCTTTGTTTCGGCACGCTTGGTCTTCTTCTAAAGCTAAATATAGCTCTTAGCAAGCATACACGCATGATGCGTCGACAGTGTAACCGTTAGTGGAAGCACTAACATCGTAGCATTTTGTGTAACACAAATAACATTTCGGGCGGACAAAAGTGCACTGATTATAACAGTGTATTTTTTACGAAGCTTCGAGGCAGATAAATTTCCCTCGAGGATTTTTTGTAATCGAATTACTCAAATTATTCGAGGAATCGTTTCAGCCCTAGTTTGTTATGACTGTAACGGATTCATTCTCAGTGTGTGCAGTTGTAGTTGTAACTTGTCTGTTTGCACAATATTTTATGACCCACTGGTTGGATTTTTTTGAAACTCTCCAGAAGTTATCAATGGATATGTATCTACAACTGATTAACTTTTGAAAATGACCTGATTTAATTTTGCTCCAGGTAACTGACCTAACAAAAAAAGTTTATAACTCAGTTGCAAAGTTTTGCAAGTTTTACATGTATTGAACTAAAGTTTGGTGTGGTAGTAGCTAGAAGTCATCCCCAACACATACTCACAGCACTAATAAACTGTTCACAATAGATGTTGGAGTCAACTCTGTTAGAAAAAAAATTCATGAACCACTGGACAGATTCTTTGAATCTCTCAAAAATTCATTGGTAAATGGACTGAACTTATATAGCGCTTTATCAAGTCCTTCCGGACCCCAAAGCGCTGTACACTAACAGACGTTT
>JARVGW010000002.1:23945559-23958575 GCA_031762495.1 Anablepsoides rubrolineatus | reverse complement strand
GGCTGGACGGGGGATCGAACCGGCGACCTTCCGGTTCCAAGACGACTCCCCTAACCACTCCACCACAGCCGCCCCATGATAAAATTCATTGTTGGATGTAGATCCACAACTGATTGACTTTGGAGTCAGTTTAATTTAAGATGGCTGTCAGGGCCAGTCAGCTTTAAAAAACAAAAAAGTGACTATATATATATGTCAGTTTTATGGACGTTTAGCTACATTTTGGTGTGTTAGTAGGCAAGTCTAAATCTTAATGCATAAATTAAGCACTAACAGATCACAAGTGACTCATAATTAAAATGTTGGCATAGACTGTTGGAGTAAACTCTGTCTGTTAGCAAAATATATCATTCACCCTTTGACAGATTTTATTGAAACTTTAAGAAATCAAAATTAAATGTGACAACATTGTGATCTCCAACAATATGCTGATATTATTAACAAAGGTAAGAGGTCACTCACGTGTTTCAGGCAAAGACAAAGGGCTTAATGATCTAGCAGACTCTATGGCCAAGAAAGGAGCCATTGATGGTACACCCTGTTCGTTCGACCCCTCATGGCCAACTGAGAGCATTCCAGAAGTTCAATCCAACAGCATTCCAGATGGCCATCGCAGCTTATCAGTCTTTGAAAACACAAAAATGACTGTAACTCAGTCAGTTTTACAAACATTAATCTATATTTTGATGTGGGAGCAGTGTAGTGTCCTTCTTATTACATACTCTGAGTTTTGGTGCATTGTAGTTGTTTTTTTAAATCATAAAAATAATTTGAGACTAGAAGAATGTCCCATTTGTCCTCATTTTTGAGAAAATTTGACTTTACTTACAAAAGAAATTGGCCATAAAAACATTGTAGCAGAAAAAAACACTATTCTGTTAGTTAGGAAGCTCATGTAAACAGCTTACACAGACAAAGTGTGTGAGAGTGGACATGTGTGTTTTATGGCTCAAAGTGACATCGTAAATACCTCCTTACTGTATCTCGGTGTCTATTAGCTGCCATGTTTCTGATTTAGACAGTAATAGCTGTCCTCTTTAGGCCTGTCACAGAAAAGCTCTCACTGAGGCAGGCAGTCAGTCAGGGGATCTGTTAACAGTTCAGAATGCACTCCGTCCCCTTTGGCTACTCACTCCTTAATCTGGCCATGTGTTTGCATATGGGACAGAGTGGCGTCCATATTGTGTTTGTGGAATGAATTATGAATGTCATTGCATAAGCATGGCTGGTTTCTGGGGCATATCGCTCCTGCATCTACCCAGAGACTAAAGCATGAATACATTTACCCGGCCTAGACCGCTTGGAAATGATACTGCAAAGCTGGCTGGCCTGGGTTTGTTTATGGTTATATAGAGCAGATGGCCGTGCAACATGGTCACATATCACACACACGAGCACTCTCGCACACACAAATGCTCTCAGGCAGAAATGTAGCCCAGTTTGAAGGGGATTCAAAGCCACAGAAATACATCATTATTTTCCATAACTCACTGGAAGACCCCTATTAAATATCTTTAGGACATTGCTGTATATTCCCCTTCATTTTAGCAGCTGCCATGGAAATGTAAGCGCTGGCGCTAATAACTGCTGCCAAATCAAGATATTCATCGCTAACTGTGGCTAACTAGCCTATATTTAAAACCTTAGCTTCCAGCTGTAGCTGCTGACCACAGTAGCACGACTGACTTAAGTCAGCTATAACCCAGAAGTAATGAACGCTTCAAGGTCTGTCCTTACTAACCCTCGGTTTGTGAGCTGAAGTTCACAACCCGGCTGAAAGGTATTTGTCCCAGCCTCTAAATATAGCTGGCAGCAGATGCAGCTTGATGGGGCTTCCAAATTGGAAATGGGCCCTGTGGGCCAGCTATAGCAGAGCAGGGCATGTAAAGTTGTCAGGACCAGAGGACTTGTAGGTCCTGTAGGTCACCAGCAGCACACAGCTCACCAGCTTCCATCTAGTGATCAAACACTAAACCTGTGAACTTTATCATCAAAATATTTATTGTGTAAAACATTCAGGTGAGATATATATATAACTGAACCTAGTTTGCTCCTGTCGTGTGCAGTCGGGTCAGTTTTCTACAACCATAATAACATGATCTGAATAAATGTTTACATGCACACTGTTCAGATTATCAGTCGGCACAAACCACCTCTCTCATTCAGAATACAAATTCATTTGGATCAAGGTGAATCAGATTTTTGATTGGGATGTTTACATTACACGTTTTTATTCAGATTGGTAATCTGATTACTTATTTCCATGTGAACATAGCTACATAGCGTTATATAGCATTTTTGAGGATGATCAAAATTTCTATAGCAGGAGTTGGTGGTTTATCGTCATGTTGGCAGTGTTGAGGTGCTGAGTGGAGTGTGGTGACAGCAGCCTATCTATGACGTGGGGCTTGCGGGCACTGCTGTGGTTCGGTCATGGAGAATTTAAATCAGGACTGGCCACACTGGCTTCATGCCTTGGCTACAATTACTACAGGATGATGGAAACAACTTGGTGCACATTCTGACATGGTCATAGAGACCAGGATGGGTAAGGCAAGGGTTCAGGAGTGTTTCAGGGATGTAGCAAGAACAAAATTATTTGACGAGATCAAGAGTATAACTGTGTCGTGATTGCCTTCATACTGATTGTTTTCTAAATGTTCTCTGATCCAGACATATTCTAATAGGTTGTGGAGAGCACAGCAAGCTCATCATTAACTGTGAACAGGGCCGAAACGGCACTGAACAACTGGATTGTATCTAACAATTGAAGGACAATATAAGAGATTTATTTAATCACAAATATGTTTAAAGTAAACAAAACTTTGTGTGTATGTTTTTGCAAATGCAGGGTTTTACAGACCATTGTGGGTTTTCTGAGATTATCTAATAATGAGATTTCAAACTAAATAACCTGCCTGATGTCCTCTTTTTACAATAAATGCTCAAATTCATGAATCGGAAGTTATCCATTTATTATGACGACACATTTTAGTTCTTTGTCTATTGTTGCAAAATGTAAATTATTCTTAGTATTTGCAATCTTGGCATGAAGTCTGTTAGTCTGCACTGCTTGGTGTGCAGTTATGTTGCAGACAAAACACTGATTGTCTGCCGTACTTGTTATAAACACTTTAGTGTTTTTGGATCTATATGAAATGTTTGGTCCGTATCAGAGTCATAAAACTGGAAACCTTTAACTGCCCAGGTGAACACCTCATGGGCCAAGGGTGATACTTATTGGTTTCAAGGTCAAGGGGTCAAAGGTCAAGGTCACAGGTGAACCCTTTGTGAAAATTGTGTCTGTGCTTAAACTCTGTCACCGTGTGACGTAGGAATACTCCACTGCACAGCTGGACATCTTAAGTGTCACCAATGATCCATGTTGATTTCAAGGTCATTGGGTCTAATGTCGAGGTCACAGATGACATCTTTGTTAAAACAGTGTCTGTTCTCCAGCTTGTCTTCAGAGTGAATGTCAAACCCTTCATTACCTAAATTGAGCCTATCTGCCCATTCATGACAGAACACAGGAAGTTGTTCATGGTGTAACTGGGGAGAAAAACTAAACAAAATAAAGTTTAAATCTGATAGGAGTCCAGTAATTTGTTTGGCTAGCCAATATCCAACCGTAGCTGGTTTGGTCCCGAAGCAGTCAGTCAATATTGGCTCACCTTTTCATGAGTAACGTGTCTGTCACTACCTCGCACCAAGTTTTTGTTTTCTTTTGCCTCACTTGGAGGTTAAGAGGTATGGCAGAGGGGGTGTCTCTGCTCCCCCCTCCTCTTTTTGTCTTTAAAGTGAGCAGAGGTGGTCAGAAGACGCACCAGTAATGTTTTGTAGCATCTTTTGAAAGAGCCTTGAATGTTTATGTCTCAGTTTTCATAGCAGCCTTGTGAACATTTGGCGCTTCACCTCACATGACTCATACATCATAATTTTTTAATACCGTCACCATATACTGATATTGTGGTACAACAAAGTATTTTTATACCACCCAAGCCTAATGAATATGCAAAGGTTTTGTGTTTTTTTGTTTAGTTATTTTAATATAAGTTTTATTAATGACAATGAACCTCCCAAACACAAATGATGTGCTCCTCAAGGTGCAATCATGCAAAAATTAGTGTGTAAAAAAAGAAGAGGGGACAATAAAACTGTGACCTTAACTGTACTTAGAAAGGCTGTTTTAATGCAAACAGGCAAACTGTGTGTATGTGAGATGTGAGTGGGAAATGAGGGTCAGCTGACGAGTTTGTAATGAGTTGTCGGAGCAATAAAGTATTCTGAAATCTGAAATCTGCATTGAAAGACGGGTCTGCAGGGCCATATTGGGATCAGCTAAGACTGCCTATACCCTCTTCTCCTGGCATGTTTACGGCTCTGCCGGGAATCGGAGGGGTAAGTCACCAGGGACAGTTTATCTCACCGCCTGACAGGCAAACGCACAAACTGGCTTTGTGAACTTAAGCGTGAGTGTAAAGACACATGTTGATCCACACCACACAAACTCTGCACAGAAACATACAGTACGCACACGTAAAATGTGAAACTCCACATAAAAATCAACCGTATGGACCCATAAACTCTGTGCCCTCTCGCAGCGCATGCACACACACACACACACACACACACACACACACACACACACACACACACTTGCACATGGTTTGCAAGCCTAATATCTGCCTCATACAGAGGTGATGGGGAGGTCAGCCCGTCTGACTTTGAGCAGAATCCCCCTGCGGCTTGCTCCAACCGTTGCCCCTGGCATGTGTAACAGGACCTGCCCACGCAGCCCCCCCCCCCTGTCCACCCCCTCCTCCTGCTGCCTGCCCCTTGGCCCTGGTATAAATAGATGGATGTCTGGAAGGGAATGGTGTGTCTGTGTGTGTGTTAGGTGGTGGGGGGCGCACACAGTAGCTATGCTTCACTTCATGAAATACCTCACCATGTCGATCTGGATTCCTCCTCCTGTCTGCACCTGGACACCTTCTGTCTTCTGCAGGAGTAGCCTAAAAACCTTACGAACAAAATCACTGATTGCACAGAGGCGCCCATAAAATTATAGATTTTTTTTTTACATTATTGTCAAAAACAAAGTTCACAGTTTGCACTTTAGTGTTGTTTTTATAGTTTCGTCTAAACTAAAACGTAATTGGCAAAATATTGTTTTCAAATAATGTGCTCATGTCAATTTAAATTCATCCAAACCTAGAACCGATTTTTTTATTTGCAGTTTTATTTTCTTCCTGCAAGCTATAAAATAAAACCTAAAAAGGTTTAATCTGTGCTGTCACGTGGTTTGAAGGAGTTTTCTCCAATAATTGTCCAGATATATTCATATTCTGAAATGCAGGTACGCACTCAGTGTATACAAAGCATTTGTCTGAACCTCTGAAAACCACATGGAAGCTTGAGTCACACGACGGGCCTACATTAGTCTGGTTGTAGTCTGTGGTAAACAGATAGGACAGAATTAAAGTGCCTGTGAAATGCATATCTATGAAATACAAAAAGTAAAAAAATATATATTTATATTTAAAAAAACTTAGTATAATGTCACATAATTCCCATATGTTGTTTTGAACAAGTACAGTCTATTTACCATTTTCCATTTAACTTGCCTCAACTAAAGTGAAGCAGGAAGTGACATCAAAGGGGAACTCAGAAAACACAGTTTTTTTGTTTGTTGAAACAATATTATTTGAACTATGACTCTTTCTCATCTCTCTATCATAGTGATTAAAATAATTTAAAGAAACCTCAGATTCTTCTCTAAAGTCTGTGTTGTTAGCCATAGTAGCACCCTTTGACATCAGTTCCTGTTATTCCTGCAAATATCTCAACAACTTTTCATCTCAGCAGCGTGAAATCTTTTTTTAAACAATATTTTATCAATGTTATCTTTCCAAAAATGCATTCATATTTTTTTTTTTTTACAAAAATTTGATGTCACGGACACTTTAAAGTGTAGAAGCTCAGAGAAGACATTTAAGTAGAAATGTAGGAGTACAGGATAGATTTCAAAAAGGTGGTGGAGCATCATTAAAACAGGGCACAACATTCAAACATTTGTGGATTCTGTGAAACGTCTGCCAGTCAACTAAATGTTCTGGAATTCTGGTGTTTCTTGTTTTCACGTACAGCTTGTACAGTTATAGATTTCATACAGAAGTTTGCATACTTTATTTATCAAACCTGGATGTAAATAAGTACTAATTCATCAAAATTGTCAAATGTTTTTTTTCATGGACATCTCAATAGATGACTTGTTTTGAGTCACGTTATCTTAGTTAGCAGCGGTTCACAAATATTGCTCACAAATTTTTATTATAAGAACCCATTTCTCATTGATATAAAAACATATATTTTTTACAGATTTTGTTTAATATGTTAGGAGTTATTTTGTTTGGACTGGTCTTTCTGACGTTGCATTAATTACCTTTAAATTATGAGTTGTTGAATGATAGAAACATACACAAAGTTTGCTAATAAAAAAAAAAGCTACTTCTAATTTTTATTTTTCTTCTGAATAATTTGAACCCGCTGACTGACCACAGAGCCCTGGTGCTCCACAGATCAGGTTGCAGGGATCTAGCTCTCCACCTTACTGTCTCTGCAGTCAGACCTTGCTTCGGTATTGATTGATGGCCACTGGAGCACTTAGACTCAAGTGTGATTGAATTCCAGCGACTTTTCAAGCTGCGTACGCCTTTGCTGCGATCGCTGTGTGGAAACGAGATGACGTAAATGAATATCATGTTGTGCCTCGCTCCCTCGAGGGTGTTTTTCCAAGTGTGTGTGTGTGTGTGTGAGGGGAACATGTGCATGCATTATACTGTGTGCTTGTGCATGTGTGTTTTGTTTATGTGCATGGCCCTGGGTGCTCGTATGCATTTGTGGGACGCTATGAGACGACGAGGTGCAGAAATCAGGACTTTGCACTGCGGGCCCTCTAAGGGAGGTGCAAGGCTGGAGCTTTGTATCAGTTACAGTCTGGTTCAAACTGAAGGAACCTTTGCTTGAGATTGCACACTTCTTAGAACGTTAAACTTTAAAGTTAACAGGAGGTGTGTTTAAATTTCAATGCATACATGCCCTAACGAGTGTCCACAGACTTGTGTGTGGTAGCTTTACAGTTTGGTCCAAAATGCATGTGAGTGTGAATAGTTCCCTGTCACTGCTTCATAACTACTGGCGTCACTTGAAAGCAACATCTTTCCTGGACGTGCACTCCATTGGTCAGGACCTCAGAGTCATAAACTATATTAGACTGAAGTATGTCCAGTCAGCACGCTGAGAGTACAGTGTGCCTTGACCCGACCTTATGAAGTCAGGGCCACATGCTGTGAAGCATTTCACAGGACTGCAAAATGAGCTTTAGATTTACTTTACAGACAATTTTTTATCGCTTGTTGCCATGAAAGCCTGGCAAACATGAACCACTGGACAGGTTTTAATAAAACTGTCAGAAACTGGGTGTACATTTACAAACTAACTCACTTTTGGAATCGACTCAGTTCAACTTGGCCGTCACAGTTAATTGAACTTAAAGATAAAATTAATAAATAATGTTATGACACTGAGCTAAATTTTGGTGTTTTAACTCACCTCCCTTCCTGCTCTGAGTTCTACAGATTTTATATGTTGTTAATGCTGATTGTAAGCTTATTGCACATTAATGCCAATATATTGGCTGTTTTGGACATGAGTAGCTTTTCAAATTTAAAGCAATACTTAGGATCCTTTCAAGTAAAGGTTTGTTTAATGTTGCAAACAACATGTGTCTTACCTGATGTAGAAAGCTTTTTGAACAACCTCAATTTGGACAAACGAGTTTTATTCTCATAAAATTGATGAGCTAACAGCTAGTTTGAATAGAGCCAAGACCAAAGTGGAATAAAACAACTGAAAGTGCAAATATTGGCAGCAGCTAGCTATAGCACTTCCACTGTAGCCTGAGGTGCTTTTGCAGGAACAATGTAGTATTTCTGCAGAAATACCTAAGTATTGCCAATAGGACTGCCACAAACAATTATTTTTATAATCGACTAATCACCGATTATTTTTTTTGATTAGTCGACTGATCGGATCGTTCATTAATTGAATATAAAACATACAGCTTATCGTGCCAGAATGCAGCTGCTATTATATAACCATCATTAGATTTTAGCTATATGCTAACTAAAAATAATTTGCGTGGAAGGCAAGTTCTTCCTTGCAGATATTGCATTGCACAGGTTTTTCTTTCATTTTCTTAAAATGATCCCACACTAATGAGCTGCGTTGGCGGGTAGCCATGATACCAGAGCCTGTCTGTATAATGTCTTGTGACGTCCACGGCCTACCCCGGTTACCACTACTGAGCATGTGTGTCCAGGACAGAAAGGTAGATGCAGTGGAAGGTGTCAAAGCAGTTTAGAGAGAAAAACAAAGTAAAAAACAGACTTATCGACTATTAAATTAGTCGTCTACTATTTTATTAGTCGATTAATCATTGATTAGTCAATTAATCATGGCAGCCCTAATTGCCAAACTGATTGTAACATAGCATTTGCATAAACAGCTATAACATGTTTACACTGAAGTAGCTTTCAGGTGGCAGACATTGTTTTTGTTTTTGGTGAGTGGGTTCTTGGGAAATGGGTCAGAATGACTTAATTTCTCTCCAAACTGAGGACGTACAAAGAACTTTCTGCTACAGGTAAGATTCCTCTGAAGCCTAGTTCAAAAGATTTGAACTATCTGGGAGATACTATATACTGGGAGACTGTGATGAGGTGAAGAGTCAATGCAATCTGCTGACTTCCTTAGATTGTTTGTTTGTTTGTTTGTTTGTTTGTTTTTGTTTGTTTGTTTTTTGTTTGTTTTTTGTGGGTGTGTGGTTGTACAATACTGTTAGTTGATTTCATTTGGAATATTACTTTCATATTTGTTCTGTAAGTATGTCTGTGTTTACAAAGTGTCTGTGCGCTCCCTTTGAGTTTTTCACCCTTTATGCGTTTGTGCTTGTGTACACTCACAATCCACTACTCTGTGGTGTAAGTAAGGCAGTGCTGAATAATGCAGAGCCTCCGACTCACCACTGAGCAGAAACAATGGGGCCTCTCAATTTAAGACATACCGTTCTGTAATGTTCTGTGCTGTGCGTTAGTGCCCTGACATCTATAAGCACTGTCTCTGTGGGAGTGCACGCTGACCTTGTTGTTCAGCTGATCAGTCGACACATAAACACACAGGAAGGTGTGAGGTTTTTGTCGCGTAAAATAGGGGTACCAGAACACCAGAACATAAACCCCCACTTCCAAACAGTTCAGCAAACTCAGACAATGTGTTTCCAGGCCAAAACCCCTCAACATGTCTGCCTCTGGGGGTGTCTGTAATTGATCTAGCAGACGTCAAATCTAAAAGTCATCATGTTGAAGTGTTTCACCATTTCCTTTGTTAAAGAACTTACTAATTTTCCCCTCTCTGGGTTCTGTTTTTCTTCTTTTTTTTTTTTTTTTTAGATGAAGACTACCTGATGTGCTGCTGAAACCGTAACAGAGAGGGGAGGCGAGAGGCCAGTCGTCCCCCCACCTCTCCACCACCTCCACCCCCAACTCCTCGCTGCATGTTACAGGGCAGGTGAAAAGCATTAGCAGAGGCAGCAGCTGTGGCCCCTCTGCTCCACACATGTGGGCCGGGATACAAGCCGCTCTGAACTCACCCACTCTCCGCACTCTTCAGTAATGTTAGAAACACACTAAACTGTTGCAAACCTTACAGAACGTTATGCAACCGGTGTTCGTCCTGAATAATGATTGTGAGTCTTTACCGAGTCGGTGACATTTAATGAATGTAACGCTACAGTTTGAGAGTTTTTGAGGTTTGAACAGCTTCCTTCAAATTCTCATTACGCCTGCCCCATCAGAATTGGTTACAGGTTGTTGTTTAAATATGAAAATCTCTCAGCCTCACGATTTGCTTGGGGAATGGGTGCCTGCTCGGATCATTTGAATTCCCCTTCAGCCCGAACCATGAACTCGAAGACCCAGTTGTCACATTGTGTTCTTTAACACACAGGCTCCTTTCACGGCAGTAAGGCGTCCCTGAGGAGAGTGGCTCATGTGTTTGTGTTTCTGTGAATCATAACTGCTGTTTTTGCATTCACCGAGGTGTGCCAAAGTGGAACACAGGCGCGGACGAGGACCTGGAGAGGTTTTGTTTTGTTCTTTTTTTAAAAGACTGTCCTTTGGGGTGAGGTAGTAGGTTGTATAGTTTTAGGGTCATACCCTTCCTGTCAGATAACTATACAACTTACTGTCTTTCCTGAAGTGGCTGTAATGTCATCAGATTCAACTCGAGGAGCTTCTGGACACTGATCAACTCAGGAAGTTTATTGATGACCTGGAGAAAAACTAGGAGTCAGAGACAGGTTTGAACCATTTTTAAGGTTTGCAGGTCCTTTATGGTTTTTTATCTTGTGAATTTCTGTCTGTTCGCAGAATATCTCATGAAGTGTTTGATGAATTTTAATGAAATGTTTGTAAAGTAAACATTGGATGTATATTTATCGCTGAGTCACTCCCATTCAGGATGTCCACCACTGGTTATATCAAACACAAAAATGGCCACACATAGGTCAGTTTTACAGATATGGAGCTCAATGTGGTAGTGGCTGAATGTCATCCACAACTTGTCCTCTGAGCTTTACATCCTGTAATACTGCATGAGATTTTACATTATGTATTTTTTAAGGTTAACTGAAACAGCTGCAACATAATTGTAGTTTAAAACTTGAAAGGCGAGCTGTGATATTAGCCTTGAATTCTTATTATCTGTTTTGTTTTGCTTTTTCTCTTTATCCTAAATAAATAATGTAAATAATATGTTCTGTTGAAACTCTTTTGATTCAAATGTTGTTGCGGTGTTGAGGTAAATAAAACCTTGAATCACTGATTTAAGGAATGTAAAAGGAATATGTTGTTTTGAAAACATGTACATTGGTTACACTGCACTTCACTTTATTTTGCCAGCAGGTACCATAGGGCCTTTGTGGTGTTCGTACGGGGTGAGGTAGTAGGTTGTGTGGTTTCGGGGTAGTGATTTTGCCCAATCAGGAGATAACTATACAACCTACTGCCTTCCCTGAAGGGCAGCAATACTACACCGTAGAATAACCAAGAGGAGTCGTGTTCACACTGTAAAAACCCTCCTAAAATCAACAAACCCAGCCGGCTCAACTCTCTGGCTCTGAGCCATGCTTTACTTGGAAAACAAGCTTCTTCTGTCAATCGCGTCTTGTTGACGGAGAGGACCAGCAGGTAAATCCATTTTCACTGTAGGACTTGACTTAAATGTGGATTTTCTGCTTCAAATAAAAATAAAAAGAGTACAAAGAATGTTGGATGTTCTGTGATCTGTTTTTTTTCTATGTTTCTTGTTTTCTGTTATTTCTTCATCTTGGTGTGACAAGATCTCGGTTACAGACTTGACCAATCAGTGTTTATTATCTGTCATCAGCATTATGTACTAAATTGTTGAGAAACTGAAAAAGATTTTTTTGTTAGCCAGCAGCTGAGACACATCCTAAACCCCCTGAGCGAAGCAGATGGAAAGAGGAGATTTGTCCCAGCCTCACCTCTTGGGCTCCAGTGTGATTCATATGACAGCAGATGTTACAGTATTCCTTCTCCCTCTGGCCAGCAGCTCACATAAATACACACTCACACGGATAGATACTGAGGTGGCTGCCAGATGGGGTTAGGCCAACTTTGGCATCACACCTGCCTCACTGTCTGCGACTGCAGCCCCGTATCTCATCTAAAGGTCACGATCTGTGCGAGAGCCCTCGTTCACCCCTCTGCTGTCACCTGGTAAACTCTGCGTCACAGAGCATATGTCTCAACACACAGCCACAGCCCCTGTGCATCAGTTTGGGTTGACTGAACACAAATCAGTGATCATAAAGAAGTGACATATTCACATTTAAAGTATAGTTCAGATATTTGAAGAGAGGTTTGTGGAAAAGTCATGTAGGGTTGGGCAAAATTGTATCGTGTGCAATTATTCGTCAGTAAAACTGTCCACAATTAATATCTGCCACTTTGCTTTACTTCAATTAGTGTCATGTGATGAGGACGTATTTTTGTGTACAACACACTTTCACTAGCAGGCGCACATGTGAGTCCAGTGCTGGAAGACAGCGTGGAGCAGCTAATGCTAACCCTTTCATCACCTAAAACACCAACGTATGAGGAAAGCTAGAAAATGCAGACCAAGGCCTCAAGTAACCCCTGACTCTAACCTAACATCCAGTTACAACAAGTTTGTATTGTTTAAAGAGTATTGTTCAATGTTTTTCAATAAAATAAGATTGGAACATTGAAAGTGTACTGTGACCTTACTGACCTTACTGACACCTGATGGTGTCTGTAAATTTGTATCGGCCAAAGTCTGTATTGATAGGTCAGGCTTTTAAAAGATCGCTGATTGGCCAGAAAACTGCAATTGGTCCACCTCTAAAAATGAGTCTTCCCCAAATGCTGCCACAAAGTTTGGCACAGCATTGTGTGAATTATGTTGGTATTTTGAAACATTAAGATTGCTCATCACTAAACCCTGACTGAAACACTTACATTCAGTGCTTTAGGTGGGGCGATACGCAGGTCCACCACTTCTCAATTTTACCCCTCAGCGTACCGAAACTTATTTCCTGAGTCAGATGTGTTCTGGAACTTTTTCTGGTGTTGTAAAGTCTGCATTTCCCATTTCCCTCTTCTCCCTGTACATAAAGCTCTGAAAAGGCTGAAAAAGAAAAAAAAAATGAGTGTGCGGGCTTGCTCTTGGGCGGCAGCGTGCTCTTCTTGTGCACAGAATGAATTTATGAAGAGTAAAGCACGACACAGAACGGAAAAATAAGATGAAAAAAAAACGCATGAAAACAGGGAATCTGGTGCTGAACAGTAAAAAAATCAAGAGTTTGAGTGACAGATCAGTTGAAACACATGAGGATGATGAGGCGTCGCTGG
>JARVGW010000002.1:23918155-23935176 GCA_031762495.1 Anablepsoides rubrolineatus | reverse complement strand
CAAGAAGTTTCACAATCCTCTCTTTTGTTTCAAGAGACATTTCTCTTGTTGGAGCCATGGTTCTTACCACTCCACTTCGTCCAGCAGCCCTCCAAGATGTCATGACTGCAGGTGTTTTTAACTGCAGATTAACGAGCAGATCTAATCTGAGGCAGGTGTTCATTTAGGGAAAGGAAAATGTCTGAATGTGTCCTTATTTTCTACCTCCAATTTGAGTGATTCCATATTTTATTCCTCAGAATTGAGTGATTCCATATTTTTTTCCCTGTGCTTGGTCAATAAAAGTAACATTCACTGACTTCTATAATGTTTTCTCTTCATTTCTTTGAGTGTTCCTGAAAGCCAACAAGTTGCACTATTACCTTATTATTGTATCATGTTTTTGATCTGAGTTTGTTTTACAAAATGAAATGTCTGAATAAGTGCTCATCCAAGACTGGTGATTCCATAATTTTTGCCAGGGGTTGTATGGTTAGAGTTTTGAGAGCCTTGTAGGGTCGTGTCACAAGACTGCACCGTGGTAAAACAGTTACTTCCCAAATGTCAGGGTTAACTTATTGCATGAAACATCACTGATGGAAGACAGTCCTGTGCATCAGATACATATAGTTCTTTCACAAAGCAGATGCGCATAAAGGTCACAAAAACCAATTTGTCTTTGTGCTCCCTCCGGTCATTCATAAATCACAGATGGAGCTGCCCACATCTTACACTAAACACTAAATATGTTTAAAACTGCAATTAAACTTAAGGAAATAAAAATTATTTTATGACTTAAATTCTTAGATCCACATTAATTAAATTAGTGAGAATCTTAAATTTAATCTGCAGACTGTTTTCGATATCATGAGGCACAGGGAGGACGAGATGAAGCAGTGACTGATCTGTGACTCAAACACAGCTGAGTCTGGGCCGCTTTAGGAAGGGGGAGGGGCTCAACACACCAGTTGCGAGGGAGAAAAGTGCTGTTGTTAAAGCTTCTAAAAATCTCCAAAAACACCGGGAAAAGTAGACAGATTTGTCACTAGTTGCTTTTTTGGGGGAAAATGTGCTAGATGGGTCTAAAAATCCACTAGGTCTAGAGACAATGTCGCTGAGTTGAGAAACACTGCTCCACTCAGCTCACTCCCAAGTCACGTGACCAGTCAAATCTCAGCCTGTGCGATTAGAAAATTTCATTTTAACATATTGTGAGATTATCGCAAATGCGATTAATAATTCAGCCCTAATAGCAACTGAAGGTAACATAGTTACTTGTGATATACACACACATACTGGAAAATACATAACCCCTCCCTCCTACCACCACCAAAACAAAAAAGAATTTAAGTGAGGTTTATTTCTAACAATGTGTCTTAATTCTCAATGAAATACTTGAGCTGACAAATAAAAAAATAGAAATTATAATTACTAAACACATTTCTGACATGTTGTTCATTCCTACGACCTTCTGAAAGTTTGAATTTGACAGTTTCGCACCTATAAGTAAAACACGCTGATGTATACTTATGTTTACACCTTCACAGTTCTTCTTTAAAACCAACAGGAGCTATGTGAGCCCTGTGATGTCAAAATACTGACAAGTTGTGTCATTAAACACGAGCACTGCTGGCATGAAGCCCATTTGGGCGAAGTTGAAATACTATCCTGCTGCCCTCGTTTCACATCTGAGAGTGCACACGTGTGAGACGAGGGGTTAGTGGGTGAGTTGCTTAACATCTAACCCATGTGCTTCATATTTATGCTACATCATTTATGATCACTTCTCAGTTTTTAGGTTTTAATTGGAGTTTGTGTGATGTTGATAGCCTGTAACTTTTTTGAAATCTCTGGTAAAATGGGATTCAGATCCTCGGTGTAGGTAGTTAATAGTTTCCTCAGGCCTTTACCTCCTCCCAGCCAAACACAAATATGCTGTTTGGTTATTTATTTCACTTCGGTAACAGTTTCTTTTTGCCAAGGTTGTTTTTAAAGAAACCTATGTTGAAACAATGTGTCTGAAATTGTTGCTCATTCTTTAAGTTTGAAAAAAAAGTCATTTGTTATTTTGTTCCAGGCAAATATGACCTTTTGCAATAATAATCTGTTCCATAATGTTTAGTTACTTTGCCACACAAATGAAAATTTCTTTTCTTTCCCCTGTTCTTCAGGGTTTCTTTCGGCGGACCATCCGCCTGAAGCTGGAGTACGATCGCTGTGAGCGCCGCTGCAAAATTCAAAAAAAGAACCGCAATAAGTGCCAATACTGCCGCTTCCAGAAGTGCCTGGCAGTGGGCATGTCCCACAACGGTGAGTCCTGCAGTTTTAACACACAAATCTCAAACCAGTGGTGTGTGTTTGTGATCCAACAGAACCTAAACTGTTATTGCTCAAACAGGAGTGAACGTGCAGAAATACAACCAAAAAGTAATCTAACCATCTAACTCAGACTTCATACAATTTGCACATCATGGCAAATCAATCTAACATTACCAAAGTGAATTAAATCAAACATTTAGACTTTTTGTTCCACATTATATGTAGTAAAAGCAGGTTTTTAGAAGTCAAAAACAAAACAGAAGTTATGTTATTTTAATAGCAAAAGTAAATCACTTTATAGACTGCCATCTCACCTGCTGTAGGGAGCTCTTTGAATGGTTTTCATTTGGAGGAATAAAGTTTAGTCCTGAACAGACTGCTGACCTGACAGCACGTCTGAGGAAGACCAAGGTCGAAGTGTATAACTGTTGTGTTAAAACAACTCCAGTCCCAGATCTTTCACTGCAGTTTATGCAAATGACCTATAGTTAGTACTTTCCTTTGCTGCTTCTCCTCCTTGTTCTTGTTAAATGCAGCAAACTCTTCTTCTCTTCTCTGCTCTGTAACGTCAACAGCAGCAGGACCAGCAACATATGCTTTATATCACGCTTGATATCATGCTTATAGTTCATTCAGACTGAACTCGATTTGAGCATCTGGGGCATCTGGTTTACATGTAAAGTCTATGGTTGATGTGCTTCTAAGGGTGTCAAAGTCCCACAGTGTGTCTCAGGATGTGTTTGACCAAAAGTCAAGAGGCTCCTACGGATGCGCACCTTTCCACACTTTGCTCAGTCGCACGTCTAGTGTGATTTTGTTGCTCGATATCAAGCGTCTGACTTCAAAGTGCACAAGCATCTAACTTGATGTGGGAAATTTGGTCACCCTATGTTGTGGTCAGGTGTGGTGATGGTTATGTGCGTACCCTCCAATAAAATCATGCAGGCAACTCTGAGTGTCCTAAATATAACCTTCCACAGAATAGTTAAAAAGGTCTGTACATCTTAAAATGTGAATTTCCATGTCCAGTAAAATTAGGTCAATCGCTGATGTCTTTGAGCTCTTTTAAGATTGGCCCTTTGAGCTCAGTAATCAGTGACAGCTTAATATTTCCACTGACTTTGTTGTTTTTTTTGTTAGCGTAGTCCATCATTACTCTAAAAGAGGGATTGAAGAAGTCAGTGCAATCAGTGGGTTTCCATATAAGGTTTGCAGATTTTGCAGTTGTTTAATACCAGTGTTGGACTGAAATTCTTTTTTTAGTCTCCTTGATTTATTTATTGGAGAGTTTTCTTTATGCTGAATCCAGACTATGACGATGACTTAAAGCTCAGCTGTTCATACAGTATGTGTAGAGTTTCTTGGGTGGAGATTTAACCATAGAGATGAATAAATACAACCGTATTCTGTGATCTCTGAGATAACACAAGATCCGAGCACAGCTATTTATTTATTTTATTTATTTACTTTTTGTGTGGTGGGTGGGAGTTGAATGGATCAGTGTTTGGTCTTGCACTTTAATTTTTAGATTTTAATGACGAAATGATGTTACAGTTTTTTCTATCAAGATTAATTTAATTCAGTTTATTTATATAGCGCCAAGTCACAACAACTGTTGTCTCAGGGCACTTTACACAAAAAAAACCGCCAGCACCTTAACTCCTTTATTTTAACAAACCACTGAGTCATCTAAAATTAGATTGTAAAAAACACAATTTTATTGTGATCCACAATCTTGTTGGTATGGAACAATTATGACTAAAATTAGAAACAATCTTGAATTCAGTGAATCGTTAAAACGCATGTCACGCTTCTTTCAATCTGTAAGTATATAATATTTTTCCCAGCTTAACAAACTGTTTCTCCCTGCTGTAATTGCAGCCAAATTTTATTCTGTATAATCTAAAGTGACTGGTTGTTTCTTGTGAAACCTCGTAGCTCTTGCACTAATAAGACTAATTAACAGGTGAATCAACAGGCTGCCTCCCTCCTACATTTAGCTCCCTTACCCACTCCCTCCAACTCTTATCTCCTTATACCGGCTCTCAGGATGAGGCCTTACGCTGAGCTTACCATCAATCACTTCCACACATCTTAATTAGACTCGGCTCCTACCCAGCCATCTTCAGATGATCTCCATCCACTTTATGTGGCAGTAATCTAATGAGCAGCATGCTGTGTAACTCAATGCTGCATCCCTGCTCAGCATGCCTGAAATTGGCAGGGGTTTCTTTTAAAAAGGAGGAAATAAAATCCTCTTTTATGCTTTTATGACCTCATGAAGGCCATTTCTAGCTGAATATTTAGTTCTTAACAAGATATGAGTGTATTCTCCTGCATGTGTGGACCAGCTTGTGCCCATAAAATCTATTAAGGTCTTTAAACGCTGTGCATTGGGAGTCTTATAAGTTGCATTAGGTCTTAATGGGTTAAACTACAGTGGTAGGGTCATAGACAGGTCACCTCTAATCAACATTATTAGTCAAATAGGATCAACCTGTCTGAGAGATCCCTGGAAGCTCTTGTAAAAGAACAGCACAGTAGATTCTTGGAGCTCAAACGATACCTGCTCTGGAACTTCCAAACCAACAACAACAAAAAAACATATTTTAGGGTTCTTAATATTTTTTTCTTTATTGTTTTTGATTTCTTTATTCACCTTCCAGGATATTTTAGGGCAATTTCAAAATGATAGCAATCTGATTTGGTCATGGCCATTCAGGACACGTTCAGTAAGGACAGGACTGACAAGCTGTTAGCTCGTCAGTCCTGCCCCTTGTTCTTTCTGTCCTGTCAGACCCTATCTTTATTTTAGTTTCTGGGTTTTCCATGGACAGTTCATCAAGTTAAAAGTGCTTATTCTGAAAGTTTTTGGGGTTTAGATGTTCTTTTTTGTAATATTCAAGGTTTTGTCTTGTATAATACAGTATGGTAGCAGCTATTAATATATTTCCTTTGCATTCTGTTTGCTACATTTCCTTTAATGACTGCAACAATGTGGCAACAGTTTTACTCTGCAGTAAATAAATCTCAGTCTGACTCTGTCAACTCTCCGCAGCCATCCGGTTTGGCAGGATGCCTCAGTCGGAGAAGCTAAAACTCAAGGCGGAGTTGGTGACGGGGGACAGGGAGGAGGTCAACCCCCAGCTAGCTGACCAGAAGACACTGGCCAAGCAGATATACGACGCCTACCTCAAGAACTTCAACATGAACAAGTCCAAGGCGCGAACCATTCTCACGGGCAAAACCAGCAACCCTGTATGTTGATTATAAGTGGTGGGTTGGTGACTGAAAGGCAGTAATTGCGTTTAAGGATTGCATGTTAATGCCTCTTCTTTTTACCTGAGTTTCTTCACAGGCCTCAATGTTTTCTTGTAAGCTTTGGCTTATTTAGCCCCATTGAGAGAATTCAAAGCGTGATTCATGTAATACTAGATATTTGCCAATGAACTAATGTCTCAATGGCTGTTAGTACAGCAGAAGTTATAGACATTTAAGGATGAAAAAAAAGGTTTTGCTCAATCCAAAACATAAGCCAACTCACCAAGTGGATGACATAATGTGTGTCAGTGCATCAACACGTTACTACTCCATGCACTTGGATCTGTATTTAGGTTCCCCCCTCAAAAAAACAAAAAAAAAAAACATAACCTCCCATTTCTCAGTTTCTGTTGCTTTCTTATTACCGGAGGAGTAATAAAATGAGAAGAAGAGGGTCTAAGACTGTGGTACAGAGGTGCTTTGACTTCCACGACAGTATGGGGGTGGGATATGTGACAGAAGGGGGCAGGGGCAGACCAACTGTATATTCACGTTCAAACACAGAATTTTATGTACCTCTAAGATCAAAGAGATCCCAGCCCTTTTTCATAGTATTTTTACCAGAATATTCATGGAATTTGAAACTGACTGCAATGTAAAGTTTATAAAATAGGATTTGCATACACCCCAGTTTTTTTATGAATTTCGCCTCTAGCTTGTCAATCCTGTTACAGTTCTCCAAATCGAAGTTGTTGAAAACCTAGCCTTTTCACAGAAGAGCTGAACTACTGAACTATCCCTTTAAGAGATTTCAGTTTGAGAATAATCTGCACAGTAACAGTTTTTTTTAGATGATTGTTTGGCTCCAGAACTACTGAAAACTTGTCACACTGTAAACTTTTTGTCTTTTTGCTCACATTCCTTGCCCCTGTAAAGAAAGACAATAAAGCCGACTATAAATAATAAAGGTGGAGGATGTTGTGTTTATGTAGAAGTATAAAATAAAACAGCCTGACGCCATGGCCCCTAATACCTTAACGTAGTGCTCATCACCCAGAACTCTTTGACGTACAGCAGCAGCTGTAGCTTCTCAACAGATTTTTTACACTGTGGAACCTGTGACATTGGTAAAAACAAACCCTGCCACCTCGACTGTTAAAAAGAACTTATGTTTTATCACCCTCTGAAAGGCAGACGATCATATCAGTGAATGTGTGTGTGTGGGTGCATTTGTCTGTCTTTTTGCAAATTATCCCCTGAACTGCTGCAGGGATTTTAGTGAATCTTTCAGAAAATAATCATTGGATTGTAACTACAACTGGTTAGAGTTGGCTTGATTCAAGATAGGCACCACAGCTAACTGAGCTTAGCAAATACAAAACTGGTTACCACTGAATCAGTTTGACAGATATTCAGCTATAACTTGGTGTGGAAGTAGCTGAGAGACTATCCCAACCCATACTGAGCACTATTAGATTACCTGACATCTTGTGATTGTGCATGCCACATAAGGCTGTTTTCAAGGTTTGACTAAGTTAGCTATAGCTATGTCTTCTGCTCTCAGTTTAAAACTCTGAAATGAAAGGCAGTGGGTGGTATGGATTCTTTCAATGAATGCTAGGTCTTAATCATTACATGGTTTTGAAAAGTGAGTCGTGGTTTCAGCATAGAGTGTTTAAAACTGTATTTGTTTTTACTTGGAGCCTTTTTGGATTGTTTTGAGAGAAATTAAACACTCAAAGAATATAGCAGCAAAGATGGGGTCAGATTTATAAAGCTTGTGTACGCACAAAACGAGCCCAGAAACTTGTGTACGCCACTTTTCACACAAAGGTTGTGATTTATAAAATCCAAACTTGGCGTGAAAATGTGCGGTCCCTCACTCCAGCTCTGACCCATGTGTACGCTCATTTTGGAGACGAGAAGCTGCGACACAGATGGTGAAGTCAGGTATTTAATTTCACTTCATAATCAGATTTAGATTTTAGATCAACTTTATTTTTCTTAACAGTATTATTTATGCTTCTGCTGCTGAGCCATAAGGATCTTTGTAATAAAAAACCTAAATCTTAAATAAAAGTTCACGCACCTCCATCCATCTCCTTCCTCCTCAGACGACCCTGACCCACAGACCCCTCCCCAACAAGAGACATGTCAGTGGAGCATGACAGCAAAAGTCTCAGTTATAGTCACGTTTTGGGTGCGCGAGCCCTCGCCAGTGTGGATGTTATAAAAGGTCCACTTTTTAAAGTCTGTATTTCTCACGCACACAGGAGGGGGGAGACGGTCAGCCGCTGATTATAGAGCAGGCAGGAGGGGGAGGACGGGGGAGAAGAGTGGTGAACTTATTTCTAACGTTATCTGACTTATTTAATTTTATTTATTGTTTTTATCATCCTGCAGGTTCTGAGAAAATAAATTTGAAGCTGAATTTTTGAAAAAAAATATTGAGATTACTCTAAACGTGTGTAAACCTGCAAAATGAGGGAAAAGCTGTGTAAATTACAGACAATCTGTTCACGTGAGCAGCTGTCAGCACCTGTCCTCCTCCAGACGCATGACAGAGCGCGTGTCTGAACCGACCAATCGCTGTTTTTGACATTGATCAGCTGATTGATTTAAATACAGCTTAACATTCATGAGGTACTTTGCATTGACTGTTTATGGTTGAGTGTGGGCGTGTAGAGGGTAGAACATGAGGCGGAATCTTGTGCGCAAACTCTGAGGTGCAGCTGTGATTTATAAATGAAATTTGCGCAGAAACATTTGTACGCACAGTTTTATAAATCTGATTTTTTTTTGGCTTATGCCATTTTCACCTTTTGGCCGTACGTTCACTTTTAGTATGATTTCCACAAAATCCTTTATAAATCTGACCCCAGGAGAGTAGTTGTCTTGTGTAAATGTGGGCTTTTCACTTACTGCAGATTACATATAAACAGTCAGGTATTTATGCAAAGACGTGCCTTAACTCAGAATTTTCCATCCCCTCTACCTGCAGCCTTTTGTTATCCACGACATGGAGACGCTCCATCTGGCAGAGCAGACTCTGGTGGCCAAGATGGTGGGCTCTGCGGGAGTTCTCAAGGACAGGGAGGCAGAAGTCCGGATTTTTCACTGCTGCCAGTGCACGTCTGTGGAAACCGTCACGGAGCTCACCGAGTTCGCCAAGTCCGTCCCAGGGTTCTCAAACCTGGACCTCAACGATCAGGTGACTCTTTTGAAGTACGGCGTATACGAGGCCCTGTTCGCCATGCTCGCCTCCTGCATGAACAAGGACGGGCTCCTTGTAGCGTATGGCTCAGGCTTCATCACCAGGGAGTTCCTCAAGAGCCTGCGGCGGCCCTTCAGTGACATGATGGAGCCCAAGTTTCAGTTTGCCATGAAGTTTAACGCTCTGGAGCTGGATGACAGCGACCTGGCTCTATTTGTTGCTGCTATCATCTGCTGTGGAGGTGAGGAGCCGTTTTGGCAAATGCATGTGTGTTTTTGATTATAGCTTCTCAGTCATCCCTCTTTTTTTTTTTCCTCAGACCGACCAGGCCTGGTGAACATCATGCATATTGAGGAGATGCAGGAGAGCATTGTGCATGTCTTACAGCGCCACCTGCTGGCCAATCACCCAGACGACACTTTCCTCTTTCCCAAGCTGCTGCAGAAACTGGCTGACCTTCGGCAGCTGGTTACTGAGCATGCACAGCTGGTGCAGGAGATCAAAAAGACAGAGGACACCTCGCTGCACCCACTCCTGCAGGAGATTTACAGAGACATGTACTGAGGATCACAGAAGAAGAACCATAGGAGCACTTCAAACCCCACCCCATCACAATTTTGTTGGGGACACGAGGAGAAAAACAGTCGTCCATAAGCTAGGATTGAACCACTTTACCCGTCCCATCGCCAATACAGCTCGAGTTTGCTTTGGCTTTTCTGATCAGCTTAAACTGATTACTTCAGGCTGATGATTCTTTTGGTTCAATGCGACGTGGACCTTCTGAGTCATAAAACGATATGCATCTGACTGAGCCACGATACAAACACCAGTGTATGCATCTTTGACCAAACTGTAAATGCTAAGTTGAGGAGACCACCCTGGTTGTTCCGAGCCTCAACGAGCCCTAAAATGAGGAAAGAGAGTGAACTTAATAATGGCCACTCCAGTAGTATGCTTGAAACTAGATTTTTTTAAATGCAAATGTGGAATAGCCATATACTGTTAGCTTTGATAAAACTGAAATGACTTTGGTGGCAGCAACAATAGAAATAATGTAAGTTTTAAAGATAATGATGGTTGTCAGTGAACCTGCATGTTCTTCTTTATACAACTGGACACATCTGTGACATCACCAGAGCCCTGAACACAATCATTTAGTTCTACTGTTCTCAACACTTCGAAAAGTACTGCAGATTATCTTCAGTCACATTCAATTTTTTTTCCCAACAAGACTCATCTACAAACTAGTCTGGGAGTAGTGTGTTTAAATTTTAAAGAAGACAGAACCACAGGCACAAATCCATGCTGAACTTGCACCACATGTCACATCAGAAGCATAAACACTCCATCTTGTGTTACGTCCACATACTTTAAGAACTGACTGGATGATTATTCATGATATAATCTTAAATGGATAGTTTAGATCCTGTAAAAAGCTATGATAGATTCATACTTTACCTGTTTTAGATCGCTGTAAAGTCCAAAGTGGATTGTTGTCTTCTTAAAATAACATCAATCTAAAAAATGTGATAGCGGTTTATTCAAAGGGTACTTTCAAGCAGTGTCAACATGCCACCTCCAGTTCAGATGGTAGTATTTGCATATTTTGTATGCAAACAACAAATTAGGACAAGCTTTATTGAGTTGAGCAGTGACTATTGTTCTCAGTTAAGAAACCATGGCAGTCTTATATTGGAATATGATTGTAATCTGTTCTTGTTCATGGGATTGTGAGTTGGTCTTTTCCACGTGGACATTTTATTATCAAAGAGAAACTCCTGGGAAGCCCTTCCACTGCAGCACACATGCCCAGAAACAACAACACAGTGACATCACAGTGGGCGGAGTGGATGCTTATTTTTTAGTTGATGATGCAAGAATTGTTGACCAAGGAGAAGTGCCGATTTGCAGTTTTTTCCTGATGAGACTTCCACCGTTCTCGACCAACAGTGCATAATAATGCGTGAACATAGGGCACAAGTCCGTACCCTGTTCAGCCAGGGCATTTTCCCTCCCAAACCAGCACAGTCACGGAAAGCCGCCTGTGTCTCTGCACCGTCTCCTTGGACAGCAGCCTTGGACAGCTGCTCCTCAGAGAAGCAGTTGAAGTGGAATTAGAGCAGTGTAGTTCAGCCACTTTCCTGCTTTCCTGCATAAAGTGCTATAGCTGCCACTATTTGACTGTTGGAGCTGCTATAGATTTTTGAGAATGGTGCTGTTTAAAGACAGCAACAATCCATGTTGGTCCTGGCCCGCTCAAAATGAGCTGTTAGCGCTTATCAGTTTGGTCAGAGTTAAACTTTGTTTCTCCAAACTGAGGTCGTTCAAAAAGCTATACATTGTCCCTTTAACAGAGACATGCTTAAAGCTAAACGTTAATTTATCCTTCCAACCAGTCACCACCCACTGCAGTACTTCACTGGCTCTGTTCCATCGATCTCACTCAGACAATCAGGAGTTTTATCTCTGTTTTATTTACGTAGATGACAGCAAATTCAGTGTTTCTTACAGGGAAAACCACAATGATTTTATTGCTTTTATAGATTGCACAAACACACATATGTTCTGATGCTTTAGGCTTTTTCATGCTCAAAAAGTCTAGTTCTATTTTTCTTGTGAGTTTTATTATCAGGTAAATATGACTCTGTTGACTATTTTACTCAGTTTTTACATTCAGTCTGTCTATGGATCAAATAAATCAAATCTATTTTCTTTGGTTTTTTAAAAAAAGGAGTCACCTAACTTTGATGAGAATTGCACTCATAAAAAAGCTAGTTTGTATAAGAAGAACATGCTACATAAAAATATGCATTAAGGGAATGTTCATAGAGATTTGGTAAATCCATATATTGTACATGTCAGAAGGATGGAAGGATATCCTGCAAATTTTCATCTGTGGAAAAAATGTTTGCCCACATTTGCCTGTTCAACCAAAACCCCTAAAAATCACCACAAAAATCCTGATTCTGTCTCGATAATGGAACTTAGTCTTTATAATTTCATCTAGGGGCTGCACTATATTGTTTTCTTTTGTTTTCAAGAACTGCCATTCTGAGATGAACATTCGCGCAATAGTAGCAACAAAACATAGCATCAAGCTAAATTACCTCATCATCATGACACAGTGTTTTAGCTACAGAGATAAAACTTGCACTGTTGTTATAGTTTATGAATAGCCTATCAGTTTAAACATTAACTTTATTAGACAAACAAGTTTATTGGGTTCACAGAGTTTTCTAAAAAAAAAAACTATTCAAATGATATAGTGTAGAGGTTGCAGGTTTCATGTGCACACAGCAAGATAAATGAGAAAAAAAAATAGGGCTGTGAAAAGTGAGCATTAGATTTACGAGCTTTTTACTTTTTTCTTCTTTTGGTGTACAGTTCTGACACATCAGCATTAGAGAGGAAGCCAAATTGCCACTCTTTGTGGTATGTAGTTAATATGTTAAAAAATAAATCTTGCTTTTGTTTTTTTCATAGATAGTTGCACTTTTCTTAAACCACTTAATCCATTAAAAAATATTAAATAATTTCACCTATTCTTGGAAAACATTCAAATTTTACTCTGAGTTTTTAAACAATGTTGTGCAGCCCTAATGACATCATGTACATAGTTCATCACATCACTGCTAACTCTCCAGGTCCACAGACACACTAATGATAATCATTTTGTACTGCTCAGTTTGGTAAACAATTTTAAATATTGAAGTGAAGATGTGTACTGTATCTTCCTATTGCTTTAATGCAACATACTTGTGTTTTAATTGATTTTAATTGAACTAGATGATATTTTTATACTAAAGCGTGTATATATGTCTGATAACTGTTTGAAATTATGCCATTCTTAAAGTGGCGTGTAAATAGAATTGTAGTGTAAACAGGGCAACTTGTGATTTAAATATTCACACATCTGACCCCTGCTGGGGAAGTTCCTTCTGTTAAAAGGGTAGTTCAGATCATTTGAAGTGTTGGTCTGTGTTGTGAACAGGAATATTAGGTATTTATTATTTGCTCTTTGAACAGACTCATTTGGGAAAAATACTAATTTAATTCTGATCGGACTGAGGAGCTAACAGCTAGTTTAAGTGGGACGAAGACCAAAGTGGATTATTGTGATTTTAAAGAGATAGTCTGGTCATTTTTAAAGTGATGTTCTGTTAAGTAGTTATTAGTAGTTAATACCTTATCAGCGTGAGGAGAAAGAGACGTCGTCTGTGTCCAAATTCAAGGGCTGCATCCTTTGAAGGCTGATTTCGTGCATCCCCTAAATTTCAAATACCCAGTTACAACCGCGACACTTCAAAGACTCATCGTCTTCTTCCAGGCTAGGCTAATGGCTAGCCAAATGTGGGCTCATTTTCTTATTGCTTTTCAAGCTTACAACAGAGCCTTTACTCACAATGTTCCTGCTGGAAGTGCTCCAAACTGTACAGGAAATACCACCTCTGTTTGTGTTTGCAAATAACCAGAAAACTCTGAAATAACTCTAACTAGAAACTGACAGTACTTTAAAGATGGTAATTGAAGTTGTTTTAAGATGACAATAGTTCACTTCAGTCTTTGACCCACTTGGACTTGCTGTTAGCTTGGACGTCCAGTCAGAATTAAACCATTTCTTCCAACGAAGGTTGTTCCAGAAACAACCTACAACAAATAAGATATTAACCTTTCCACAAAATCCAATGTCAAACTATCTTGGCTGTAACTTTGTTTAGTAAAGCAAAAATATTAAATTTCTAAAGTTCAGTAAGTTTCTTTGAACTCTTAGATTAATTTTCTGTCAAATGTGATTTGAGCTAAGCTCCCACAGAGCTGCCATGCAGAGCGCCTATAGCTCACAGCCGTGATAGATTTATCAGAAATGGACTCATTCATATATGAATATAGTTCAACAAAAAGTTGTCACATAGAAGTGAAGCTACAGTTTTTTACTAATCATAAAAGCCTACCTTTCTTGCAGTTTTCTCAGGTTGCACATTAGAAAATCAGCAGAGTAATATATGCACATAGATTTATCGTTCATATCAGAAATACTCCACAGCTGCCTCAATAAACATGTATTTTTCACACGTATCTTTTGGCCACAGGAGAAACCAAATGCACTCAGAATAACCTGGGCACATGCTTTTACAGGGAAGAAAATGCAGTAATATAAACGTAGACTGTCTTATAATCCTGGTTTCTGTCCGAAGCGCTGTTTCTGACGTTTCTCTCCCGACTTGCTGCTAGAACTCTTCAAACGTATCTTCTGCCGCGTGTAGATTACTGACCTTCAAGCTGCCTCTTCTCGTATCTCGTCACAGAGCGTTGGACCCACGCAGCTTGGGTTTTGGTTTTTCACCTCATAGATCCTGGAAGTGCTTGGCAATTAACTGTCAGTTTAAGTGTGCCTTAGTGTGTGTAAATGCCAACATCGGATAAGACTTGCGCACACACATGGAAATTGTAAACTGAATTATGTTTCTTACACACTTGGGTCCCACTGATGTGACCGAGTATTTAGAAGAAATACTTATTTTTTGTTTTTCTTTTAAACTTTTACTATTTTTAACTTGTAACAGTGAAGGATTTGCTTTTAGATAAGAGTTTAAAAACCTAAACATGAAATGGTTTACTGTTCAGGGTGTTTGTTTCACATAGAAAAAATGAGATTTTTGAACTTATTTCAGGGAATTGCAGTCTTCCTTTGTTAAGTTAGCTCAGGATATAGAAAGGTACTGTCTTTTCTTATTCACACTGAAATTAGTTTATAGTGCTCCGCCTTCCAGCGCATAAACACCAATAACAACTTTTAATTTCCAGAACTGACAGATATTGTAATACGAAGGGCAGCAGTCATTTCTCTGTTTCTTTCTTATTTCTGTGGCTTTAGTGTACTGCAAAGAGACAGATCGTCTTTGAATGGGTTATCATCGTGTATTGTGGCTTGATAACAATACTGTAAATGTTTGAATGTACTGTACATTTAGTCATCTAAACAAAAGATAAATTGACATTGAACGGATTTACAAATAAAATGATTTTTGAAATCTTAGTTTTTATTGCTGTTCTTTATTATGACTTCAAGTTAAAATACCTGTTAAAATTAAGTGTAGCATTCCCTGAAGGAATGCATAATGCCCACCACCTTTTATGCCAAAGATTTAAACTGATGAATTTGTAATTGTTTTGGTCAAAATATCTTGAAAGTTGCAATATGTCATGCTCAGAGTGTATGTAGTAAATTACACTCAGCCACAAGATCATCAAATATCAATATCTGTAAAATTTACTTGAGTTAAAGTTATTTTGTTGCTGGCAAATAACAGTTAACTATGGCAAACATATTTATTTAAATGGATTAACTAAGAGTTAATTAGCCTGCGTGTCCATCTACCAATCATTTTCTAAAGGTTTGTTTAAGATCTATACAACAGACATGGACAAAAACATTATCAGTTGTTGTCAAAGGTGAATCATTGCATTCATTAAAAGTATGCACAGTTAAGTCAACCTGTGTGTTGACATTTCTTTTGGCATTTCTTTCTCTGGTACCCTTATCTGCATTTAACTTCCACACATTCAAAATAGGTGTAAAACTGAAAAGAACTAACAATTACCGGTAGTTTCAGTTACAATGTATTCTTACTTTGCATTTGAAAACTGCAGACTACCAAGTTCTACTAACATGGGTTAGTACTTATAGCCCATGGACTATTAGTTATAATCTTATTGGTTCAAGTTGGTGTCGGCCAAATGTGACTTCATTTCAGACAAAATGGGATGCCCACGGTTACGTGCATACTTAAACAGTGCTGTGACAAAAAAATAAATAAATAAAGTCACACTACTGGACAATAAAACCACAAGAACTTAATAAGCAGAGTGCTGAGGAATGGGTATACACACGCACATGACAGTGGGGTGGCAGAAGTTAAAAAAAACAAACATTTCATTCAAAAGATTTTTGTTTTTGCTTTAACCCTTAATCTGACCAGATTCTTAACAACCTTCTCTCCAAATTGACAAAACTTTAGTTTCTTTAACTGGGTCATTTGTTAATTAACTAATAAAACACATAATAATTCCTTAAAGGGGTTAAACATCTAACTTTTTCTAAACTAAATAACATCAACATTTGTCTTTTATGTTATTATTTTTTACTTTTTTTATTCATTACTCAATGAAGTTTGATTGTTCTATTTTTGTAATAAATTTGCAAAAGATAAAGTTGGATCTTCATTATTGAGTATTCATCGTTTATGAAAAAGGTTCCATGAATCTTACGACATCACCTCAGTGACCTCTGCCATGGTAGACTCATCTTTCCCAAAGTTCTCAGACTCTACCTCCACAAAGATGGACATGGAGGGTGGATTAAGGTGATCCTCAAAATGTTTCTTCTACTGCTCGACAAATAAACTCAGTCTAGGTCAGCAGTTCCCCATCAAAACAAATAACGGACTGAAACAGGGAACACTTTCCTTTACTGAGTCACTGAACAGTTTGCCGGAACCACCTGAACCATGGCCAACTGAAAATCCTTCTCTCCCCAAATTCCTCTCATGCCCAAGTTTTTGGATCTGCAACCACAGAAGCTACTGCCCTTGTGGCCACCCTGTACCCATCAGCTGCTTCAGGAGTACTCCGGGAAAGCCAAATCCTGAAGGTCTCCTTCTTCAGCTTGACAGCGCCCATCACCAGCAGGTCGCCACTGTGACAGGCACCAATGACCTTCAGGCCATTTGGGTTCAGAATCAGGGAGGCCGTTCCTCGCAATCACCCCATTCCAGATAACTCCTTCATTGCCCACATGTGCATTTAAGTCACCCAGTAGAACAAGGGAATACCCAGACGGCACCCTTTCCAGGACACCATTCAAGGCCAGGTAATCTGAACAAATATTTGGTGCATAGGAACAAACAGTCATTCCCTCCTGCAGCATGAAGTCACAGAGAGGCAACCCTGTCGTTCACCGGAGTGAACTTCAACACCGAGGCACACAGACGGGGGGTTGTCAGTATCCCCACATCCGCCCGTCGCCTCTCTCTTTGGCAACTCCCGAGTAGGAGAGTAGAGTCCAGCCCTTCTCCAGGAATTGGGTTCCAGAGCCCAAGCTGTGAGCAGATGTGAGCCCAAATATCTAGCTGGTAATTCTCAGCCTTACACACAAGCTCTGGCTTTTTACAATGAATACAGCATCTTAAAAACGTCAGGAACACTCTGGGCGCAGATGGAGGTGATGCCTTGCTGGCAGAGGAGCGAA
>JARVGW010000002.1:23894221-23918055 GCA_031762495.1 Anablepsoides rubrolineatus | reverse complement strand
CCAATCTGATTGGAGCAAACTTTTTTTTAGATTCATTCTTGTGTGATACACTATTCTATACTATTGACAGCATAGGAAGATAACAAGAGCTATGCTCAAGTTTAGAATAGACCTAAAAAAATATGGCAATACCCATTAGTTTGTGGTTGTTATTTTTACATTAGGTACATAGTGATATTTATTTGTGTATGTGACACTGTCGTTCTCAGTGTCTGTCATTATGAACCACTACACCAGGGGGCGCTCTTACTTTTCTGGGTTGGTTGGTCACATTGTTCAACATGGCGGTACCCATGTTGTGCTGTTATGTATGGCGGCATGTGTCCCGTAGTGTCCTCAAACGAGCTCGTTTTCGTCTCACATTGGACTCTAAATTTCACAGTTGTTCTCCCGCACACAGCGGCCTCTTGTTGTCTCTGCACAAACGCGGTATTCTGAAGGACTCGTTCCCTGAAAAGGCAGCACAGGATCAGCTTCCCCGGCTTCTCCAGTCCGGCTCTCAGATTATATACTGCGGCTTTGACCCCACAGCTGACAGTCTCCATGTGGGCAACCTGCTCGCACTTATCGGCCTGCTGCACTTCCGAAGCGCTGGGCACCATGTCGTCGCTGTGCTCGGAGGAGCGACGGCTCAAATCGGGGACCCGAGCGGGAAGGTGAGCGAGCGGGAGCGTCTGTCCGCCGAGGTAGTGGAGGCTAACACTCAAAGCATCCGGGAGAGCGTTTTGAGGATTTTTACCAACCATGAAGTGCTTTTTCACGACAGCTGCAAGACGCTGGGCACCGTCACTGTCCTCAACAACCTGAGCTGGTATAAAAACTCCGGCGTGGTGGACTTTCTGTCGGAGGCCGGGAGGCATTTCCGTATGGGGACCATGCTGAGCCGCCACAGCGTGCAGTCCAGGCTGAAGAGCGCAGACGGTATGAGCCTGACCGAGTTCACCTACCAGGTGTTCCAAGCTTATGACTTCTATCACCTGAACCAAATTTACGGCTGCAGGATTCAGCTCGGAGGCACGGACCAGCTGGGCAATATGATGTCTGGACATGAGTACATTCACAAGTAAATGTCCATCAGCTTCTTCTATCCATGAAATCAGATATTCATATTCTACTCACTGCTACCATGTGCCTGAATCCAGGGTCCACAGTAGTCTGGGAAAATGCCTAAATATTCCGAGTCTGGTTAATATTTTTAAATGGAGGATGAAAAACCTATTCCATTTGGGATAAAATTAAAGTCAAAAATCATAAATTGCCTTTTACAATAGTAGATAATCACAATGAGAACAAAGTTAAAGCATGGAAGATGTTGCGTGAAGTTATTTAGAAATGTAATGTAAAAGTAAATCAGTTTGTCAACAGAGAAGAGATACGTTTGTGGGATTCCACCATTGCTTTGAGGTCACTGATAGAAGTACAGAGAGGGAGTCTGAGAGAACTGAGTTTTTGTGGATTTAGAAAAAAAAAAAGCACATGTAGATGTCATGGGTGGAGCTGCTGTGTTTTACAAGGAAAACTGAAGTGGCAATATCAGATAGTCTAACATACTTCAGTGTTTGAACACTCCTATCTTCATACATGTCATGTATTAGTCTGCTGACACAGGACACGCATGTTGTGTTGGCACAAAAAACATTTAACCAAATTTAAAGCAGTTTGTCACACTGTTCTATTGAATCCACTGCAAAACAAAACAAAAAAACACTGATGCAAACATTGCAAAGTGGTATTTTAGCATAAATGAGGTGATTCTAAAAGCAGAAATCTGATGCAGAGATGATCAAGCTCTCATGATGACTTTTTGTTTTGTTTTGAAGCTATGATTTTCTGAAACTGCAGGTGTTTTATTTTTGGCCTGTGACACTTCTATTGTCCTCCACATGTCCCATTAAGTGCTTTTTTTTTCACAATCTGTTGTCACGCTCAAGTACATGGACCGGACTACAAAAAGCCTGGCTTAAAGTGCCTGTGACATCAAATTTTTGTAATACATATGAATGCATTTTTAGAAAGAGGACATTGATAAAATATTGCAAAATAAATTTTATGTGGCTGAGATGAACAGTTGTTGAGATAAGGGGAATGTCTGCATGTGAACAGAGCGTTGCTACAACAGCCAACAACCCAGACTGTAGCGAAGAATCTGTTTATTTTACAGGTGATGAAGACACCTGCTAGTTGGTTGGCACAAGCTTTTAGCAGATTTCTGGGTACACCGTCAGGGCCGGCTGCCTTCCTGGGGTTCACTGCCCTCAGTACACGCCTGACTTCATGTTCCTGGAGTGTTAGCATGACAGTGTTAGAGGGTGGTGGATGTGGAGTAGTTGCTGGTCTGTCTGCTTCAAAGCAGGCAAAGAAGCAGTTCAGCTCCTCTGCCAGTGAGGCATCAGTACTGGCATTGTCCGGGTTTCTGCATCTGTAGTTGGTGATGTGGTTTATACCCTGTCACATCATTCTAGGTTTGTTCGTGGCAAAGTGGTCCTCTATTTTATTTTGTACGTCGCCTTTGCCTCCCTGATGCGTCTTTTCAGGTCAGCTCTGGCTGCGCTGTACCGGCCCTGTCACCCTATTTAAAGGCAGTGTTGCGGCTTTTTAATAGGGACTGGACTTCGCTGGTCATCCAGGGTTTCTGGTTAGGAAACACCCTGACTGTACTAGATAAATTAAATCTTTAATTTTTATTTATTAATTATTATTTATTTTTAATTAAGAAATGGCTGAAAAAATAAATTCTGTGTGGCAGCACTTCACTCTGCATACACCAGACATGGCTCAGTTAATAAGCGTTTCTTTTTTGTTTAAATTGAGACTTGTGTAACATTTGTTATTATTTTTATCATGTTAATGGAGGAAGAAAAAAAAGTATCGGCTTCAAGAATCGGCCAAAAAAAATCATCTGCACGTGCCGGTGTATCGTTAGACTGATGAAATAATCGGTATCGGCCTTCAAAAACCTGTATCGGTCGATCTCTAGACCAGAGAGTTTTCTTTGGTAAAGAGTTCCCCTTTGATGTCACTTCCTGTTTCACTTTAGCTGAGCCAAGTTCAAAAGAAAATATGCAGTTATGTGACCAAATGCGTTAAATCGTGTGTATTATTCCAACTTTCTTAACTAGAAAGATGTTTTCTTTGACTTTTTGTATTTGAAGAATATGCATGTCACAGGCACTTTAAAAGCAGAAGTGTAAAGAAATGTTATCACCACCTTAACCAGAATGTGTTTGGTGCCTTTGATTCTGATTCTGTATGGGTCTTTGGCTTCTACTTTTATGTGCCTAGGTACGGAGGCTCTGATCAGCTCTGTAATTAAACGTAAGAACCAGGCCTGTAAGCTTAAAATCTAATGTCTTTTCAGAGTGAGTGGAGAGGACGTGTACGGACTAACCATCCCGTTGGTGACCAGCTCTGTCGGGGACAAGCTGGGCAAAACTGCAGGCAACGCAGTGTGGCTGAACAGGGACAAGACTGCTCCGTTTGAACTGTACCAGTTCTTCCTCAGGCAGCCTGATGCCAGTGTAGAGAAGTAAGGGGACTTCTGTTCTGATTAAAAGTCAAGATTTTGAAAGTTTTTATTTTTATTTTGGCAAACTAATTTTGTTTTGCATCACAAGTATTGTATAATGTGCACTGTAAGAGGAAGCTGATGTGTGGACATGTTGCAGGTACTTGAAGTTATTCACCTTTCTGCCTGAGACTGAGGTGGAGCACCTGATGGAGCAGCAGAGAGAGGATCCAAGCAAACGCCTCGCACATAAACGACTGGCTGCAGAAGTGACCAAACTGGTGCATGGAAAAGAAGGGCTCGAGAGTTCCAAGAGGTCAGAATTAAGCTCGGTGTGTGTTTGTGTGTACTTGTTTGTTTGTTTTTTTTTCTTTACATTTTTAGAACCTTTTCTATAAATGCCTACCTTGTCAGGATGAATAGTCCTTTTTGGGGAGAAGTCCCAGTCTCCTTCCCTATCAAATCCTGCCCACTGATGAAAGTTCTTTTACTTCTAGACAGGGAGCAAAGATTGTGGCAACAGGATAAGTGGCTTGGGTCTAGCGTTATCAACGTAGCAGTCTGCTACTTCTGCCCACCCTCACGTCTTGAGGCTTAGCGAGATTTCTGGGGGAAACCTTTAAAGACCTTTTTGCACTGCAACCCATATCAGCCTGGATTTAAACCAGAGTTTAGCGTGTTTGCGTTAGCCATTATAGCCCAGTTCCACTCAGATTTTGGAACTGTGAGAGCTGTAAATTGTCAGAGACTGTATGACTAACGTTTTTTTTCACACTAGTTTAACAGAACAACAAGCAGCTAATATTAGCCACCATTAGCTTACTGTTCTCTGCTGAATGGTCCAGTACATCCTTGGGTACTTTTCCTTCAAGCTTGATGTTGTCTTTTATTGTTTTGTTGCAAATAAAACAAAATAAGATTTGCACATGTTTAATAAGATGATCCCGTCCATGTCGAGGCAGATCTCTGCTCAACCAGGGTTGGGGTCAAATAAGGCCGAGCCGACTTGCTGCTATTCTGGTCATCAGCAATACACTCCTGATCAAAATTTTAAAACAGTCGAAAAATGACAAGGGGAGTGAGACAAAAACATCTGAGCAAACATATTATTCCAAACAAGTATTAAACTGAAACAGGCTGTTTTATCAGCTGATCAAAAGTTTAAGACCACAGCATTTAAAAGCCTGAATGTTTGCAAAAATGTGGATTCAGTGTCATTTTCTGTCAGGGACACACAGCAGCATTCTCATTGGTTAAAACAAATTAGGACCTTTGTCTTCTGATTGGTTGGGGAGGCTGTACATCTTTCCCCACCTTTATCATTTGTTAAAGAGGCACCCTCATTTCATGTGTAATTAACTAACACTAACTTCACCACAATCTTTCCAACTGAGATATTCCTGCTGCACTTAAAGTATCTGTCAAAAATGCATCTGGATTTATATTTTACACAGTGAAAACTGCTGGCTGCTTGCTTTTGAACTATATCATGTTTGAGAAGCTACACTACCATAATATAGTAAAGGCTCATCCTGTAGTTATTTATAGTGTTTGTGATGGGGAAAATACAAAACTTTATAAAGCTATATTTATACTCATCAAGCAAAGCAGAGCATTCTTCTTGTTTTTCATAGTAAACAACTTCAGGTGTGTTTTCTCCTCTCACTTGACCTGCAGCAGGGTTCTCTGTGTGCCAAAAAGTTGTAAACTTCAGTTCATTTTTTTAAACTTATTATTTTTTTCTGTAATTAATTAATTAAATGTAATTAAATGTAAGCCAATTTGTAGAATCCAAATATAAATCCAGAACAGAGCAGAACAGAGGTCCCACCTTAGACATGTCCTACCATGGAAGAAAAAACTTTGTTCCAAAAAATTTTATTTAGAGACCAGCTAACCAAATCCATAAAATATCCATAATTTCTGGTTTCAGATGAAAACGTAGAGAAGGCTCAGAGCAGCAAAGCAGGGAAGATAAGGAAGGGCAGGAGAGAGGGTTACAAGCGTCTTACTCCTCCGAGTGCGAAAGCAAAAAAAAAAAAAAAATTGCTATTGTCATGTCATGTACCAAGCGTCTTGAGGGACAGGTGGGGTGACCTCTGAACTACCGAAGCCCCAAAGAGTGCACTGGTGGGTAAAAAACCTCTTTAAAAAAATCTTTATAAATGGCAAATTCGAATTAATCGATTAAATCGATTTATCGCCCAGCTCTAGTCTGTGATGTTTATATTGGAATATACTACAGCAGGGCTGCTGGCATTATGAAAGACTTCACCCATCCTGATCGTGGACTGTTCATCCCCTGCCTTTTCATAGGAAAAGACTTCAAAATTTTAAAGTCAGATCAACCAGACTAAAGAACATTTTCTTTCCAGAAGCAATCTGGCTCATAAATTATTTATATACAAGATTTAATCCTCTGCTTCTCTAGATCAGTGTTTTTCAACCCTGGTCCTCAAGACACAGTGCCCTGCATGTTTTAGATGTTTCCCTGCTTCAACACAGCTGATTTCAATTGGTAACTGATTGCAGTTCAACAAAAGCCTGAATCAGGTGCAGGGAAACCTCTAAAACATGCAGGGCAGTGTGCCTTCAGGACCAGGGTTGAAAAACACTGCTCTAGATTACTGTGGTCTTTACTGTTGGCAACTGGGACTTTAGTATCTAGTTTTTGTTTCTCTTGACTCATTTGTAACGGAAAACTCCTTAAATTCTTGAATTTGTCATTGCAGGTGTACCAAAGCCCTGTATCACAGCAATGTAAAGGCCTTGGAAGAAATGAGCGATGAGGAACTTCAGGAACTCTTCAGGGAGGCTCCTTTCCATGAGCTGCTTTTTGAGCCAGGGACCACTGTGATAAATGTGTGTCGCAAGGTCAATTCCATCCCTGATGGGCCCAGAGGGTAGGCAGGAAACTCCTCCTATTAATTAATGCAGTTCTATAGTTCTTTTCTGTCTGCTGTAGAGTGCTGTGCATAATCTGTTGCAACTAAACAAAGAGAATGTAAAACTTCAGGAATTCTTAACTGTACATGCATCTTTAGTCCCAATGAAAATGAAAAGACATGTCCATACATGTCAACTTGTATGGATTGACCGTAAGTTTTAAGGATTTTACGTCATTTTGCAGGTATACGGACGTATAGAGCAATCTCACAGATTTTTTCAAAACCTTATTTTCAAATTTATCTAACATGTCAGAGCCTGTAGGATGATTTAAAAAGCAATAAATAACATCAAATAGCCATCTTCCAACCTGTTCTGCCACTAGAAATAAGTTTTGAACTTTTTCCGCTCTCCTCTCTTCCTGCTTCGCAGCAGGCGCTTTCATGTCCACAGCTGACTTGACCCCCAGTTGTGCCAGTTGTATGGATTTTTTGCAAAAATTACAGATTTTTTAGGCTTTTTATACAGGTAAACGTCCGAAGAGGTTGACATGACATGTCTTAGGCCGTACATCTTAGTTGTTTAACAGTAATTGTACACAAAGGCAGGAGTCGACATAAGCACATTTTAAGTTGTATGTTAGTAACAATATCTTTTGCTGTTTTAATCCCTGTGCCATAAATCAGGGATTCTCAAACTTTTTGGGTCTGGGAATATCTTTCAAGGGCAAAAAAATTCCAGGGTCTCCCTCATAAACCCCATTCTGTTTTAAAAGATAATTTACTGTCATTTCAACCCCTAAATGTCATCGTAATATATTTTTTATTTAGTTTGTGTTTGTTTTATTAGTTCATTTTTTCCCCATGCATTTTTAAAAATAAAAACAGGGCTCTCTGCTCTGATTGGATAAAGCTGTGGGGTTTGTTTAATTTGCTGAAAGCAGCATCTGTTTAAACCACATGAATTTTTTGTATTGGTGTGATCTGTCACATCGTGCTGGAGTCTGATGGATACTGCATTTAAAATATAATGTGAACAACCCTCCTAAAATAAATCACATCTGACCATAAAATCAGAAGTAAGCATTAAGACCTGCAGTGTTAGCCTTAAATGACAATAAATTTAGAACGAGCATTGCACAAAAGAATCCGTCTTCAAATAAGATTCTTTATTTTTGTGTGTGCATGGGTGAAACGTCTGTTAGTGTACAGCGCTTTGGGGTCCGGAAGGACTTGATAAAGCGCTATATAAGTTCAGTCCATTTACCATTTACCATTTTAATTTTTTGTACTTTAAAACAAGTTCAGGATTAATGACATGAGGACATGTTTGTCATGTGACCTTTTTTTCCACAGTGCAGGAAAAATGCCTCTCGAGTTACTTACACTTTTACGTTCTGTCCTGACAGTGCTCATGTACTTTTGCAGGTATGAAATGGTTTCAGCAGGCGCTGTCTGGATTAACCACAGTCGAACAGACAACCCAGAGCAGGTACTGATCCCCAAAATTCACATCCTGTCCAATGGACTCACCCTGCTCAGAGTGGGCAAAAGGAACTTCTACATCATCAAGTGGCTCAGTCTCTGAGGCTGTCAGGCCAGAGAACTGTTACTGACTGTACGGGGAGGTAGCCAGCCAAACCTAGGTGAGATCATTGAGGAGATTTTGATGGATTTACACATTATTTTGAATTGGAAAAATTCCTGTGTTGGTCATATAAATATGTAAATGTAAAGTTGTGCTATTAAAAGCATTTGATTAAAAAATATGGTTCACTGCTGACTTTATTGCAATACAGTTTTATCAAAGTGAACACTAGAGGGCATCATTGTCTGTATGGCAGTCTGCAGGCAACTTGATCTACACCAATTATCCTTAACCCTTAAAGCAAACAGTTGCTCCCACAAAATAAAATAAAACTTTTTTTTTTTTTTTTACAAAACACTCTTATGTTTGACCATGAGGCTAACATCTGTCTTACTGCAGCTGTTTTATCTTTATTTTAATATAGCATAAGGGTGGAAATAAACATTAATCTAAGAGCAAACAAGATTTGCTTTTAAATTTAAGCTTAAATGGCAAATTAGGTTTTCCTATCAAATAAGAAGCTTTGGGGTGTTGCTGCTGGCTTTTTTTGTAATTAGGTTTGTACATTTTTACAAAAATCGGTTTCTAACTTGGAGCTTGCTAATTTGTCATTAGGGTTTTTTTGGATAGTTTTTACATTCAGCAACTTCTGTATTGTGAGGCTTTTAGTCCAAGTGTCTGTCTCTGTTTGGGGGGTCTTGAGGTCTGTCTTAAGAAATTTAATGGAGTCTGTTTTCTTTTATTGCCAATAATAAGAGCTGGCTGCACCTGGGAGTTTAAATTTTTACAGTGGTGTTTTGGAATTAACTTTATTTTTTAACATCAGCAAACAGCAAATCTGTAAAAGTAGTTCCATTTAATTTATGAAGTAGTGTCATTAAAATATACAAAGGAATGCACACAAGGTATTTTCATAGATCTAACAGGCAGCAATTTGTAACTAGTTTTTTTTTGTTTGTTTTTACATAAAATGTGTTTTTAATATGTCCTCATTAAGAATGAAACGTAGTATTTCTTTTTCCTTTTTTGTTAAGTGGTTTAGAACGTGACGCTCCCTAGATTTTTTTTTTTTTTTTTTTTTTGTCTACTGTACCTTTAAAAAAAAAAAGTAGGTGGGTCTAATCGTGTGACCAATGAGCTGTCTTCTTTGGATTTAAATAGCCCTGCGTGTCAATCATATACCCCTCCCCCTTCCCTTCCCTTCCAGTCAACTTTACCATCTCCACTACGTTTCACAATCGCCATATTGAGACTGGGAGGTTTGTCTGCAGTTTTTCTCAGTACGGAGCGGCTTCAGTTCCTGTGTGCACTTTTGTTTAGATGATTCGCGGAGATTTTCTTAGGCTTCAGGACACCGCAGCAGTTATCGCCCACAGCTCGACGTATGCATGGCGGCATAAGCCGTTTTTGTACGTCTGTTTCGGATCTTGACCCCGCGTCGGGGAGGAGATACCCGTTGTTGTTGTTTTTACCCCCTCTTTTTTTCTGCTTTTCAATAGTGTATTTTTCTTATGACAACTGGACGCTCTCGACTGCCTAAAAAAAGCGTATTTTTGGGGGGTGGAAAAAACATGTCAGGTGTCCGACTTTCAAACGGGAGCCCGACGTTGGAGCGGACGGACTCTCGGGTAACGGAGCACCCGAAACCGTCCGCCTGCAGGAACCTCTTCGGCTCGGTGGATCACGGTCAACTCAAGAAAGATTGTAATGCACATATGCGGGAGCAGGAGGAAGCCGCCTCCGCCAAGTGGGGCTTTGACTTCGTCAATGACACACCGCTGGCCAACAACAACGCCAGGTTCGAATGGGAATTAGTGAAGTCCTCCGAGCTCCCGGATTTCTACCATCGGCCGCCGCGGAGGGAGCCCGGCGGCTGCTCTGGGAATAACAATGTGGATCTAAATGGGAATCATCACTGTGTTCTGATGGCTTCGAGCGAAGACACCGGCAGGTCAGACGGTCAAACGGAGTGCACCGGGCTGAGGAAAAGACCTGCGTGTCACGGTACTACATTTCTATCAGATTACATGGAACAGATAGACTATTAAAGTCACGGTGTTTTTTTTTTTCACTCCACCAGCTGACCGTAAAACAGACAGCGCGCCACGTTAACTGTTTAAATTGAGTATTTTTATTATTAATTTATTGACAAAGATGTTTTTGTTTCAGACCTTTCAACGCAGAATAAGAGGTCACACACCAGCAGCCCCGATGATGTTAGTTCAAGCCTGAGCCACTCTGTAGAACACACACCCAGAAAGCTCAGTCCCAAGAGGCAGACGTGAGGACGGGAGAACGGTAAGAAAACCCTAAATTATTATAAAAAATTTAAGCTACACAAAAAACCCACTGCTGTATGGTTTAATCAGTTGACTATAGAAAATTTAGTTCCCTTCATTTAAAAACAAAACACATGCAACAAAAAATACAAATAGTATAAAATTAAAGGAAAAAGAAGAAAAAAAATGTTATAAAATTCCAGCTGTGGTCCATCTTAAAGGGCAGCTGTAAAGCTAACAAGTTTTTTGTCCCCCCCCCCCCCCCCCCCAGTAATTAAAACACCCCATGATTAATTAGTTTAAAACAGCATAAAATAAGCATAGCTAATGTATATACTTTTTGTGTTTGTCCACACTAGCAAACCATCCCTTCCCCCTTGATTACACAACTTAGTTCCCATCCTTTAAGTCTTTTTATCATTTATTTAATGTGTAGAACCTTTCTAATAACATCTATTCAGGTTAGATCAGTGTAACCGAAGGTAAAAATGAAAATGGGTAGTGAAAACCGTGGCTGAAAATTTATTTAAATCATTTTAGCTGTGTGACTGCAACATTTTTTTAGTGCAGAGTTTCCTCCTAAACTGTAAACAAGTGCTGAACAACAGTGTAGTAGTAACACGTCAGCAGCCACTGCCCTCACAGCAGAGCAGGGAAGGGGCTGGTCTCTGAGAGCTGCACGCACACTCCTGTTACAACACACACACACACACACACAGCTGTTTCTGCAGGGAGTAGAGATATGCAGCTCAGAAATCAATCGGGCCACGTTAATGGGAGGAATGGAGTAAAACCTTTCCTGTGACTTTATGAGAAGTGGAATCTGTGAATTAGTACTTAACTGTATTTATTTGTTTTATTGCGTAAGGAATAAAGTTTAGAGGGTTGTAATCTGCACAATATATTGCTTTGATTAAATAAAAAAACATGCTCATGGCAGCTGTTAATCGGTCAGTTTTGTTCAGATAAAGATGGTGATAAAACGGCAAAAGTATTTTTTTACACACAAAAAAACAAAAACCCTGAACTTTTTGCCCCACGCAGTTTCCCCTCTGTTTTATTAATTGCCTTCTTAATTTTTGTTTTGAATAAAATACTGGAAACAGGGTAGATATAATTTTTTTAAAATATAAAACTATGTACTGTCAATTTTTTTTTTACTTAATTTGTAATTATTTTCCTTTTATCAGTATTAACTTGGCCATTTTTTTTTCTTTCTCTCCACATGTTTTTTTTTTTTTTGGTTCTGATCTGCACCACCACAGAGCTGAAGATGCGTTCCCCACCCCCACCCCAAGTTTTTTTTTCTCTCTTTTCTCATGGGACCTCAGTGTGTGTTGGCTGAGTATCGGGCCGAGGATCTGCGCAGCATCAGAAACATATCAGCTCTCCTGAAGACTGGGGGAGGACGCTGTTGAAGCACTGAATAGAAACACTAAAGTTGTGGCACTCAAATAAAAAAATGTTACTGCCTCTAACAGCAGATGATGTAGCAGTGTGCAATTAGGTTTAATTTCCCTTTTTGCTCCTTTTTTCATACCTGTGTGTAAATAATCTAATTATATATAATTTCTCCAAATGTAGCACATATAAAAAAAACATGATTTTAAAACATCCTTCCTGTAAAAAGGTGTGAATTTTGATTTGACTTGAAGTATTGCAGTGTAGTTTTTAAAAAATTCTGTTCTAATATTATTATTTTTATTTTATTTTTTATTTTTTAAAGTGGTTGACCCAGTCCCAAATTGCTACACTTTAAAAGAGAATCATGAATTTTTTTTAACAGTTTCTGAACAGTGTGTTTTCACTCCGTCATCTTCCTAACTCAGCAGTGAAGAATGGTACAAATGTAGCTCGTTTATTCTAACTTCTTTTTGTCAACAGGAAGCTCTTTTCTTTTTCTTTTTTTTTTTTTAAAGAGCTGGACTCAGAAAAAAACACACGTGATGTAAAAATTCAAAGTATTTCAGATATTTATTTAGCAAAAAAAAAGATGCTTTAGCATCATTCAGGCCTTGGAATTTTGTCCTTTTCTATTTTCATTGAAGTTACATTGTAATGTTTTTTTCCTTTTCCTCGAGCTGAGAGGTACTCGAATACTGAAGAACAAGAACCATTCAGTGTTTTGTTTTTTTAAAGTCGAACTTCCTACAATACCAAAACACATGGTTGCTTTTTGTTTCCATCTTTGCCTGCTTCTTGTTTGACTTCACATTGTGTTTCTTTGTGATAACAAATGCTTGTGCGCTCCCCTCCCCTCCACCATTGTAAGCCTGCTGAAGATGCACGTGTAGGTATCTAAAAGCTTCCCTTAATTTGCATAACATGCAGTTTATATTTAAAGAAACCAGGGAGACAAAATAAATACCAGCTTGTTCAGAAATGCAGCACTCATGTCAGTGTATTTGTGTAAATTTTGCAATGTACTTTTGTACATATTTTGTTATAAAACAAACAAAAAAAATACAAAACACTGTAAAATGGACTTATTTATGTCAAAGTTTGTATGTAGAATTAAAAGAAAATGGGTTTTGATTAAGGTTATTCAAAGTGGCATTTTTATGATTTTTAATTTTAAAGCATTTTATTTGGTAGTTTTTTTTATTATTATTGAGGTCGCAAACTGAGCCTGATAAATGTTTTTTTTTTTATTTAATGTGTGGAATAAAATGTGTTGCAATCAATTAAAAGAGAAGATTAAACCTGATTTGTTGCTTTTTGCTCTTTGTTTGAAATCCACTTAACTCAGTTTGTGCTGATTATAATTTGCTCGCCTTTAAAAATGGAAAAAAAATTACAATAATTCTTTCCATTGCTGTTTGTAGAGGATGGTTGAAGGTGCAGAGGGTTTACAGCAGCTGTGTGTAAAGAGACACGCCCAAAGAGATTCCACCAGGGTTTGTTGAGAGGACAGATGATTGACAGGATGGTCATCCAATGAAAAGAGGAGAAGGAAAAACAGACCACTGGGTGCAGCCAGTAACATTCATCCTCTCAAAGTTAGGAAACACGGCAGTGGTTTGAGCTTAGAAAATAATCAGCTGCAAAAAAAACAGTTAATAACATGTCATTTTTAATTTTTTTTTATTATTGGTCCTATTTGTGTGTGTGTGTGTGTGTGTGTGAAGAAAAACAAGTAGAAATTAAACTTCTACACTTGAACAATTTAGCTAAAATTATATTTTCTGAATATTTTAAAGTCTGAACAGTTCTTTACACAATAAAAAATTAAAACATTTGAAAAGTATTTTTTCTTAAATTTAGTCGTGTAGTTTAAAATATTTGGGCTTGAGATGTTTTATTTCTACTACTTTTGCTGTTGAAACAGTCACTTGCGGTTCTGCTGACACATACAAATTATTAGATGTTCTGATTTTTTGGCATGTTGCAGATTTTAATTGTTCTTTTTTATTCATTTATTTATTTTTTGTTTATTTCTTCATTTTCACTCTAATTTGCACCTTCAGCCAGATGCTGGAGGTAATATTTTGCTCCACTCTGTTTATGTCCCGACACGTCTTAAGCTGTAAAAGTCAAAATGTCTTCACTGCACATGCTTTTCTGCTTCCTCTTTGTGCCACAAACACAGGAAGACACCTGCAGCAGGCTTTAAAGCTGAGGGGGGGTTGGGTTGGGGGGTAGGAAGGGATTGGCCGGTCTTGAAGTGTGCAGGTGGGCAACCTCAGCTCAGCCATTCCACCCTCCACCCTGAGCCCGGCCCATTGTCCCAGTGTGTGGGCCTGTGTGCCGAGGGCCTTTGTAAGGGGCCGAGGCCGACCACTGTTGTGTCTGGGGCTTCTCTGCTCAAACAAAGGGCCCGTCTACAAGCCCCCACCCCAACCACACAGCAGACTGACTGTAGGTGTTTGGTTGGACGAGCAGAGAGGCTTTAAAAATATACATCACCAACTTTATCTGACAGTCTCTTAACCCCAAATGCAAACTTTATTCATCAAATTAGATGAATAAAATACTAGTTTCTGCAGTGGAACATGATGACTTAAATAAAACTAGCATTTCAGGAAGGAATGCCTGGTGCCCACCACTTTGTGAGTTTCATTTTTAAGCAGAGTTCATGCTGTAATGTTTGGATGAGCTGTAAACACTTCTCAGCTACTAAAGTTTACTTGACATTTTCTCTGCTGATTAAAAATGTTCCAAAGAAAAACAGAGGCTCTAAAAGTTAATCAGTTGCAGACGTGTGTTAAATAATTATTGTCTCAGAGTTTCATCCAAATCTGGCCTGTAGTTCATGAGATATTTTGCTAACAGACACACAAAAATCGACAGTGGCTATTATGATTGCATTGTTTTCATGATGATGGGTGATGCACATGACTGCAACACTGTGATTCTTAGTGTAACTGATGAGACTTGATATTGTACATGAAATAAATAGAGACACTAATTAATCAGGCTTAGTTGCCATGATTAAAATAAACTTTTTATCCTTCCTGCAGCTTCAGATAAAGCCAGATATTTATATTAGTTTGAGTGAGAAAGTGTCCCAAGTACCTCAAGGTATTTTTATATTATTGTTTAAGTCAAACATTAAGCTAATTATTTAGTTCTTATTAAATTAAACATACTGGTTAAAAGAAAATCATCATCAGTCATCGGTATCCCAGATTTTTATATAAGTAAAGTTCCACGTGTCTTTTTTTTGTTTGTTTCTTTCTGTCCATTCTGTCAGCACAATTACACCAAAGATTCACGTCAACAACCTGTTATTTCACAACTGCACGAGGGCGTTTTCTTATTTCTCCAGGCGAAGGGAAGTAGGCCTATAATCTCCCCCTACAGACGGAGCGATCATCCACAGTTTGAAAGGTTGGTTTGGTAAAAACTGTGAAATCTGCACCAGTTTCTACCCTGTTTTTAAAACCTATTGCTGCATTTAAATTGCAAGCCAGACTCGAAATAGCTCAACTAAATATTTAACAACCAACCCTTTTTTTACACAATAGTTTGATAAAGAATAAACACGTCTCTTTAAATTAAACTAAATTGAAGGTCTAGAATTCCTTACACCCACTATCTTTCATGTCAGAGCTTTAAACTGAGATCAATTTATGATTAAAGTTAAGTTTTAAATGATCTTTTTCAGTGGAACCTACATGCAACCTCACACTGTTGTAATTAGAGCTCAGAGTATCTGTTGAGGATAACTTTCAGCTACTACCACACAAGATTTCAGCCCAATATCTGTAAAACTGACTAAGTTATAATTGTGTTATCTGATATTAATTAGCTTTGGCAGCCATCTTAATCTGTGTTGATTCCAAATGTTAATGAGTTGAAGATCTGCAGCCAAGAATTACTTTCCGAGAGTTTCACTAAAATCCATCTTATGGTTCATCAGATATTTTGCTAACAGACGGATAATGTTGACTAATGATTTAGGCCCTGTCACAATTTAAATATAAAAAAAATTGTATAAGTTGTCTAAAATGTTATATTGTGACCAGACCTTTAAGCTAACATCACATTGTGTTGTTTATGACTTTCAGCTGAATTTTAATTTGGCATTCTTAAAAATGACTGAATTATAGTCCTTTATGCGTCTTCTAATTTAATTTGCTGTGGTTGCCATTTTCACTTGGGCTGGATCCAAAAGTTACTCAGCTGTAGATATAAATTTAATGATTATTTACTGAAAGTCTTATTTAATTATGACTAAATGTTTCTGAGATATTTTGCTAACAGACATACAGAGTTGACTGAATGGTTAAGGGCAAAATTTTGAACAAAGATTTTGTGTAAACTGTCAGTACTTAGAATAAATGTTTAGGACGAGTCACTGCTACCACTAAACCAAATATTAGTTTAATTTCTGGATAACAGATTGAGTTACAGCTACTTCTAAAGTCAGTTGCCTGTGGCAGCCATCTTGATTTGGATTGATGCCAAAATAAATCAGCTGTAGATATACATTCTACAATTAATTTCTGCAACTTTAATAACATTTGTGAAGCTGTTCATGAGATTTTATTTGCTAACAGACACACTTAAAACACAAACATAGACATGGCTAAAATCATTATCAGCCACTTTCAGCGGTGGGTATTAAAAAAGTATCATTAAAGTAAGAAATACCTCAAGACAATAGTCTTGATTAGTAAAGAGTTAAAGCTTGTCTTGTGATACAACAGCATCCTCCTGCCTTCACGCTTTCATCACTAATGTTCCTGAATGTGTTGCTGTCGTCCTGCCATCCAAACAAAACTGAGAGTAAACTCGAGGAAATTCCAAAAAGACAGGCCAACATCAAACATGTGGACGGCATCGTCAGCCCGTTCCTCTTCTCTCTGTCTACTCTGTGCCAAGAATTCTCACTTCCCTGCTACATCAACAGAAACAGGTTATCTTTTCCTGTTAACCACCCTGACACTTAATATAAAGCCACAAGTTCCTCCCCATGTTTCCTGCCCAGGCCACAACCCACGTCATCCAGCCAGTCCCCTGGCACTTTGAGCTGCGAATGAGGGGGAAGCAAGTCGCCACAAACACACACCTAACATCCTTCTCTCTTTTTCTGCCCGTCTGTGTGTTTTTGCCTCTCCTGTGTGACTCGGAAGAAGCCAAAGCACTGAAATCTCCCCGATGGAAGCCCTTCTGGATGACTCAGTTGGATTCGTGGAGCAAAACAAGCAGAGAATTTCACACAAAAGTACTTATGAAATGTGACGTGTAGAGGTTGATTTGTGTGTGTGTGTGTGTGTGTGTTACTACTGACAATCTCATGGCCTCAGACCAGGATAAACTATTTTAAGTTTATTTTTTATTTTAGGAAAATAACCATTTATATTTTTAATTCTTAGTTTTTTAAAAAAAACGTTTTATATTTCTAAGGTTTTAATAATCTTATATACCTGAGAAAGATTTAAATAAGCACAAAGCTTAGGAATCAAGAGGATAAAACTGGTGGGACACAGCCCCTCGTGGCCACCCCCACTTGTTGCGCCCCTGGTGACTGACAGGTGATGTTCCACAGTGAAATGATGAGCTGGAGCACCGTGCATCTCTGTAAGATCTAGCTGCTGTTGGGACAAGCCTTTTCAAACTCGTCTTCTGAGTTATTCGTTTTCTGATCAAAGCCGCTCGGCCCTGTAGAACCACCAGCCCTCTGACCTGCATCTGGGCCGGTGGTTCAGGGGCTGAAGTGAACCACCGCTTCCATTGGGACAAGTTATTAGACAGCATGGGATTATTTTCAGTTGTCATGCTAAAGACTCTCAGTTATCACGAAGCCTGATAAACCCGATCACTACCTTAGATCAGAAGGTTGTCTTAAAGACTAAAACCTGAATGAGTTTTAATTTTCTGTTTTTTTTTAACTCAGACAAAACAGATGTTGTAGTTTTTGGACTTGAGCATTTTAGGAACAAACCTTGCAGCCTTTCACTTTGGATGACAATCATTTGACCCCAAGTTCTAATGTAGGGAACTTAGTGACATTTATCTTCCTACATTAAAATGTTACAAGGACCACTTGTTTCTTCCACCAATGCAAAATCACTCAAATTAAAAACATCTTGTCACAAATGGACTCAGAAAATCTGGTTCATGCTTTCATCACTTCTTGGCTGGACTGTTGTTATACTTTATCTGGGTGTCTAAAAAAAACCAACTAAAAAGTCTTGCATGTGCACGAGATGAAGGAGTCCAGGGTGAGTGGCAGTCAGGCAGTGTGCAGAGGTCAGCAGGTCAGAGATGCTGCAGAGCATCGAATGACAGATGTGCAGATGTGCATTGGTGGAACGGTTTACAGAGAGAAGAAAAGCAGGCAGCGTGGGGAGGGGAGGGGTTTGGTGGTGGTGGTGGGGGGGGGGGGGGGTAGTGCTCATTAAAGCGGCACACCTGCAGCCTATCAAAGAGCCTTTATCTTCTATCAGTCCAAATCTGCTCAAGCACGCAGCGGCAGACGTGCAAAAGCAACTTGACTGTGTTGCACTCTCACTCATACTCATCTGTCTTTATCTGTTTCTCCCTCACTCCTGCTCCTGCTCCTCCTCCTGGTCCCAACCAGTGCACGATACTTGGCTGGGACCCTGTAATCCTGTCAGGAATGCTCAGAGATGCGTTTGGCTGAGAAATAGAGGTAAGAGATTTCAGCTGGAACATCTGTGCAAAGCAGATAAAGAGGCTTTTCCGCCTTCCTAGCAAGTTTTTTTATAAGATCTATTGAACCAAGTCTTCATTGAATCACCTGTTTATATCACCACAGACTGAAAGCTGGAGAGGCATTTCAAAATGGACACTTACCCCACGATTACGTACCAACAATTAGTCCTGCCAAGAGTTTGATATTAGTGGGTAAAATTATAATTAAAATATAAGACAGTCCTGAACACATTACATATATTACAAATTAAAATTATATTTATGTTCTGCTTTGGAGGCTAATAAAATTATTATTATTATTATAGAAAAATAAGTGGCTGGGCTTTAAAGCTTTGTTGAAATGAAGACTAGTGTGAAAGCGTAGCATGGTGGTGCAGTTGGTAGAGCTGTTGCTTCATAGCAAGAAGGTTGCCAGATTGAATCCTGGCTGTGGAGGACCTTTCTGGGTCCACTAGACCAAAAACATCTGGGTCAAGGGATATTTCTGCCATTTTGAAATCTTGGGTACCGTTTCTGGCATATTTAAGTTGGAATATGTAACCCATTACATCAAACTGAGCATTAAGTGCCAATGAGGTATGTGGAAAAATAGGCAGATATAGTGAATTAAAACGTTTGCAATAATTGCATTTTGTCAAAATATAATGAACAAAAAATGTAATAAATAAAATTACTGAGGCACTTTTTTGAGCAGTAACAACAAAACTCTTGATTTTGGACAAAAACACCATAAATCTTTAGAAATCAAAAGTCTGTTTGCCCACTAATATCAGGGCTGAAACTCTTGGTCGACAGTACTAATTGTTGGGGGTGGGGGGCAAATGTCCTGGGGGGCAAATGTCCGAGGGAGATAATTGGTAAGTGTTTGGGGGGTAAATGTTGAGTTTTAAATCAAATGTCAAGTGCATATTTTTACTCAAGCAAAAGTTAAAATTACCCTTACAAGAAATACTTAAGAAAGAGTAAAATATTGCGTACTGCAAAAAAGACTACTTGATACTGAGTAACAAATCATAACATCTGATTTAATATTTTAAAATTATGTCATTATACTGACAATAAATAGAAAGTTACTGTATGTGCACATTCTGGTGTATTTAAAGACTAAAGTGAAAAAAAATAATATACATATAATTACAAACTAACAAATTTTAGCAGAAGATAATTTTTTTTATTTTCAAATGTTTCTAATTATTATATATTATTTTATAACTTATGAATCTAGAACAGGGTAAAGTACTTCCAGTAACTATATTTACTGTCTCCTATATATTCACTTAAATTCCAAATGTCTCAGCAGAGAGAAAATATCATTGGAACAAGAAAGTTTGTGAACAAACAAGAGGTCTCACTTCAACATAAACTGTGAGTGTCTCTGCTGCACCTGTGGTTATTCTGAATCTTACTAAAGTAATGATACTTCATAATAATATTACTCAAGTATAGTAAAATGTACTGTGTAGTAAAAGTACTCCTAAAAGTACATTTAAAAAAAGTTACTCAAGTGTGTACCTGTAAGTAGTTACTACCTGCCTTTGCTCTTTGTAGGTGGATGAGGTTGTAACCTGTTGTAGCTAGCTGAGCAACCTTCAGTTTTGTTTGCTTAGACTGTTTGATCAGGATGAGCTAATGGCTAGTCTGAATAGAGATGAGACCAAAGCAGATTGCTGCTGTTTGAAACAACTCCACGCTCACAAAGTTAAAAATGATTCACATCTTTGTTTAAACAATTTCATCACCGTCAATTTGGCATAAATATTCTGCCAAAATATGAACATATTCCAGCTGGAAGTGCTCAAGGCTGCATTAGAAGTGCTACTGCTAGCTGCTGCTGCTTTATGTGCTTTCTATCAACATGAAGACACAGGACAGGAAGATTGAAGCTGAATCCACAAAAGACAAGTGCCCCCTAGTGGTTGGCTGCAGTACAAGATTGAAGTCATACCACTCAATGTAAACAGAAAAAAAGTTTAACTACAGATTTTTCTTTTCTTTCAGGTGTTAATTTTTGTTGATTTACATAGTTTTGACCTTGCTGCTGTAGGTTCTATTAAGCATTATATATATCTTTAGTTTTATATCAGGGGAAAAGGTATGGCTGAGCATGTCACAGCCTGTTAGTGAGTTGAGAGGGTGTGAAGCAGGACTTTTGTATCGATGGTGCAGCCCTACATCCCTAAACTGACTGCAAAGTGAATGTTTATAAAATAACACCTGAATGAGTCACAATAAAATAATTTAGATATGAGTTGTTTTAAGACAAATACAAGTGTCCTGCTGCATCTCAGTAATCCACGTATAAAAAACAGGTTAAGTAGGTCCTCTGAACAGGTTCTTCTTTAATGAAATTACAAGAAGAGACAAAATGTTTCATTAAAGAAGAACCCATCCTTACCTTTTTTAATACAGTCCATAGAATTAAACACTGTTTAAACAGTTATCTAAAACAGGTAAAATAATGATTGTTTAGAACCTTTCCACATAACTCTAAATGTATGAACAATCACTGTAAAGATGCTTTAAACATGCACAAAATCTACATATCTTTATATTTCTGGGAGCAAATTTTTAATTATTGCTTTTTCAAATACTTCACTGAAAAAACAATCACTTATTCAGTATTCCTATATAAAACAACTTAACATACATAAACTGACTGATTTCATACAGTACATTGACAGTAAGAGGTGGAAATTCTGCTGGGTGAAATAAATCATTATTAATGAGTGTGTGTTTGTGTAACATCAGTGGTTTGTTGTATGTTGTTTGGAGCGTTTGCTCATATTTAACTGAGCAGATATGAAATCTGAAGAGACTTGTCAGCACATAGATCTAAACAAAAGCCTGTAAATTAAATTGTAATTATGGTTTATGACCACAATGACTCAGCACTGCTGAAATCCTTTGAAACTCAGTCCTGTGTACAGTAGGCCACAACTCTTCCATGTGTCGCTTACAGTAACAGAGTGTAAATTAGCAGAAGTCCCGGTCGATGATGACAGTACGGGTGTGTTAGGATGTGACGTAAATCTGATGCAACTGTGTGAATTATTCTCAGAATTGTGTGGCAAATAATTCATGTTGCAATACTGATCACAGTCTACATTAACCCCCACCCACTAGAAGAAAATCTGAGATTTGGTACTGGAAAAGGAACAACCTCCCATATTTTACCAGCAGTGAATCGGACCACATTTCTGTCAAACTTTCTTTTTTTTTTTTCCCCTCTTGTCCTGCTTCTGCTGCCCTCATCAGGAGGCTCATGGGGCCTCAGTGCTGCACCCGCCATCCTCTCAGCTCTGGTGTTGAAAAGATTCCTGCCATAAGAATCAGCGAACTTGTTCCTGGACTCGAGGCTTGATGAGAAAAGCAGAAGCCTTTCTCAGTATGAAAGCTCCCCCTGCTTATGGACAGCCGAGGATCTGCTCCATTACCTTCCTAATGCTCTGTTTTTTGTTTTTTTTTTTGCTCAGCTTTCAGTTTTCACTCAGGATAATGATGAACTCTGGGGGATTTTCTGAAGGGAAACATGCATAAAATACAATTTTACAAATATTGAATAAAATACTCATCTGTGCTGGTCCATAATAACAGCAAATAAAAGGCCCAGCACTGAAGGAATACATACATACATACCTGCTGCTTTTTATGTTCAGGCTTTTCATTTAATGATAAAAAAATCACAATTATCACTGTTTTGGTCAAACCTGGTCAATGATGTTATGTTGAAACTCATGTAAGATCTTGTAGAATTTGTTACCACATGCAGTATGTAAATGGTAAATGGAATAGATGTAAATCAAATTATTACTTTCTGAGAGTATCATTAAAACCTTACTAACAGTCCAACAAATGAACACACACACACACACACAAGCAAAACATATTTTAGCCTTTGGCCACAATGGATCTTTCATTTTTATCATTTGCACATTATCATTTCTGAAAACCTGTTCGTGAGACACTACATGTAGGAAAACTTTATTTTGCGCAGAAACTTATGAAAGTCATTTCAAAGGAACTTGACGTTCTTTGTTGTTTCACTTCCTTTTTTCTCAGTTTAAATACTCTCAGAAACCTAAACTTATCCTTGTTGAGCTTTTACTCTGCATCACTGTTGAGTTGTTTCACAGTAACGCTCTCCTCCTCTCTCCCTCAGCTCAGCTGTCTGCCATGCGTCACATTCTGGCTTGGCTGGCCAAACACGGCCTTCATCCATCTCTGAGCCTTCTCCTCCTCCAGCAACAGCTTAGCTCACAGCCACCCAGAGGTGGGCTTGGTGGGGCGGCTAGACTCAGCTCAGATGGAGCTTTGGATTTGAACGGAGCTGCTCTGTGCTGCTGAGTTGTGTTTAGGTCGCAGCGATACAATAAGCCAACAAACATATGGCCGAGTGAAATCTTGTAAGGTCAAAGGTCACCGGGGGTCGATCTAACCTCCTGACTTTTAGTTAATTTATTATCCCACAGGATGAATAGGAGAGGGGTCAAAGGGTGCACAGTAACTTGCAGCTGCCCGAAGTAGCGTTATAAAATTAATTACTGTGTTAGAGAGAATATAGAGCTCAGTTACTGTTAAAAACAAATCCATCAATTCTCTACCCGCTTCTTTTTATTTTGTTTTATTTTTCAGGAAGTAATTAAAACCTATCAATACCTCAATACAAGGCTTAAAGGAAGAGTTCAGACAATTTGAAAAAGGGTTCTGTAGAAAGGCTATGAACAAATAATGTTTTACCTGTTGTATGAAGCTATTAGAACAACCTCAGTTTAAAACAGGCATGTCCAACTCCGGGCCGGTCTCCTGCAAGTTTTAGATTTGTCCCTGCTTCAACACAGCTGATTCAAATAGACAATTTTCCTTCTCAGTTTGACCCACTAATTAAGCACTCCTTAGGGTCAGCTGCGTTGAACCAGGGCAACACCTAAAACATGCAGGACAGCAGCCCTTGAAGACCGACTTTGGACACCACCGGTTTAAAGGAACCAAGTTTACACCTGACCAGATTTATGAGCTGCTAGTTGGAGTGGTGCCAAGTCCAAAGTGGGTGGTTGCTGTTTTAAAATCAATCTAAAAAAATCTCAAAAAACAAACAGTTCCTAATTTATAAACCTTCATCCAATAATAAAAACTAAATCACTACATTCTGCACCCCCGCTCCACTTCTCTGAGATGGTTTAGTCTAGCTCAGCTGCACCGTTAGCTGCAAGCTCAACAGTCAGACATCCTTCAGCTGTGGAGATGAGAGCAAAGCAAAGGGTTTTTATACTAAGCTTTAAAGCTCTGCTGCTTTTTTCTGCTAAAGAATCAGACAGAATAAAGTAAAAGTGACATCAGGGTTTTTTAAAGTTCAAAACCCACAAGTTTCCTTTTCTGTTAATCTATCTATCTATCTATCTATCTATCTATCTATCTATCTATCTATCTATCTATCTATCTATCTATCTATCTAT
>JARVGW010000002.1:23880825-23894121 GCA_031762495.1 Anablepsoides rubrolineatus | reverse complement strand
ATCTATCTATCTATCTATCTATCTATCTATCTATCTATCTATCTATCTATCTATCTATCTATCTATCTATCTCTATATATAGCTATAGATTTAGCTATATATATATATGTGGATTTTTTTTATTTACTCCATTGACTGAGTGTAAACGAAAAGTATTTTTTTTTACCTCTAGTTTTATATTTAAAAGCATAAATAACTCTCATGACATTGCACTTCCCATTACACCAGGCTATGTGTTGTTGCCTTTATTTGTGTTTAGAAAAAGTTATAAAACATTATGTAGCTAACATGCTAATGCAGAACTGAAAACAGTGGAAAAGTTTATAAAACAGCTTTGAAATTGTTAAATCAGACTTGTGTAAAAATAAAATGTCAGCTGTTTGCTCATCAGTCCTGTTCAAACCAACTTTATTTCTCCAGTCGTTCAAGCAGCTACATGTAAGATATTACGTCATGACATGTTTTACACAACTTCATTTCAGATGATTTGAACTTTCACTATGACTTGTCTCCTGTTGTTCCCTAATTGAATTTCATTTCCCCAGCAGTGTCTATCATGCTTCAAAGAAAAAAGAGAGAGAGGGAGAGAATGCCAACTATTCCTTGGTGAAGAGAGTTGGAGGGAGGCTGTAGAGTTCTGACAGCTGTCCTGAGAGCCAACTGTAAGTTTTGGTTATTTAAAGGCAGCTCCTGCTGTCAGCTGCTGCTCATGTTTGTCAGATACAGCACAAACACACACACCTGTTGACATGCGTGTGCTTTCATACAGCAGGGCTGGGTCTGTGTTTGCCTGTCTGTCTGAGGACAGGTGGTCCCCCCTCCCCCTGTCATGCTGTCTGCCACCTATCATCCACTCTGCCTCTGATCTGAGCCTTTTGAAGTGATTTATGGAGATTTTTTTCATTAACTGTGTGAAAAACACCAGTCTTTGTTTCTTTCTGCTGACTGGTTTGCTAAATGTAGCTTCTAGCTAAGGTTTGCTAATTCTTGCTATGAGCCAGTTTGATCATTTTAGCTTTTTGCTCATCTTGCCTAAGCATTTGTTTTGCTAATGCTAACCTTTGTTGTGACTGTGTAAAACTACAGCTCAGAGCTGTTTGATTTATTTTCTTGATTTGATATTTAATTAAGTTTAAAAATAAAATGTCTGCCACTCTTGTTCCACAGTAAGAACAACCAGGCCATGAATAGTCACATGACTCTATCTGCAGTTAACTACAGATCAAATTTAAAAATAAACCCTGATTTCATTAAAAGCAGCTGCTCTTATCAGTGAAGGCTGGAGGTGATCTGAAAAGCAAAAAGCAAACATCCTCTCAGCTCAGATGAAAATTAAATCACTAAGCTTTAAAAATATTTATCTTCATCCTCTCATTGTTATTCTCTAAAATCTTGTTCATGTCTTCTTTCATTCTAAAATGTTTTACCGTTCCTTTTTCTAAAGATAATTTAGTATTCCATATATATTTGAAATGATTTCTTATGAAAAGCTGATTAAAGCTTGAATGCCATAATTTTACGTTGAAAGGAAGAAATAGTTTTGTGATTATAAGTGACCATTAAAAAACTGCCTTGATTTTATTTTTCTTCTTCACATTTTGACCAAAGTAATTATTTTTGCCTGACTGCTCTAAACAATGTTTCTAGACTGATGTTAAAACTTTGGTATTCATGGTGGTTTTATTTGCTGCAGGTCTGTGTGTGTGCAAAATCTCTGATGTTTAGTGAACTGTAAGAACGTAATGACTGGATGAACATTTATAACTGAACCTATCTCAACATGGCAGCAACAGCTAATCAGTCTTACAGAGGTCTTAAGGGGGCCGTTGGTATGTAATTATTTTATTTAATGTTTGGCCTGTGATTGTAATTGTTCTTTGATGTTCATGGTAAACAAGATCATATATCTCAGGTTATGTTTGTCATAGATTAGTATAAAGTGCAGAGATTCCAAACCAAATTCAAGTTTAAGAAAAGTTGTAATGGAATCAAAACAAGCTGAAAAGAACATTTCTAACAATGGGGAAATGTTAGGCTTTGAGTTGTACAAGTGACTAAAACAGACTGAATCAAAGACATGAAGAAGAATGACTGGAGCCAAGAAAGTCCAGAGTTTTGTGACTTTTCTCCAGCTCCTCCTCTGCTCAGACTGGACCACAACGATCCAGCGGTCTGTGACAGTGTGTCCCTTATATTCTCCTTCTGAAACCCTTCAGATCCTCTTTTAGGTTGCACTCCTGTGTCCTCTTGAGATCAAACTGTCTTTTGAAGTGGGAGTCTCTGTCCTCTCTCTGTCTCATCTGGAGATGAAAGAGGAGCAGAGGGCAACTCAGCTTCAGTAGACGGAGGGGTTTGCTATAGCAGGAGGAGGGGTGGGGGGTGGGGGTACTCTCAAGTCTCCCCCCTCTCTCTGACAAAAATCCACTCACCGAGACCAAAGGGACAGAAGGCACCAGAGGACCATGTCCTGTTGTCCCCGTGGCTAATTGAAAATGACTCTTCTTTGTTCTCATCGTGGTCCTGCTGTCCTGACTCTCCTCGCTGTCCAACCCCACCCCTTCAGCCCCCCTCCCACAGTGCTGATCCTGGGACGTCCCCAGGAGCTGTTGGCCTTTGAAGACAAATATAATAGAGTAATAAAGTGAGATCAATTCCTTGCCTCACTCAGCTGTTTCAGTAAACATGATTCTTTTTTTTGCCTTCATGATGGAATAAAAAGTTGGTTTTTGATGGAAACAAAAAGCAAAAATAAAAATAATGAAGCTGGTAGAAATGCGTATCGATTGTCGTCTAGCATGCCAACTTTATAAACAAAGACCTGGTGATTCGTTGGGGATAACTCTCAGCTACTACCACAGATAATTTTAGCTCAGTTTCTGTAAATCTGACTGATTCTAGCTACTTTTGAGTTTACTAAGTTTGATTAAGTGTGGTGTCCTTGAATCAGAACAAGTCTGAAGGTTAATGAGTTGTACACGTGCAGTCAGGGACTATTTTCTGAGAGTTTCAATAAAATATGTTTAGTGCCTCAGGGGATATTTTGCTAACAAACAGGAGTTGACTCCAACACCTAAAGTTTTGAACAAGGATCTAATTTTTAATTGAAATAACGTACTAGCATGTCAAATCATAGCTTAGTATCTGTATACAAATGACTGTTTTATAATCATTTTTGTGTGTTTGAAGGTTGATAAGCTGTGTCAGCCATCTTAAAACCCTAAAAACATGTACAATAGGTTGCCTTCAGGCCCAGGCCTCCCTTGAAAAAGAGATCTGAGATCTCAACGGGACTTGCCTGGTTAAATAACGGTAAATAAAATCTTGAGTCAGGTCGACTCAAAACATTTAACATTTGTAGATAAAAGTCTGATGATTATTTTCAGGAGGTTTCATTAAAATCCACCAAGTTGTTAATGAGACATTTTGCTAACAAATACATGCACAGCAGAGACTTGATAAGAAGTTAACCAACATGCTCAAACAGTTTTTATTTTAAACCAAAAGAGCAGATCAGACCAATAATGAAAAGGACTTTTTATTATTTACAGCAAAGCTACAGTATATGCAGAGGTTGTATGTGTGTGTGTGAATATCATTTACAGTGATTTCCATTCATTTGTACGTCAGGAGCCTTTCAGGAAAACTCCCACAAGTTGATCCTTTCACATTGTTAGGAATCCAGTGCAATAAGGCATTGTTTCTATTTACAGCTCTTAGAAAACTGTACAGGACGAGAGACAGAGGTCTGTCCCAACCTCTGAGTGCTTTTCAAACGCAACCACTTTTTTCATTAAAAGATCAATGAGAGCTCATTTTAATCACTGCAAACATAAAAACACAAACTAGTGCAAAAAAAAAAACAAAACCCTTCTCTGCTCCCCTTGTTCTCTCTGCCTTTTTGCGTGCAGCCCGACTTTTTAGGAATGTGCACGCTATAATTACGTGAGGCCTTCCATACAATAGCTACATAGTTGTGCAACTCTCTGATTTCTGCTTCTTCCTCGTCTCAAGATAAATACAGAAAGAACATCGGAACATTGTCTCGTTGTTTCCTAACCCCCTCTCCTTGAAGCTCGCTGTTGAAATTCAGCACATTTCTTTTTTTAGTGTTTCTTTTCATAGTCCAGGAATTCAGGATGTATTTGGGTTGGAGAGAAGAAATAATCAGAGCTTTAATGGGGGTCATTTATTTCAAATCCCCTGACGAGGAACTCAGAGGATGTTAAGAAGAGTTGGGAGGTGTTTTGTAAGAATAATAAGAAAAAAAAACAGTCTAATATGAAAACTCTTGTCATAAAGCACAGAGGCTGAGTCATAACCTCTGATTGTTTTCTGGAAAAACGACACGAGGTTCTGTCACAGCAGCTTGGCTATTTTTAATGAGCTCTGCTGTAGCTGGAAATCAAGCCCCCCGGATCAGCTGAGACACATTTCTACTCTGCAAGGACAAAAAAAAAAAATCACCAGACTATCTCCCCCTCACTCCTCGGGTTATTCGATCACTACTAACAAACAGCCGTCCCTGTGAGTTCAGTCGGATTGATCCGTGTCTATAGATCTAACCCTGCAGGTGCATACGGTGCCAAGATAATCAGAAGGATTTGAGGAAAACCTCGGCTGTGGGCTGGATTTTCAGCTTCTTCTTTTTTTTTCTTGTGTGTCTTTGAGAAACCGGAGCACTTTGATTGCATTAAGACTTCATTAAGAGGGTTAGTTACGTTTGGAATAATATTTGGAATGGAGGAATGCAGCTCAGCAACAGGCCACACATAAATTACCGTGGCAGAGGGGTGTGATTATGAGGCTAATGGGGTGAAATAAATTTGTGGAACGTGTTGCTGCCTGAACACTGCGGTTGTGTAGAAGACAAAAGCCACATTGAGTTTAATGAAAATAAAGACCCTAAAATGGTCATCATTAGTCCAGAAAATGAGGTTGGCTATGGGTTAAAGGGGTCAGCGAGTTCGCGAAAGGAAGGAAAACAGAGATGTTCTGGAAGACTAAGACCCCTTGTTGTTTATAAGATGGCTGCAGCAGAACGAGCAAGGCGGTCCGTGTGAAACCCTCAGACACATTCATGGTCCTTTGGTGATGACATCAGCGCCGATGCCCCCCAACTACAGCATCAGGGCCCCTCATCGATGCTAGCGCCCATGCGTTTCTGGATGGTCACCCTGCGGATGGAGGGTCTGGATGTCAGGTCAGGCTTGGGCGGGAACTGCTCCAGCAGAATTCGCAGGACTGAGTCCATTTTCCGGTCCATCTGGTGAATCTAAATTTAAACACAGAGCAGAAAAACAAAAAAACAACCAAAAGCGGTTAGCTGAGCCGAGAGATAAACAGGCTCCCTGTGCAGACTGGTATTAAGACATAAAGAAAGGGTGCCAGTGAGTTTGTGGTTCTGTCGTCACAATGACAGGATTGTGAGATATAATGACACGTCTCGCTGGTGGCGTCTACCTGGCAAAGGCATAAGGTATATGATCTTTGAGTGGGCCGGCAGACACACACACACACACACACACACACACACACTGTTTACATGCTCTATAAAGTGTAAACACAGGTGTGTCAGTCAGCGGAGACGTGTCTGACAGGGTGCAGCCGGCTAATCATGGGATAAATGCAGATAAACGGCACCACACGAGTAAACAGATCTCAGACTGACTGGTGACATGGAAATACAGTAAGTGTGCGCACGTGGCGGTGTGGCATCGTCTTGGCTACGTGCATGAATTGTTTAGAAAGCACAGAAAATCTCTATAAGGGGAGATGATAATTCTAAGCATCACTTCAAGAACAACTAGGTTTTACCTTGGAAGAAATTTGGAGGGAAAAATGGAAAAGGACTTACATATTTGGGAATCGCTTTTAATGCAAACAAATTTTAAGTGAAGATACAGTTTACGATTTTATTTGGTTATAATTAACAATTATTCAAAAAATAACATCAAAGTAAAAGTTTACAATTTGTGTATAGATTCTTCTTAGTTTTTTTTTTTTCAAAATAAAATGACAAAAAAAAGGAATCCATCTCCATCCATCTTCTTCTGCTTATTCGTAGTCGGGTCGTGGAGGCAACAGGTCCAGGAGAGAAACCCAGAAACCCCTCTCCCCAGCGACAGTATCCAGCTCACCCTGGGGGACCCCGGGGTGTTCCCAGACCAGAGAGGATACATAAGCCCTCCAGCGAGTCCTGGATCTTCCCCAGGGCCTCCTCCCAGTGGAACATGCCTGGAACACCTCTAAAGGGAAGCGTCCAGGAGGCATTCTAATCAGATGCCAGAACCACCTCAACTGACTCCTTTCGCTGTGGAGGAGGAGTGGCTCTACTCTGAGCTCTCCACGGATGACAAAGCTCCTCATCCTATCTCTAAGGCTAAGCCTGGCCACCCTACGAAGGAAGCTCATTTCGGCAGCCTGTATCCGATATCTCGTTCTTTCGGTCATGATCCATGCCTTATGACCATAGTTGAGGGTTGGAATGAAGACAGACCAGTAAATCGAGAGCTTTGCCTTTCGACTCAGCTCTTTCTTCACCACGACTGACCGAAGCAACGCCCTCATTACTGAGGATGAGGCCCCAATCCGTCAATCCATCTCCCGCTCCATCCTACCATCACTCGTGAACAAGAAACCCAGATACCTAAACTCCTCCACTTGTGGAAGGGACTCTCCCCAAACCGGAGGGGGCATTTCACCCTTTTCCGGTCGAGAACCATGGCCTCAGACTTAGAGGAACTGACTTTCATCCCAGCCGCTTCACACTCGACTGTGAACCGCCCCAGTGCATGCTGAAGGCCTTGAGCTTAAGACGCCAACAGAACTACATCATCTGCATACAGCAGTGACGAGACCCAGCGGTACCCAAACCAGACACCCTCCTCTCCACGACTGCGCCATGAGATCCTATTCATAAACACTACAAACAGGATCGGAGACAAGGGACAGCCCACACCCAAGTTTTTTCATCCGCAACCACAGAAGCTGCAACCCTCTTTGCCACCCTGTATCTGTCAGGTGCTTCAGGAGTCCTCCGAGAAAGCCAAGTCCGGAAGGCCTCCTTGTCTAGTCTGACGGCCTCCATCACCGCTGGAGTCCACTAGTGGGTCCTTTGGTTGCCACCGCGACAGGCACCGATGGCCTTCAAGCCACAGCTCCTGGAAGCTGCATTTGCAATAGAGCCCCTGAACATGGCCCATTCGGATTCCATGTCTCTGACCTCCACCGGGACATGGGAAAAACTCTCCCGGCGGTGTGAGTTGAAGATCACACGGACAGGGGACTCCGCCAAACATTCCCAGTTCACCTTCACTATACGTTTGGGTTTACCAGGTCTGTCTGGCAGCCTCCCCCACCACCGGATCCAACTCATCACCAGGTGGTTATCAGTTGACAGGTCTGCCCCTCTCTTCACCCGAGTGTCCAAAACGTAGGGCTGCAGGTCCGATGACACGATTACAAAATCAATCATCGACCTTAGCCTTAAGGTGGCCTGGTACCAAGTACACTTACGGACCACCCTATGCTCAAACATGGTGTTCGTTATGGACAACCGGTGCTTAGTAGAGAAGTCCAATAACAAAACACCGTTTGGGTTCAGATCAGGGAGGCCGTTCCTCCCAATCACCCCCTTCCAGATAACTCTGTCATTGCCCACATGGGCATTGAAGTCACCCAGCAGAACAAGGGAGTCTCCAGATGGCACCCCTTCCAGGACACCATCCAAGGACTCCAAAGAGGCCAGGTAATCTGAACTGATGTTTGGTGCATAAGCACAAACAACAGTCAGAACATTCCCTCCTGCAGCACGAACCCGCAGAGAGGCAACCCTCTCATCCACCAGAGTGAACTCCAACACAGAGGTACACAGCCGGGGACTTGTGAGTATCCCCACACTCACCCGTCGCCTCCCTGGGCAACTCTGGAGTAGGAGAGAGTCCAGCCCTTCTCCAGGAGTTGGGTTCCAGAGCCCAAGCTGTGAGTTGAGATGAGCCCAACTATATCTAGCTGGTAACGCTCAATCTCATCCACAAGCTCTGGCTCCTTACCCACGAGTGAGGTTACGTTCTATGTCCATAGAGCCAGTCTTTGCCACCAGGAATCAGCATGGCCAGAAAAAAGAATAATCTTTTCTATTTTTTTTTAAAAAGATTTTTTGGTTTTAAAACTAAATAAGAAAAATGACAATTGTAAAAATAAGAAATGCTATGATTTTTTATTTTTTATTTTAACAGTTAAAGCGAAGACAAGTGCTATATTTTGTTAGCGCACTATTTGGGACCCCCTGGTGGAATTATGTCCTGAATTTCTGGAGCTTTAAGTTTGTTTTATTTAGAGGGAGTCACTGAGAGCTGATGATCTTACCATGAACAAAATTTCTTTATTATTCCAAGTTATGCAGAATAGGGTTCGAGTGCAGCCACTGACAATATGTTTAAAAATGTTTTTTTTTGCTTTAGGCAGTCTGCCAGACACTATAAACTCTTCTTCTTTGGTGACTTCGTATATTTTAGTTTGGTAAAGCAAAAATCAAACATTGTGGATTTTTAATTAGTTGATTTTTAATATTTTTACATGTAGGTTTTAAACACAGTAACAAAAAAAGGGGGTTTTACAATTTTAATTTGAAACAGAGAAACCAAGGAACGAACATGGATTGTTTGAAATGTTGGTGTGCATTTGGATTTTTATGTATTTTCTAACTACTTTTGTTCTTATTGGAAAGCACATGGGTTTCTTTTTTTTCATATAAATAAAGTTTGATTTGACTTTAGTCCATTTGAATCAGTTCTCAGAAATCAAAATATAAATAAAATCATTTAAAACAGCCATCGGTAAAACAATAATTGTTCATAACATTTCTACAGAACCACACTTCTAAAGATCTGAACAATCACTTTAAGGAAATCTTTCTCACATGCTTGTAAATATGCAACAGATTCAGAGTTCAGCTTTAAGCTCATTTCTTTACAGCTCTGTTCATGACTGCTGGTTTTCAGGGTCACAATGAGCTGATTAAATCCACTCAAACCTTCTTTTCACATTTGCTTTCACAGCTCTGAGCTATTCCACAAATACAGATAAGGCCTTTATTGTCATCGTACAGAGCACAATGAAATTACATTTTATTGTGCATATACAAATACAGACACAAGCAACACCAGACAAACCTTCAATTGTTGCTTTTATAAATAGTTTTGATGATGTTACAAATTAAATCGTTTTAGCTGTAAGAAGAAATTCTGCTTTTAAGAAAACCAAACAAAAGAGATAAAATAGAGCACATTTATGCTTGTTTAATTAGGGAAAGTATTGCTGCACTTCACAGCAGAACAAAAAGCAAAGTTTTAACTTCCCACTTGTTGGTATAGTGAATTTGGTGAACAAGTTGCTGGATAATCTGAGCTCATGATGTAACAGTATCCTATAAATCTTATTGGTTGACAGATTTTCAGACCCTAGTAAAGCTTCAGGGTTGTGACATGTTATTTTTTTGTACTTAGTAGCCACTTCAGACTCATAAATATACTGTAAGAACAGGTTGTAACACAAAGCCATCCAAACCCTTTAAAACTGACGTTTTGTTTTTAACTTTAATTTGACCAAATCAACAGACTTCAACACAGGTCTGATATATGACTGATCCGCATTTGAGCTTAAAAAGCTTAAGTAAAAATTTATTGAAGTAGTAGCTCAGATCATTTGATTTAGAGTTTTGTGAATGAATTCTGTATAATTAATATCTTACCTATTGTAGATAGCTTTATGAACAAGTTCACTATGAAGAAACTGTTTACTCCTGAGTAAATAGACAAGCTAACATACAGTTTAATCTGAATGTTTAAAAAGCTATCCTAAAACTGGTAAGATATTAACTATTGTACAGAAACCCCAGTTGTATAAAGACTTTTGCTTTTAGACTCCAGACTTTCATTCACAAGGTGCCAAAACGCCAAACCATCGGCTTTGAACTCTTTGCACTTTATTTGATTTTAATGATTTCAATTAAAAAGCATATTCTTGAATGTTTATTAAATTTATTAAACTAGTATTTGCACCTCTAAATGTGTTCACACGTAGTCTCACAATGTCATTCTGTAAAAAAAAAAAAGCCTTACAATAAATTCACAACAGCTTTATATCTTTTCACTCATCTATTTATCCCTCCAGATTCATTATCAAGCATACATCTACATAACAAAATCCCCTTATGGCTCCATAAAAAAAAACGTGGGCAAAATGATAAGAATGGCACTTTGTTAATCAAAGTCTGAGTGTTGAAGCACATCAAAGAAACCAAAGCTTTAATGCAGCAGGCACAATGGACAGATTCAGACTCCTGTCTCTTCTGAGCACTGATGGAAGGGGAACTTCTGTCAGGAAACAGCTGGATAGTTAACATCAGTGGCATTTTCATAAGCTTAAAGGTATGTCCATTCCCTCTCCCCGTCTTTTACAGTGTGTGCCTGATGGTCTGGACAATTTTATGGCTGAGCGGGGCATATAGGAGCTTTTTATTGTTGTTGAAATATGAGCCATACAAAGAAGTACAGTATAAAGATTCAATAACAGGGGGGCAGGTCACAGAAAACTAATGAAACAGCATCACAACAGGACAGTGTTTTTTTTAATATCATGTTCTAATGTCATGAGCTGCCTAAACCCTTGCTTGTACAAAGCTCTGCCTATTTGTACAAAGCTCCTCCCTGGAGTTCAGTCTGCAGCCGAGCTCCCACCCCTGTCTGCACAGCAGGTCTTCACAATGTGCTGAAGTAGGAGTGTCTGAAACAGTAAGAGTTTCAGGCCAATTTCATGGTGTTTAGATAGTCTATGATGAAAAGTCTAATTTGTTTTTGATATAAACAGTTTTCTTTTCAGAACTGAAGGTAACATAGTTACCTGACTGTGGTGTAGAATTGAACTATGTGCCTGGAAACTACATAGGGCGGCTGTGGCAGAGTGGTTAGGGGAGTCGTCCCGGAACCGGAAGGTCGCCGGTTCGATCCCCCGTCCAGCTGTCTCAGTTGTTGTGTCCTTGGGCAAGACACTACACCCCAAATGCCTCTGATGTGTGTCCCATCAGTGTATGAATGTGATTGGCACTGATTAGTCTCAATAGATGATCACGTTAGCTTTGTAGAGACATGATAGAGTGCAGTGTGAATGGGTAAATGAGGACACAGATTGTAGTGTAAAGTGCTTTGAGTGTCCTGGTTGGATAGAAAAGCGCTATATAAGTACAGTCCATTTACCATTTACATAATACCTGCCTCTCAGCAAGAAGTTTGCCAGATCAAATTATGACAAGGGACCTTTCTATATAGTTTTTATGTTCTCTCTCTGGGTTTTTCTGGGTACTCCGGTTTCCTCCCACAGTTAATTGGTAATTCTAAATTATTAGGTGTGAGCGAGTCTCATTGTCTCTATGTGGTCCTGTGATAAACTTGTGACCTGTCCAGGATGTACCCCACCCCTCGCACTGTGACTGCTGGATATGGGCACCAGTGACCCACGTAACCCTGAAAGGAATAAGCGTGTACAGAAAATGGATGGATGGATGTTGCATGTATGTTTCTACAGTTTTCATGGTGTTTGATAGTTAATATTTACTGCAGCACTGTAAGGTATTTTCTTTATTGATAAACCAAATCTAATCTGTTGTTACAGTGTTTGTTTCACCTACAACCACTGTTCTTCTTTGCTAAATCATTTTCCACTTTATCATACACAAGTATCACAAGAAAGTGCCTACAGCTCATGCCTGGCTCTATTAAAGCTCAAACATGTGTGTTATATTCTGCTCATAAACTTGCCTTTAGTTTACCATGATTTCCATTTGTGTAACATACAGTTTAAACAGAAGATGCAGTGACAGGTGAGGCTCCAGCTGTCCTCTGACCACAGACAACACATGGGACACTCACAAACCTGACACTTCAGCTGCAGAGGGAAAGTCCTGCAGCTGAGGGACCCAGTCTGTTTAGAAGCTGTTTAGAAACAGAAACATGTATATATATATTTGGGTGGGTGTGGGGGGGGGGGGGGCAGTGTTGGTTTTATTGCTTATGGTTGATTTTTGTTTACTTTTATCAGTTGTAGGTGGACGGGGATCAAGACTCACTCAAGGTGCTCAGTAAGTACTTAGTAGTTTTACTGTAACGCAGACCCTGGCCTCTATCACTTACTTACCACGATTTCTCTTTAGAAGTAATCTACATGTAACGCAGAATCAATCATAACTTTTTCAGCAAATGTGTTTCCATCTTCTGATGTGCACTTTAATTTTTCTTTAAAAAATCCAAAATCAACCTAAATGAGTGAGGAAGTTTTTTTTTCAAATTTTTCCATTTCCATCAACTTTTTCTAAAGCAATACTTCAACACGCACCTAAAAATGTCTAGATGGAAACACAGTTACTGAGTAAAATTTAGCTCTATTGTTCATAGAGGGTCATGTGCTCCATCACCTGACTATCGCTGGGCCCCTGATTCACACCTTTTGCTCACAGTGGGTTGAGTCATGCTTGCAATAACAGCATTGTAGGAGGGGGACAACAAGTATGACTCACTTCTCAGTGTCTTACAGTGAAACACTGGTGAGGTGAAGGCTGCAGGGCATGTCACAGAAGAACAAGAGAGGAGATGTAAGAGAAAGCCTGCCTTCCACAAAGAAAACAACAATGTAGGAATGCTAACAACACCTAGTTTTAATTTGTTTGAACCAGGTTCAGATCTTTGGTTTCAGTTCTCCAGCACTGTCTACTCGTTAGATGAGATATTTTGATGTTGAAACCAAATGAACCTTTTTGTTCGAGCTGTTTTTGCTGAATCATTTTATCCAAGATGACGTGTTATTTCTCTAATCCAAGAAAATATTTTAAAATCTATCAAATGCTTCTAAACAGTCACATCAAATGACACCAGATTTCTGAAAAAACATACATAATTTTTAATAAACATCAATTTCAACCTGGAAAGACACACAGAGAAAGATAGTTAATTTTTTTATTTGACACGAATGAGCAAAGCTTATTGGCACTCGAGCCACAGCAGAAGACGTGGGTGCTGTGAACTGCTGTAATTTGGTGACCAGTTTAGGATTAACACATAGACATAAATATAGATCATTAGACTGAGCCCCGTCCATTCCGTCCACTGGTAGCGTCTGTGACAGCATGGAGGAGCAAAACTGGCGTCAAACAGAGCAACATCTCACAGCCTCCATAGAGACTAATAGAAAAACAACAAGCTGAACTGGATCTGTTTCACAAATTATCGGTCATGTTTTTACAGT
>JARVGW010000002.1:23864812-23877654 GCA_031762495.1 Anablepsoides rubrolineatus | reverse complement strand
TTAGAGGCTGTTATTTCTGCCAAAGGAGGATCTACTAAATATTGAGTTAAGGTTTTTTTATGGTGCCCAAATTTATGAACCTGCCTAATTTTGTTTAAAGACACCGACAAACACAGAAGAACTGGTCCAGGTGCACCTACTTCTGGAAGAGAGACAAAAAGAATAAAAAACATGTTATTGATAGAAATAATTACAATAAACATGTAGAGAAGAGAGACTACAGACAACAGCAGATTGTGCTCCAGTAGTCTAAGTCTATAGCAGCAGAAATTAATATTCAGGAAACCCAAGTCAACTATAGGATTTATTAAAAAAGAAAGTCTTTAGTCTAATCTCAAAAGTAAACAGAAGGCGTTTACGCACTGCATGGCCCGGCCCAGCCCGCCTTCTAATCCGGGTTTGTCGTTTTGCATTTGCCTTTCAGGGCCGACTCCAGCCCTACTTTTGGAACCTGGCCAGGTGAGGTTCCAATCGGGCCGTCATGTACTGCTGACCATTCGATTGATTTATTTTGCAGACGAGCACTGGCAAGTCATTAAAAATCATATAGATCTGCTAAATAGCAACTATTTTCATAACTGTATCATGTAACAACAAGCTAATAATGCTAGCTAATAGCTTACCAGTCAATGTTGTCTCACTCTAGCCGCTTATTGTTGTTGTATTGCCAGGTACAGCCTTCGGTACATCTCCACTCTATTTCGCATCGCAATTTGTCGTCTAATTGTTTACATATCCATTTTTCATCAAAACAGTCAGGAGCTTAGTGGAGGCATCCATTGTTGAGTCGCAAACCAAATGATTCCACTATACAAATTGCAGCCCACAAAGAAGAACACTATTAAAATATCTTGTTAAGAGAAGCAGGTAAGAAATTCCTAATCTCAACAACAAAAAAAAAAAGGGATAATTAATTTGAATGAACATCAAACATCATAAAACCTTGAGCTGACTTGTTAGTGCCAAAAAACAAAGTGTATATTAACAGTTCTTTGAAATCATGAATTTTTAATCTGATGTCTTTTGAAGAATTTCTTGGTGGTCCCCTTAAATTTATTTTGATTTTTGCTGAGATTTCTACTGTAGTAATTTTTTGAGTAGTGTAACAAAATAAGTCTGGGGACAAGGTGATTTTAAAACTTTTAGAAAAATGGGGAAGATGCATTTTATTGGACAGTTTATAGCAATTTGGATCCTTTTTCTAAGCGAGTTACACCAATCATACTTGTAGTTCCTTGTTATCTCTTTTACATGCGCAGAACACAAGATTGCACTCTGAACAGACGTTATCTTTACAGATGAACATGTTTTCAGAGACTTTCTGACTCCCAGAAGCTTTTCTTGGTCCTTTTGACAAAACCACTGATGAGCACAAGACATCAGATACATTTGTAACGTTTGACCTCAACATGTTGTCCTTGTCATCATAAAAAGATGATTGAAAGATTACAAATAGTTTAATTTATAATTAGGGACAAACATAATCTCTGTGCACAAACATTAAGATTTTGCATAAAGGCAGAAAAATATTTTTCCAAGTCTCCCTATCAATACTTCTCTCTCTGGGTGACCATGTAGGAAAAACCTAAGGCAGTATGATGTGGTGTAAAAGAAGTCTGCTTACCTGAAGATCCAGGTGTTTGTATTTCTTTAGGTTTTACATTATAATTTAATAAAAGATTAAGATGAATAATTGTTTGCCCTTCAACTCCAATGAAGAATAATAATTAAAAAAGTCCTGGTCACTGGTTAGTTACCATAACACAACATAGCATGTAATGCTCATCTATTTTTTTTTTTTTTACTGATTATAGACACACAGCTACAACATTAAATCACTGCTGTACCATAGCCAAAGATTAATAGATCTAATTTATGTGACTGGTGCCTCAAATGAATCATTTTATTGACTGATATGTTTGATTTCTGACTTGATGCTGTCACTTTAAAAGTAAAAAATCCACATTTCTTCACTTTTTGGAGGGATTTGTGCTAATTTGTTTAATTTCTCATGTCTGAACAACAGTAAAGTATCTGAGAAAAATAATTTTATCTTTAAATACACCTTCCAAAATCTTGTATTTCAGTATATTGTATGTTCCAATACAACAACAACAACAACAACAACAACAACAACAAAAAAGCAAGTAATATCTCCAGCAGATAAACTTGCAGTCTAAATAAGAACTGGTTAGTTTGTACTGTAGTGGCAGTTAAAGATGATATGTGTGCTTCTGTGTATCACAGGGAGAATTCCCCGTGCCCCACCCACACCCCAGCCAGCTGTCTGTCTTGCCCCGACAATAGCCCGTGCCTGGTGCCACGGCTGCAACAAGTGTGCCAGCTGATCTTTAGGGGCTGGAGCCAGCCTGACCTTAAACAAACCACTTTTCCCCCTTTAAACACCATTAGGTGTTTAATTTCAGATAGAGAGACTCATTATCCAGTTTTACAACAGCGGATCACAAACAGACAGAAACACAGACAGCAGAGGCACCAAAAGACAGCATGAAAGGCACAAGACATCATCGTGGTCATCTGTCGTTTTGGCTTCAAACATGCAGACAGCAGAAGTGATGTTCAGTTTTGGGCCTCAGTCTGCAGAATAATGACACTGACCTTTTAAAGAATGTTGTTTGACATCTGCAAACATTGGAGAAGCTTAAGAGAATGATGATGCATACCGGAGACACCTAGTTGGACAGACATGTAACCGGTCAGAGTGATTAAAGAGGTTGCAGAGTGTAGGAGTGGGCTCATTTAACAGTAAATTACAAAAGAAATCTGAATGAAACAACTTCCTTGTGGGATGACTGAATGCCGCTGGAATGACAGCTGGACTGCGTAGAGTTCCCATTCACAGAGAATGATGATGCCCGGTGATTCTTCAGAGCCAAATTTCAAAATAACTCCATCAGCCCTGCTTACTGACCCTACATTCTTTCCTGAAGACCAAAACTGGGCTCGCCAGGCTCAGCAGACAAAACAAAAACCATGAAACTGATAAAGTCTGAAAGTATTTCACTCATGCAGTCAGGCAGTCAGCTAAAATATGCATTGCTTGCTGGCTCTGCATCAAAATTACTGATGTTTGGTCTACTTAAAACGATTAAACTAAAGATTAAAAAGAGAGCAAAAATGTTTTATTAGTCTAAAATATAATTAAAATGGCCAACACTATAACAAATCTGTGTAGTTTTTACAGCTAAAATCTACAAAAATAATCCAATTTTAGCATTTTCCAAAGTTTAACTTAATTTTACAAGGTATGGGAAAAAAAAGTAGCACTGTATTAATTTTTTTTTTTTTACTAAATTCCAGGATACCTCTGCCTGTAGATAAGTGACATTACAGCATTTATAGGATTAAAAGTGTATCATTTATGTTATTAGGAGGTAAGAACAGCCTTAAAACTAGAGGTAGCAACACTAACACACATAACTCATCCACAACAGATACGTTGAGTTTTTACGTCTAAAAGTGAAACAACTTGCTGGGTACCCTACTCTGTGCTTTTCTTTATGCATTACTTGTGTGAGTTTGCACGACCCCTAGTCTGAGCTAGTCTTACAGTTTTTATTGATTGTTTTGACGCAGCCATCAACTCAAAATCCACATCTTCAAAACAGTAACACAGAGGCCTAAACAGTGCCACAGTGGTCAAAATGACACATTTTGTTTGCAAAAGGCACTAACTGTGTCAAAACATTTAAAATATGGAACAAAAGCAAATGTTGCCTTCAAACAACTCAACTTTAACACAGTGTATGTGCTATGGTTTGTCTGAGTTCTTAGGTTATTTTGGTTCTAGTCTGGTTTTCTGTCTTGTCTCTCTCTGTTTACCTCCTCCTGTCTGTCTTTTCTCAAGCCCCTCCCACTCTCACCTGATCCTCATATTTCTCCCCCAGGTGTTTCTTGTTTGTGCTCATTAGTTCTCCTTTATATTCTGTTCTCTATCTTCAGTCTATGTCAGATCATTACTTACTGTTTATGTATCTCTTGCAAAGCTCTAGTCTTTGTATTTTGTTTGCTGCCATGCCAGCTTTTGTTTTTGTTAATAAAACCTTTTTTGACACCACCACCACCACTCAGTCTTGCATCCTGGGGTTCTAAACCAACCAAGCCGTTCATGACAGAAAGATCCAACCACACCTGAACCCCAGCAGACTGAGGTGAATTTCTTTTTTTTTTCAAGCACCAGGAGGGATCATGGAGCATTTTTTGGGTGGCACTAAGTCTGACCGCACTCCTCAGGTTGAGATCCTGAGGATCCTAGAGGAGGTTCGGCATGGGCTGGCTGGCCTCAAGGGTCTCTTCTCGTCTGGGTGTCCATCGGACTTGGTGACGCAGGGGTTTCTGAGACACACCCTCCCCACCCGTCTGATGCTGGTCTTCCTGCTAGACCTCCTGCTCCTGTTGGTCCTCCTGCTCTGGTTCCTGTGGGTCCTCCTACTCTTGGTCCTCCTGCTCTGGTTCCTGTGGGTCCTCCTACTCTTGGGCCTCCTGCTGAGCCCTCTGTTACTGAGGTTCCTGGACCGGCTGCCGTCGCCTCCGTGTCGCCTGGGCCGGCTGCCGTCGGATCTTTACTTACTGTTTATGTCTCTTGCCAAGTCTCTTTGTATTTTGTTTGCTGCCACACCAGCTTTTGTTTTTGATACCACCACCACTCAGTCTTGCATCCTGGGGTTCTAAACCAACCAAGCTGTTCATGACAGTATGAGCACCTCCAAACAATCATTACACAATGGGCAACAAAATACAAAATACAGCACTCGTGTGAATCAGTGCACCATTGCTAGTCATTGTAGCCTATGACTGTATGTAGCTTACATGCCAGTGCTGTTTGTAGTCAAATTCGCAAAAAATGCATCCAGAAGCAGATATGGTTTGATGCAAATTTTATTGATTACATTTTTTTTTCAGACTGTGCCTGACAAATGAAATATTCACACAGAGAATACATAGAAATAAAAATAAAATCCTTTACTCTGTGAGAAATTAGGTAAATAAACAGTCTTTTACACCTCGCACACGGACTCCTCTGACCGGTCTACCTCTCATCTGCCTTAGACCTCCTTGACCCATGTTTGTAAAGAACAACACAGGCCTGCAGACTGATTGCAAATTGAATTCTGTGAAGAAGTGTCAAACAGGTGCTTTAGGTGATTTCATACTGACAGCTAATAGGGAGTTTAGACTTCTTGAATGACATCTGCATTAACTGTTTTGTAAAGGGGTGGGAAAACTCTGTCAATTCAATGAGAATGGGTTAACACATTGCAAGAGGTGACTTCTGCTTTGCTGAGATGGTGATGATGAAGACTGAGAGGGTTCCAGTTTCTTCAAACAGGTCAAAGCAATCAATACCTGTAATGTTTCAACACCGTAAAGCATCATACTTCATGAGAAGTGCCACAATGTCAGTGTCTCTCTGACATGGCTGTGTGATGAAAAGTATGTCTTTTACTTCTTCACCGACCCTGAGACCCCATTCTTTTCATTTTCCCCAGACACAACTATTGTCTCACAGGGTGTGCCCAGTATTGTGCGATTGATCAGAACTTCATGGAAAAGGCAGCTGCTCTCATTCAGCTGCTCAGCTGAAACACAGCTGAGTCTGTAAGAAAATACAGCCATCTGTCCAACTGTTCCAGAAAACATACGAAGATACAAAGATAGTCAAAACAATCTTCTAAAGATAGTTAAAGAACTTGTGGAAGGAGTTTGCAATTTTTTTGAGCACGGAGGAGACAAGGCAGATACACTGGCAGCAAACAGACAGGTTTCCACAACATCTATCGGAAACAGGGCAGTTTGTTCTGGACAAATTTACAAAATGTTCCTTCGCCTCAGCTAACAACAGAAATATCAGATTTTTCTTTCTCAAGTTACTCTTCAGTGGTAAGAGTTTACAAGGATTTCTCCCCTTACAGTGTCTCTTTAAGAATAAAATGTCAATTCAAAATGTCCATGTAAAATGTCAATTAAAGTGAATGTCTTACAGCATCAGTGAGTTCAGATGTGAGTTCATTTTGTCTAGTATAAACTAGGCTTTAGCTTCTGTGTTATGTAATTGAATTAATTTTTCACATATCAAAGTATTTCTTTTGCCATTTAACAAAACATTTAAAAAAATAGCTAAAGGATGACTGACTACTGTTAGAGGCTCAAGTCTCCAACACAGAAATACATAGACTATACTTTACTGACTGTTCATTTCCTGTGTTGATATTAAATTTCACGTGCTGGAATTCAATGTGAGCACTTTTATCATAAAGCTGCCTAATTTCTGGAAAGAACTAGGTTTCTTGGGCTTCCTGTTTAACAGCCTTCAGTTTGTGGTTTGGTTTTTTAACAATTAAACACATTGGGTGATTTACAGCCTTAGCTTTGCAGATTAACAACATTATATTTTCTTTTCTTCCATTCTCTCTTGTGCCTTTTATTGCAAATGAATGTGTTACTGCGAATACTGCAACTATGATAGTAAAACCAGTGTTTATCTTAACATTACTATATTAATGTGACTTTTTGCCTGTGGGTTTTCTGTGGATTTAGAAACATGCGGTCTTTAAAGCTCATTTGGGCAGAATATAAGAAGTCCAAGGTTGCCGACAAACTAAATACTGATTTGTCCTTTTTTTTTGCCATATTATAGTGAGAAAAATTGATTGTTAGACGTGAACGTAGAGCTGTTTTATTTGGATGTTATGCTTCTGAGCATCTTCACTGTTCCAGCACTGGTACTGCAACTGTCTGGTTCAGGTTGATTGGCTGCACCTGTGAAGTAGTGGATTTATGACAAGCCACCATTCAGGGTTTCTCGCTCCTCAGAAGTGATCGCCACAGACAAGTTGTCGAAAAGCATTTCTTAGCTAAAAGTGTTCATTATATCTGACTGTGAATCAGATGATCCAGCCGGATCCTCGCTGCATGTCACCTCGGACATCCCCCCCCCCCCCCTTCCCGTGCAGGAGTGCGCATCTGGGCATTCAGTCTGGCCCAGCCTCTCCATCTACTCAGCTGAGAGCGCATGGCATCTTGCCTGGCTCTGGCTTAGATTCTCCTCACCTCGCCAGCCTCTATGCGCTCCTGTCCATCCTTCCGCCCCTCTTCCCTCTCAACCTCCTCCTCCTCCACCAACTTCCGGCAAGCGAACAAAAAAGTCCGCCGCTCCTCCCGCCAAGAGTCGCCGAGGCCGTCCTGCCCTCGCTCCGTCCATCAGGTAATGTATTTCTTCTTTTTCTTCTCTCTTTCTCTTACTCTCCACCTCTCCCCAGCCTCGCAATTTATCCACTCGCAATATTTCCCCCTTTTCCTGCCTCTCCCTAAATTAGGCCGACCATATACGCCTATGCACGCCAACATCTCTCCTAGACTGCGCTCAAAAATTCTCCAAGGGCAATTCATCAATCTGGTTTCCCTCGTCCTTCCTTCTCCTGAAGCTGACCAGCGCGTCGCCTCAGCCGAAGCCCTCACTGCAATTTTTAAGTCCTCCGATCCCCGTCTCTCAAAAGACCTCTCCATAGGTACATTTCTGGCTGCTTTCAGTATTTATCGTGACATCATGCTCTGTCTACCCAGAGCGCAGAGTCGAGCTAGATGCTTATCTGTCCATCATCGCAGACCTCCACTTTAAGTATGGCCGCTCTGTGTTTTATCAATATCATAAAGCATTTGCTTCAAAAGCAGCCTCCATCTTCTCCCAGTAGGGCATCTGCTTAGATTGGTCTGTTCTCGACACAGAGACACTCATCATGCTCACCCAAGCTGCCTCCTGCTTTACCTGTGGCACAGCCAGCCACCAGAGCTAAAAGTGCTTGTACTTTTACTTACCCAATTATTGTGAGCAGTTTTAGGACTTTTACTTTAGTACTTTTCTTATCAGTGAATTTCATTTTTACCAAAGTCATCTTTTTTTAAGCTATTTTTACTTATTTCTCTCAAGTACTTTATATGTCTCTGGTAATAACTCACTGCACTATTAGTATGATCCCCCCAAAATTGCAAACACAGATTACCGGTATGTAGGAAGTGATTTTTGTTTTATCACACTCTTCTTCAGTACAGCTGTGTATGTTCAGTGTTTCAGGTGCACTGCAACCGTGAATCCTTTGTATTTTAGCTTGCGTCACATTCCCTCCATGCTGATGGTTATCTGACAACCCTGCTCTAAAAAGAAAGTATTTAATCATAAAATCACTTTAGTTTTAGACACATGCTGGGGGACAAAATGTGCATGAAGAGGGGGTCGCACAGCTGCCATGGTACAATCATCCTCACAGTACCTAGTCACTGTCATTTGAGAAGGCCAATAGCCTCTTGTGTATAGGGGGTAAAACAAGTAGCACGCATGCTAGCTGCTCAAAACACACATCCATAAAAATAGAGACCCGTTAAACGAGTCGATATACTACCAGCCCCAGAGCTTCACTATCAGCATCAACCGCAGTCATTAATTTTTTTTCATAGTGTTGTCGCAGTTGGGATTTAAATAGATAAGAAAGAATGAATATGAAAATTCATGCTCGAGTTGTTGCCGTAGACACAGGCTCTGTGTGACACCAGGGTTTTTACAAGGCAGCTAGTGTGTGAAAGTCGCGTGAGCACATGTAGGCACGGGTTTCTGCAAAAACACTGGCACGCAGATACAACACGCACACGCATGTCTTTAATCCTTTTACACACATGCAAACATATGTACAGTACAAGTATGGAGCCACAGGCACCTACTCTCCCCACCTGTTGTTGCCCCAGCAGCAATGTGGGATCCTTTAGACTCCAGCTGTTAGGTTTGGGGCGACACACACGTACAAAAACACATGTAAACCCCCACCCCAGGCCTGCAGACTAGGCTGAGTATTATTTTTAGCTTGTAGTAAACAGAGAGCTAGAGTTTCGTCAAACAGAGCTCCCCTTTAACTTCTCGTCCTTTTCCTCCAGTAATATCACATCACACTGACACACTGAGTCCACTGTTACACAGAGAAGAAACAACAGACACATTCTGCGTCTACTTTATTTATCGTCTGGAAATGAACAGACTGGAAATACATTGTCTTTAACATTTGAACATTTTTCTTCCCTCAATTGAGGCTATTTTGGGTTTGCCTAATAGAGGAAACAAGTAATGTGTCTGACATGAGAGGGGGGAAAATAAGTGAAAAGGAAAAGATATACTAAGTGTTAATCACTGTGTGTGTGTGTGTGTGTGGGGAGGGGGTAACTTGTTGAGCCATTTTCTCCTGTGTAAGCACAAATGTTAAAAAAAAAGAAAAAAAAAGAGGAAGCCAAACAAATTAGGCAGCCTTGGCAGAATGCCACTCCCATTTACTCAGATTTGTGGTTTACACTTGAGGGAATGGCTAAGGTCAAACATCACGCCACTTAAGGTCATTTTATCAGGCCACCTCAGGCAAAATGACTCATGCAGAAACACAGCTAAACCTGCTCTCTTCTACTAATGAAATGAGATCTGTTTACGTAAGTTTTGGTTGCATTACAAAACTTATTTTTACACTGTGTTAAAAATTTCATTTGTATTTCAAAAAACAGAGTAGAAGACACCGACTTCAAAGGCCTTTTTTCACTGAATATAGTCACCAACACTGCCCAACACAATGAGCAACCCCCATCAGATGCTATGATGTACACATGAATGATTTTCAACAGTGAAAATGAGGTATGAGAAGTTAGAAGAGTTCTGTCTGATACAGGATGCCTCCAATTTTCCTATTAAATCTTAAAGTTTGCATTAGCTCTTAGCTTCAGGTTGAATTAGACCTATCTAATGTTATGTGTGACTTTTAATCTTTGATCCCCATGACCCTAAAATCACTAAAGATGTGTCTCAATCCAGGGGTTGCACCCCACGTAGACTGAGGCCCACGTTGACCACAGCCTGTGTGAGCTGTAGGCCACTCGTGTCGGCTGTATAAACGGCTATGAAATGAGATGAGATGTGTGCGTGACCATGAGTTGTTTGTTACTACAGTGATATGTTTAAAATCACATCCCTTCAGTTGTTTTTTTCATGATATAACCTTATAAAATTCAGTATTATTAATAAAAACTTTACATATAAATAAATAAAAATCATTAATTTTTTGGGTAGGTTTAATTATTTGTAGCTGAAATTGCTGAAATTAGTCAAATAATTAGAAAGAGCAAGTGTTTGCTGAGGTACACAGAAAGAACTTAGGCCACTAATATGTGTATTTAGCTTGAAAATGCTAAATTTATCACACATACAGTGACTTCAGTAGCCAAAAATGCAGAAAACAGTTGAACTTAGCAGAATGCAACTGTAAGAAGTATAAAAACTCAATTTAGCAGAATGAAGCAGAGCAACTGGAATTATAGTTGACATACCAGAAATTTTTTTTTTTTTTAATTAACACAAAGAAATAAAAAAACAAAACCAGAAAAGGTGTAAAGTGCTGTAAAAATTTACAAACATTTTAAACGGATTTTTGGATGTTGAAATGATGTTCCACTCATTTTCAATGAGAATAAAACTGGTCAAAAAGTGAAATAACTTAAAAAGTATAAATAGCTGAAATAACATGAGACTTAGCCAGAAGGTCCAGAAGCAGCTGAATGTTTTGATATATGAATTGTTGAAATAGCATGATTAGGAGACAAAATTACATGAAAGAACTATAATATCCTCCTGAGAACCTGTGTCCTCCTAAGAGGACATTGAGATAGAAAAAAATGCACATCCAGAAAAAGCTCGGGTCTCAGGAGGATAAAAAAGGAAACACAAAAACAACACAATAATGGACAATAGTTTACTTATTAACTCAAAGAGAACTAGCACAACATTATGCTTATTTGACTACAAATATTAAATATTCAGATGAGAACATCTTTTTGTTCCGCTTATACAGTAAAACTCATTATGAACCAAACGTGTTAAAATATTTGATTTGCATGGATCAGACTGTACAGTAAGATAAGATGAACCAATTATGAACCAATACATTTCTTCTCAGTCTGTCCTTTTTTTTGCTGAGCTTTACTTAAAAATGGAAGCAAAAATCCTACAACCTTATTTGGTTTATAATACCAGAAGTGTGAGTCTGAGTTACATTTTACATTTCACAGAATGAGTAAGCAGGAATTCACCGAGACCAACTTCCTCAAAATACAGCCCGAGTCAGGAGGTGGCTAATGAGGCTCACCAGCAACAACTGCATGTGAGGAAATGCATGTGACAGAATACCTAAGTGTCAGGGTGTCTTCCCAATTTCTGTAAGTCAGACTCTCACGTGCTCAAGGCCCTGTCTGGTGACATGACTCAAATAGAAAAGAAGGCGTATTATGATAACACAGAACTAAATTATGCTGGTTGATGGTTCTGAGCTGCGATTCTGATCAACCTCTCTGTAGAGAACAATAACATCCAGACCACTCCTGCCAGCACACTACTGAAACATCAAATAAATACTCATGGGCTGGGTGAAGGCTTCTATAAGACTGCCAGTGGTTATGCATGTGTACAAGACAAAAGCTTCTAATGATGCCTACTTATTCAGTTATAAGATGATTTTGTATTTCTAAAAAGAGAAAGAAGAAAAACAAATTGAAGCGGGTTTGTAGAAACATTTGATTATTGATGTCTCACTGCAAGAAGTATACAGTATAATAATGGAATCTGTAAATGTTTCAATAATACAAAAGTCTAATATATCAGTTAAGCCTACTTCACACTTCATCTAAACTGCTGAAATTGGCTCAAATTGTTGCAGTTTCATGATGAAAATGATGTCACCATGTTATCAGCATCGACTCGGCTGCACCTTTTGTCACAACCTGCTGGCAGAACTTTTTAACCCCCTCCACATAGGAAACTAATTGTGTGGTCAGAAGTTCATGGAAGTGTTTGTTCATGCTGAAAATGCTCAGATGCTGCATTTTGCTTCAACCACTTGCTTCCAAAAAAAAAAAAAACTCTTCCAGAAGCCCACTGTTGTAGGCTACCAGGAAGCAGACATTTATATAGTCAAACGGTCAAAAACTAATGGATGGAGATAAAACAGATATTGTACACAGAGGAATCTGTCTGATAAAAACTGTGGAGCTTTAACCGTGACAGATTTATGCAAAAATAATGTCGGGTGACAGGTCTCAGATGTATTTTTCCCATTAAAGACTCAAGTGGGACGAAACCCCATGTAGTGACGTATCCCGCAGTGAAAGGGGTTGCCCAGCATGTCTCAGAAGCTATGAAACGTCAAACAACCATGTGACAGCGCGTCAACTGTTTGGGTTTGGTTGGAGTATGTGGAGGCCTTTACACTGGAATCCAAAAGAAAGACTATCAAGTAGGTCATGAGTAATTAATTGTAATAGGTCTTGGTGGTGCTGTGAGTCATAACATGGTTTCTGCATGTTGCAGTTTCCATGTGAATGGGGCAAATCAGCCGTAAACTAGCTGGCAATCATTAAAGTAAAAATTACAAATACCAGTGTGGTGTTAAAACAAAATCTTATCTACCTCTGCAAAGATCTTCACAGCAGTCACTTTCACCTGGTTTGTATTGTTTCAAGAGTATTGTTCAATGTTTTTCAATAAAATAATATAAGAAAATTGAAGTTGTATTGTGACCTTATAACACCTGACTGTAGCTGCGTTTCCGTTGCAAATGTGCACAAAACTTTGTTAATGTTGAAAAAACACAGTTTCAAAATGGCAGTGTTTCCATTAGGTAGGAAATACTGTTAATATCAAGCGTGAATACGCTTGTTCTCGCGATAGGACATTACAACCATGGCGACGGATGTAAACAATCATGCATGTTGCTACCACGACATTAGCGCTCATCATCAACCATCAG
>JARVGW010000002.1:23842282-23855401 GCA_031762495.1 Anablepsoides rubrolineatus | reverse complement strand
GGTGGTCAGGGTTAGGCTGTAGAAAATAATGGAAGTCAATGACAGGTCCCCATAAAGATAGCTGTACTAGACCGTGCGTGTGTATGTGTGTGTGTAGGTGTGTGTAGACCTCTTTACCATCTTTTTTTCTGTTTAGTCTGTAATTATTCTGTCTACAGATGCTCCCTGAGTGTTTGTTGTTGTCTGTTTCCTGCTTGCAACCTTGTCAAAACGATCTTAGTGCAATAAACCACGTTTATGCTGCCTGGCTTCACTCAGCAGACCCATAACATTTGAGAAAAGGGGAATTCAACTTTTTTTCCATGTAAAATGTATGCTTGATGTTAGGACCCCTAAAGTGAAGGTAATAAAATAATGTCAGTTTCATCTTCTTTCATTTTACAAGGCTGGACACATCAGGACATGATGGCAAATGTTCTCATTTATAAAAGATTGCGTAGAATTCATACTAAAAGTGAACGTACGGCAAAGAAATAATTCAGATTTATAAAACCGTGCGCACACACACCTTCAAGCAATTTTCCTTTATAGATCACAGCTGCACCTCAGAATTTGCACACAAGGTCCTGCCTCAGGTTCTGAGGTTCCACACTCAACCATAAACGTTCAATGCAAAATACTTCATAAATGTTAAGATGTGTTTAAATGAGTCAGCTGATCAATGTCAAAAAAATTGATTGGCCGGCCCAGGCAAGCACTCCATGGCTCCTCTGGAGGAGGACGACTGCTGACGACTGATCACATGATATTTACACAAGATCTCTGTTTAAACCTTTGACATGAAAGGTCATTTGTGTTCTTTTTAATGTAATACAGAGAAAATGTGTCTGTATGATAGTACAATTTTCTTGAGAGAGGTAAATCTTGAATCTGACTTTTGAATTTGAATAGTAATCATTATGGTTGTCTTTATTCAGGGGGACTATTTGAATTTTGTGTTATTTTAAGTTTTTTTTTTTAAATATTAGTTTTGCAAAAACATTTTTTATATTTGCATGGTTTTAACCAATCCTAAATAAGAATTAAAATGAGCACAAAGCAAAGATAAAACTGGTAAGGCCACCAAATTTGGGGGTGCCCCTCTCAGCTACACTCATTTGTTGTAGCTCTTGTGATTGACAGGTGCTGTTCCACAGAGGAATGATGAGCTGAAGCCCCAACAACATCACATCTCTCTCTTTTAAACGTGTTACAGAATAAAAAGCAGGTTTATTTTGAACATGACAAATGTGTTAATTCCTACAAAACTATTAAATATATTTACATTATACACTAAACTGATTCAGATTAGCATAAAATAAATCATGTTTTAATCAAATGTCTGTGTCATTGAATTGAATTGAATTGAAAATCAACATGTAGATTACCATTTAGATAAATATTGAATCAATATTCATTCCTAACATTGATTCAGTATAAAATAAATTAAAATGTGCATATAGACTTGTCAGACCACAGGACACAGTTCCACTTTGTGTCAGTCTATCTCAGATGAGCTCAGGTCCAGAGAAGCCAGCAGTGTTTCTGGGTGTTGTTGATATCTGGCTTTGTCTTTGCATGATAGAGCTTTAACTTGTAGATATAGGGATGAACTGTGTTCACTGACAAGAGTTTTCTGAAGTCTTCCTGAGCCCATGTGTTAATACCTGTTACAGAATGATGTGGGCTTTTTTCATGACACTCACCTGTTTCTAATGAACCTGTTCACCTATGGAATGCTCCAAACAGGTGTTTTTGAGCATTCCTCAACCTTCCCAGTGTTTTGTTGACCCTGTTCCAGCTGTTTTGGAACGTGTTGCAGCATCAAATTTAAAATAAGTGAATATTTGAAAAAAACAAAACAAGAACAACATGGACATTAAATAGCTTGTCTTTGTAGTGTATTCAATTGAATAAATGATTTGTAAATCATTATATTTTGTTTTTTATATTTTAAACGTCCCAACTTCATTGGAATTGGGGTTGTAGAACTGCTTACAGAAAAATGGAAAAGGGATAACTACCACCAAGAGTTTTTGTAATAATGTTCCAAACACTGTCTAAAAACGTATTAGATCAAATAAAGCCAAAATGATCTCAGCCACTTCTTCATATAACCCGGATCTGAAGTCGAGTGGAAAACCTACAACACAGAAGTCTATTAAATGTTCAATTACTTCTTCAAAGTTAAAATTTCCACACACATCTTTAATTTATAGAAATTATGCTTTTGACAAAGGCCTCATGTCTAAATCATGAAGCCCTCCAGGCTCGGGGCATCGCGTTGGTATCTGAGCCTCAGCTAGCATCTGCTTAAGCACACTGTTGACAGACGGGAGAGTGCTGATGGGGCAGAGCTGAGCTTTTGTCACCTGAGCGTCACTCACTGTAACCTAAGACAAGACAGCTGCTTGACTCACCATCAAGCTGAAAGCAAACACCAGCGAGGCAGAGATGCAGGAGGAGGGGGAGGATCTGGGGAGGGGGATGTGAAATGAGACGCAGGAGGAGTGTGTTTGTGTGTGTGTGTGTGTGTGGGGGGGGTGACAAGTTCATTTGGGTGCCAAGTTCATACGCGTGACTCACACTGTATGGTAGTTTGACTTTGGAAAAAAAGGATTGAATTGTGTATTTAAAAATAAGTTGACATTAGTGAATAGTTTGAAGAATAAAAAATATAGTAAAAAAATAAAATCTAAATGAGCTAAAACCCAACCTGTCAATCTTGGAAGAAAAACAGTCCTTGTTTTATTTCTGTATAAATCTATAACCTCCACTGAACTTTGTCGTGAACTTCAGTTTTGTCTTTTATGCTGTCAAAAGATGAAAAAACGAATCGGGGTCAGGCGTGGCTCGATGGTGGCCATATTTCCTCAGGCTCTCCCTGTGGTCCTCGGAGCCTAAAACACACATAGACAGACAGTGGGAGGATTCAGACCATGACCTTTCACCCCAGCTGAGTTCCCTCAGGGTTAACAGAGGCCAAGTTACCATCTCTGCAGAGGCCAGCACCTGGATGGCTGGACCCTATACACACAAATGTGTAGATGTGTGTGTATGCATGTGAACAGGCTTGAAGGGTGGGGGGAGGGTCTCTGAGGAAATGAATTAGCCACTTAGTTGAGTCACCCGCCCCCTCACTTACAGAGATAGCTTCAGCTAGACCCAAGGGTCAACTCTCACCCTGTCTCGCATTTCTTTCTTTTTTTTTATTTGCTCCCTACACCTCTAACATCAGACCTAAACAAGTAGCTAGTTCAGAGAAAAATACATAAACTTTTTGTAACAACTTTCTAAAATTTTTGCAAATTGCTGAATTCATAACCAATGAATAACACAATATGTGGTTTAAATTGAAATATAAACCATAAATTTGGCCCATGTTTCTTTTGCTAAGTTAAATTTATATTAAATTCACTCAGCTGATTGAAAAGCATATTTTAAGTAATCATTTTTGATAATGGTACAAAATAATGGATTATATATGTGATAGCATATGCCTTTGTTAGTAGATGCAGAAATATACCTGAAGCCATCAGTTATTATTGTTTATCTGAGGAGCAGCTGTGATTGTGAGTTTAAAATGCTTGTGATGTCAAATTTTTGTAACACATATGAATGCATTTTTGAAAATATGACTTTGCTAAAATATTGCAAAATGAATTTCATGTCGCTGAGATGAAGAGTTGTTGGGATATTTGCCTGTAAAGTAACAGGAAGTGATGTCAAAGGGGAATGTCTGAATGTGAACAGAGTAGTGCTACAACACAGACTGTAGAGAACAATCTGATGTTTCTTAAGATTATTTTGAGTCACTATCAGAGAGAGTCAGAGTTCAAATAACATTGTTTCATTAAACAAAGACCAGAGAATTCCCCTTTGATGTCACTTCCTGTTTCACTTTGGCTGAGCCAAGTTCAAAGGAAAATATGCCAGTTCAGGGGCAAAAAGGGTAAAATCATTTGTATTATTCCAACTTTCTTAAATATGAAGTTGTTTTCTTTGACTTTTTGTATTTAAAACCTTATGAAACCAGTCAACAGAGTGACTCAGCATTCTGTCAAGAAATCTTTCCAAGTCACAAATTCAGACATAAAATCTTTTAAGCCTTACATTTTGACTGAAAACAAAAAGGCCTCCAGGTAGCAAACAATGGTATATTAAGTTGGGTGATACTCATTATATGACTCTTTCCTTAAGGCATGTAATTCTTAATGCTTAAAAACCTTCCAGTTTTTAAGGTTGTTATTGAAAGAGACTTTGTAAAAATAAAAAAAGTACCTTTTGAACCATTTGTCAGCTATTAATAAAATGTGTACTAAAAAGCCAAATCCCATTTATACATTTGAACAGTCAAGTGCTTGTAAAGCAGGCACCACAGCAGTGAGATGCACTCTCATGGAGTCAGCAGGGGCCAAGCATGCCCCCATATCATCATAACAACACAGGCTGACATAAAAAAACACTGAGACACAAGCGTTCTTTGCAGAGAGAAACTGGAAACGAACACCTACACTGACACACCTGAGGGCAGAGATGAGTGAAAGGATACTGGTGTGTGTGAGAGGGACAGAGAGGAGGTGATTTGTGAGTAGACTGAGTTTGGTTATTATACTTGACATCTGGCTGTAAGAGAATCTGTAGCCGTTAGATGCCCATAGGCACGACGCCGCTGACAGCACCCACTCCACAACATGAAGAGGCATTAAACCATGTGTGTCTGCATAAAAACTGACAAACATTTAAAAATCCAGCAAATATATCCACGTAAAAAAAATTAATCGTTTCAAATGCAAAAATAAAAAAGTGTAATTCCTTTTGAAACTACATTACTTATATAAATTACAAACTGTATGATTTGTGATTGTAATTCCAAATATTATATCATAAATCTACACTTATGGATGAAAAGTAAAACATCCAGATAGAGTGGAGGAAATAAACAGAAACTGAACCTGTAGATATGGGGACACCTTAGGCAAGTACTCAGCCTTACTCTACCACGACCCGGGTTGTGTTTGCATTGAGCAGAGGGCTGCCTCGATGTGGGCAGGGTCATAATATATTTACATATATATACATATGATATTTTGATTTATTTGTGACACAACAATAATGGACGACACCAAATGTAAAGAAAAGTAATGAATTTTGAACCGGACCACCCAGCAGTATCACACTAAAGACGAGAGGACAAGACGATACAAAACGGTAAGCTAACGGTAGCTAATGTTAACTTGTTGTTGTTTGGTTGCTTGCTACTGTTATGTAGGTAAACATGTGTGAGAAAACCATTAGTTGCTGCAGATGATTCACATAGAATTACTCTCATCTGTGTGATCTAACCCAGTGTTTCTCAACTCCAGTCCTCAAGGCCCACTCTCCTGTATGTTTTAGATGTTTCCCTGCTTTGGCACATCTGGTTTGAATGAATGACTGATTGACATGGTTCTGCACAACTTAAAGACCTGCTAAAAAACAGGGAAACAAAGAAAACATACAGGAGAATGGGCCTTGAGGACTGGAGTTGAGAAACACTGATCTAACCCTTCCCAGTCAGTGAACCAATCAATGAGCAGCAGTAGCTGCTGGTAAGATTGTGCTGAGCAACAAGGCCTGGATAAAACCATGAGCCTCAGAGTTCCAGATATCAGGGTGGAACTTGGCTAGGGGCTTAGCCATAGGGGCTAATGCAAACACAATGAACCCGGGTTTGAAGCCCAGGCCTTGCAGTGCAAACCAGCCTTACCAGAGGTGACCTGAAATCACAGCCTGTGGTTTTTGCATAAGAGTATTTCTCCACGACATTGGCAGAATTGATTCCCACCCATCAGAGCTGTAATAGACATACCTGATAATCATCTTTGGTAATGCAGAACTAAACTCACCGGCCACTTTATTAGGTACACTTGTCCAACTTTTAAAACAATGAATAAAACAAATATTTGCATAAAACAAATAAAGAAACATTGGAACAATATTCTTTTGTGTGTTTTTTCATTTTTCTTGATTATAATGCAAGAAGATAGATTGTCATTCTTTTTATTATTTAACTTTGACTTATAAAATGATAATAACTTTTAGTTAAAACAAAAAGATAAATCAAAAATATAAAGTCCAGTTTATTATCTTGAATAAAGAAAATAAAATATCTCTTTTGAGGGAGGTCTTCTGAGACCAGGGTCAAAGACGGGTGGAAATGTTTTTTCCTCCTTGGGGTGACCCCTACAGTACCAATGGGGCTTGATAAAGAGCTATATAATTTCAGTTCATTTACCATTTCTGTAATGCTCGACGCACCATATAACTATATTGAAGTCTGTTTCGGATAATCAAAACCATTGCAATATAAAGTCTGATTGTCTTTAAATACCTGCTGGTTCCAACATCAAGTCATTGAGATTTTTGTATGACCCACATGTCAGGCAATTGCTGACATGAGCACACACTAGCTATGTTTACATGCACAAAATTCTTTGATCGGATTGAAATGTATTCGGATTAAATAATCGGAGTGAATCGTTTACATGCGCACAATCTGATCATGACGAGTGTTTACATGCACCAGGCTTTTATTCTGAACAGAAGCACTGACATGCGCAGTTGCGAACTTTCCCTACATAGAAAAAAGTTCTACTTCTGTGATGAACATAAGCAAACAGCTTCTGAGCGCTCAGAATGGACCTGCGACAGGTTTTAATAATGGTGGAGACGTTACTGCACTCTCTGGTTCAGCTGCAGCTGACGCGCGGAGTCAGACTTTTTTTTTTTTTTGAAGCGGTGCAGGCTGTGTGTCTTCCTTTTTTAATGAATGAAAACGGGAGGAAAAGTTCTGTGCTGCAGCACTGCTGTCCCTCCCTCCACAAAACCGCTGGATGAAAGTCAGCAGACATGCGCAGTCAAGGCAGTTTTCCCCAATCAGAATAAGATGATCAGATTAAGTGTTTACATGCACGTCATTCGGATTATCAGTCGGCATAAACCACCTCTCTCATTCTGATTACAAATTCATTCAGTATCGAGCTGAACCGGGTCAGAATAATCCAAATGGGGTGTTTACATGACACATTTTTATTCAGAATAACTGTTTAATCCGATTACTTATGTCCATGTAAACGCAGCTAATGTTGTCTAAAGCATCTATGAGTTGTTCTCTGTCTGGTTTCCTCACTGTTTTGACTTAGGTTGCTATCTGTCCCGTACTAGCAGGGACGTTCTGTTTTTTCAGCCAAATTGAAGTGTCCTGTACAGGAGGCTCTTTCTTCTGTATTCTGAGTGCAGTCTGCAAGCAGTGCCATCAAATTACAGCAAGCAATAAGACATTTGTCTAGCGAACCTGGCTGAAGGAGGACCCAGAGGGGCGTGGCCAAATGCAACAACCATATAAAACATTGACAGCATTGACTGAAGACATCAACACAGGCTGTAGCAATAGCTACACTTGGCTCATTTAACGAATTTTAGCATAAGCTACATGTTAGCATGCTGATTATGAAATTGTGCAATCAGAGCTGGGTAAAAAAAAATCTGACATGCTTGTTTAGTTGGCCTTGTGACCTGTGCAGGGTGTATCCCACAACTCGCACAGTGACTGCTGGATTTGGGCACCAGCGACCTATGTAGCATTTCTATATTCTATATTTTAAACATGAAAATCTGTTAAAACAATAAATTCTTTAAAAATAAACACAGATTATTATTTTTAACTATAGTTAAAATACCAGCTTAAACATGCTTTGTTGTACACACACACACACCCCGGGTGAAGTAGACTCATGCTATAAACATGACAGAGGGCTATAACTGGAGATTTCATTGTGTGGCTTTGTGGCATTCAATTTCCAGCCCTTTCCATTGCCTCAGAGCAGTACGTCTATGCAACTGGATCTGTCAACCCCGTCAATCAGATAGCCACTGTGACTGTGCCTACCTGTCAGTGCTGTGTGGCTGTCATCCAGCCAGTCAGGCAGCCATTGCTTGGCCACCGCCCCTGCCTTATCAGGATAATGAGTTGCATTTAGGTTCATTATGAGTTGACCCCGGAGGACTTTCTCTGCTGCTAAGCAGGGGCCGTGTGCCAGTGATGGACAAGCCAGTAGGGAATATGATACGGAACTGGTCTGTCCTGCAATATCAGGACTACTGGGGATGAAAATCAAGACAGGCTGCATGTGGAGAGTATATTCATTAGGACACTGATCATATGAGATACAGTTAAAAAGTAGGTTAACAGTTTCACATGCTTGTAGTAATTACATTTCTCAATAAAAACAAGCAAAAATATGCTTAAATGTCTGGCTGTGTTTTCAAGTCTTCTCAAAATGTATTTAATAAAAAATTTCCGTCCAGCAGCAGAATAAAGCCACAGTTTCAAAGGATGAAATATTAGTCTGACCCCAGTTTTTTCACTATACAGTCGTGAAATTGTTTTTGGAAAAACTTATGAAGTCACAGTGAAGCTGACTTTTGGTCATTTGACCCTCATTTTATTCTTTTAAATATCTTACTTTACAGGGACAACTGTGGCAAAGTGGTTAGGGGAGTCGTCCTGTAACTGGTAGGTTGCCGGTTCGGCAGGCTGGGTCCTTCGGAGGACCCGGCCTGCCATTTTGGACACAGACATTGTGTCCTTGGGCAAGACATATCACCCGCCTTGCCTGCCTCTGGTGTTCAGAGAGTCCGGTGGCACCATGGCAGCCCCGCCTCTGTCAGTGTGCCGCAAGGCAGCTGTGGCTACAATTCAGCTTCCCACCGTGTGTCTGTGAAGTGTAAAGTGCTTTGGTCCAATAGTGCTATATAAGTTCAGACCATTTACTTAATTAAAAAAATATATTATTAGTGTTTCAACTCATAGCTAGTAGAAAAGAATATATTTTGTAAGTTTACTGTGACTTTTATCACTCGGTTCAACTGCTTCATGCACAGTCATAGCAGACTTTAAGACAATTTCACAGGCAAAAAATGGTACCTTCTTTTGAAATTCACAGAAAGAAAAAAAAACTTGTTGACCACATTTATTTTACAGACTGTGACTCAGGAAATAGAGCTGTTGTCTGCCCACTGGGAATTTGAGATGTCTAAATCTAGTTAGATGAAAATATCTTGAAGGGTAAAGAGCTTTAAATGATGAACAAAAATTTTACTAGCACAATATAAAGTGTTGATTCATTTATTTACATGATTATCAGTTAAAAATATACATGAAACTGAAAAATAGAAAAAACTAACACATACACCAAGCAATTTGGAGCTTGACAACAAACCTTTGTTGGATTTTTCCACAAAACGCTGATTTCCAAATGTCCCTAACATTACATAATAAACTAATACAGCTGCATGGATTCATGCATTCTTTTCTAGTTTTTGAGCATCTCACATTTTTATTTTCACAAACTGGACTGCTGGTTGTTGAGGTTTAAAGTATGTAGGATGCACCTCAAGTGGAAAAACAAGAATTTCTGTCTCTACAGCAGGCCTCGGACGGACCTTCAAAGAAGACAAAACCTCTGTTTTACTCTGAACCTAATTTAGGTCATTCTAAACTGGAAGAGATGTTCTCTTCCTCTTAATCAGTTAATGAACAGAATAATCTCCATTATGTGGGATTCATTTTTCATTTAACTAAGAATGTTATGCATCTGTTAATCAGAGATAATGTTTATCAAACGTTACATGACAGAAATAGAAGGACTTCTTTTCTCTCATTGTGCTTAAAGATTTATAAAGGTTTATAAAATAACCACAGAGAATGTGATTACAATGTTTTATTGTGTTGATGCAAATCACTGTTTTATTTTACTCTACAGACAGTAATATAATTGTGGATTTTTCTTGTGAAAAATTTTCATTTATCTAAACTAAAGAATAGTTTAGAATGTGATTAAGAAACAAATATGTTTACATGGTTGAAGTAATCATCCTAAAGGTTTAAGTTTGAAACTAGATTTCTTATTAATATAACATTGATTCATTTCTCAATTGATTTCGATTAAATAGTTCTCATCAAAGATGTTTATTTCTAAAAAACATATTTTCTATTTTAAACAGGTTTTTACTTTTTGACTAGAACTCATCTGTTTAAATAAACATGGTTTGTGTAGAGAAGTGTTTAATAAAAGCTTAACTTCAAAACAAGTGTGCTACAAGCAACCTATGAAATTAGACAAACTCTTATAAAACTAAAAGTGATTTGTTTAATAATTTGACTTTGTTAAAATATTCAATCCTAATTATAAAAAAAACATCCAAGCTAATTTAAAAGCAGTAACAACACAATGGTTTTAAACAGAAATACAGACTTTACACAGAGCTGTAAACCTTAGATTTAAACCATCCTCAAAATATTTTACAAAGGTAAAATAAAAAATAACACTAATCAATTAAAGATGAAACAAAAAAACATTAATGCAAATAAGCTTTATTGCAATCTCATTAACATCTTTGTTAATGAGATTAAATTTAATTCAATTATTTTATTTAGCTTGCTTAATTGTCTAAGATAATTTAGCCAGGTTTTAAACGTATTTGTTTGTAATAAGCTTTAATTAAACAGGTAAAGCAACAAGGCTTCCTAATAATTAAAAATATTTTTACAGGCAATATTTAGACAAACAAAAATCAGTTTTATCAGATTATTTATCAGATTATTTATTTTCATTTAACTACTATTAAAAAGATAAACACAGTAATTGCAAAAAAACACAAACAGTTAAACACTCTTATTGATCAACAATCAGGTTTAACCATGGCTACTAGAGTAAACCCAACAACCCCGGAAAACCCAAAACATGTTACACACTACGTTGTAGATGGTGTATCACAAGCTTTGGAGATATTAACAAAATCCAGCGCACCAGGCTACTTACAGTTGGCAAAAGGTTTGGACATCGACGACCTAAATAATTTTACATTACTTAGTGACCTCACATGACCTACAAATTTACTGGAAGAAAGTCCCAGGGCATTCACGTGTCCCAGGAGCACTACAACAACTTTCCAGACTCCCAAGCCAAGAGTGGAGCCGTAGACAGCACCCCATCGTCCTTTGACCCCTCCTGGCTAATCAAAGCTCAAAAAACTCGGTCCACCATGGAGGTATCTACCATCACATGTGCACAAGCTGCAGGTAAACCAGAGGGATTGCATTCCCTTGGTCTAATCTACAGATCGACTGGGTCGGACCAATCAATAAAACTGCTGAAGGAAACAAATATTTTCTCACCATGACTTGCACATTTACAAAATGGGTCGAATGTCTACCAGCTCCAAATGACACAGGACAAACCACCGCTATGTTGTTAATGAACCATGTGTTCTCAAGGTTTGGACTTCCCATCAGGGTGAATTCAGATCAAGGGACACACTTTACAGCTGAAGTGATGCAAGATCTGTGGAAGACGCTAGGTGTTAAAGCCAACTTCCATATAACTTCCAATCACTTACTCTTTGATAAACGTTCTTCCTACAAGTATGACTTCATTCATAAAGGTTCACATTTGGCATCAGATGAATAAATTTGAGCCTTTAAAAATAGATAAAAGTTTTATGGTGCCTTTAAGCTGTGAAATGTGGTGTGAGCCACTTTGGATGGTATACACCTGAAATCTTTGATGTTTACTAGATGATGATAAGAAGATATTATTTTATGGCTCATGCCTCCAGTGCAGAGCATTAGTTCTATCACAGGTTTGTTTTAATCTTTGTTTTTCCTAAATTTTGAAGTAAAGATAAAAGTTGGACATAGACAATCTGGACAATCACTGAAAGTAATAAAATATCTAGACTTGGTTTTTGAAAAGAAAAAAAAATTGCACAGAAAGCAAGGCCAGTTAACAAGCTGTGTACATATACACACGAGATGACACAAATGTTCATTCACGCAAAAAAACACAGATGTAAAAACACACATACATAATATATTCTCTTTGAAGCTCTTGTTATCTCGGCTTCCCTGCCTCTCATTTTTTTATCCCATCAACAAAACTCCAATCTACTGATTATGTGTGCCTAACAAGCTCCTCTTTGTTCCTGGACCAGTAAATTCCACCAAGGACACACCACAGCTGAAAAAAAAACCCACCAGCAAGACTGAAAAAAACTAATAAAGCCTTGCCAACAGTGATGCACCCTCATTATCATCATCACAGAAGATAATTAGTAAAAGACAGTGAAAATAATGTAACCATCCATCAGAACAAAGACCACAGGGAAAACACAACTGGTGACAGGAAGAAGGGGAGGTAAAATGGCGGGAGTCAGCAGAATAAGGTCCATGGGAACGCTGAGTCAGAGATAGTCATGCTTTAAGTGCAGCAAAGCTGGGTGAAACTACCCAGCAGCACACATGCATGCTCATAATTATGAAGATAAAGACAAACAAGTGCATTGATTTGATGTGAACAACTTAAACAGCTAAACACACTGGTTATACCTTTACTGGAACCCCAATTACTAATCTAAATAAAACTAAAAGCTATAGTTTATTATTATGATTTAGTTTGATGTGATTTGTGCAGATGTCTGAACCTTTTATGTTCAAATTTAATCTTCAACAAAAAAAATAATAAATAAATAAATAAATACATAAATAAATAAATAAATAAATAAATAAATAAATAAATGGGGGTGCAGTATGCAAAAATAACTTTTTAGTTTAATATCATGTTATAATATCATTCCTTCATCAAAAACATACTCAGCATGTTGCTTTTACTCATTCATGCATGTTTGAGAAATCCCTGAATCTCCTGTGGTAGCCATGTGGAGCTGCCTAAATACTTGCTGGTACAAAAAACTGCTTATTTACACAAAGCTCCTTCCTGAAGCTCAGTCTGCAGCAGAGCTCCCACCCCACAGAGCAACCCTCCCCCAAAGCATTGTTGTGAAGACATGCTAAAGTGGGAATGTCTGAAAGGGTAAGAGGTTTTTAAAGAGACAAAGACCAATTTTAAGGCCATTAGATAGACTATGATGCAAAGTCAAATTTACAGTATTTTTATATATACAGTGGTTTAATAACAACTAAAGATAACAGTTACAGTTAGGTCCATATATATTTGGACAAAGACAACATTTTTCTAATTTTGGTTCTAGACATTACCACAATGAATTTTAAACAAAACAATTCAGATGCAGTTGAAG
>JARVGW010000002.1:23790250-23808167 GCA_031762495.1 Anablepsoides rubrolineatus | reverse complement strand
ACAACCAGAACAGCGAAATCAGAACATAGCTAATCCAGAATTTTACAAGCTTGTTTATGTACTTGTAATAATTTGCTACTCACCCGCTTTTGCATGTGCAAAATGCATCCGACACAACTTTTCTCACTCACAGCCAGCGTAACTTTGTGCCCCTCATCATTATTCCTCTGGCTGCGAAAGACGTGGGCTTTAACGTCGATTTCACCTTGCTTTACCGCAAATAATCCCACAGACCTGATATACGACTCGATGGCAAATTTTCCAGCCTGTCTTCTTTGCCTTAAAGATGGTTCATAAGGCAAAAATGCTTCACTAAATGTATCAGGTAACGCTGTAAGTTTCACTACCACTGCCATTACGTCCGTGTTTGTTGTCGGAGGGAGAGGCTACCTGAACCCCGCTTCTGCGTGGCGGAGCAATCTTCGCTTGAGCGTCATGTCAATTCACTTTGGTCCCCACGAAGCTGCTTATTTTGGGAAAATTGTCCCCACGTTGTAGGAAAAACCCGTCCATGCGCGCACACACACACACCCACACACACACGCACACTTTGTGCCCTTCAGAGTCCACACTCTCAGAGATGTGGGACCTTGAATGCCTCACAGACTCCTAACAAACACAACTCTCTGTCTCAGCCCTCAAGTATTCGCAGTATTTAGCCTTGCTGTAATTTACAACATACTTACCTAATTGAGATGCTATTAAGGTCAGAGGCACAGATTCTTCTGTGCACGCCCCATGTAAATTCACATCGTGTGAATGAGACATACACAGAGCAGCACAAATGTCCTAATATAGCAGGGTGAAGTCAAGCACATAGTGTGAGTGGTCTATGGTCAGTGTAGTGTACTTAGAGAAACATAAATAATGAAGGATGAGCAGAGACGGGTTTGTTCAGGCCCAGAGGGCACATTACTGCCTGTTTTTCTAGAAACTGATGATGACTTACACCCAAAGTTCAAAACAAAAATGTACAACATTTCTGATAACTGAATTAGGCTGAACACACTTACACTATCTAATTATCTCTATTTTAAGACAGACAATTACTGAAGTCTGTTTCATGCTGATGAAGTGCAGAGATAATATAAACCCATGATTAATACATTTGTAAAATGTAAACATTAACACACTCAAGTCATGTTTTATTGATTTAAATTGCCTAAGATCAACATAATGACCACAGGCGTGTTAGTGATTTATTCTTGTTGGCTGTTTGAACATCTAACAATTTAAAAAAGCTAAATATTGAATCAAAACAAACAAGCAAACAAACAAACAAAAAAGATTTACAGGGAAATAAAATAAAATTAAAAATATATGTCTGTGTTTATGTGTATTTCCCTTTAAAATAAACTGCATTTGATGGAACAGTAAAACTGGTCTGTATTTGGTCTGATAATTGAACTAGGGCTGCCACAAAGGATTATTTTTATAGTCCACTAATCAACGATTACTCTTTTTGATTAGTCGACTAATCGGATCATACGTTAATTGAATCTAAAACATACAGCTTATCGCGCCAGAATGCAGCTGCTATTATATAACCATCGTTAGATTTTAGCTATATGCTAACTATAAATAATTGCTGTGGAAGGCAAGTTGTGCCTTGTGGATACTTCATTGCACTGGTTTCTCTTTTATTTCCTTAAAATGATCCCACACTTTTGAGTGCCATTCTCGGGTAGCCGTGATACCAGAGCCTGTCTGTATAATATCCTGTGTCATCCACGGCCTACCCTTGTTACCACTACTGCGCATGTGTGTCAAGGACAGAAAGGTAGATGCGGCAGTGGAAGGTATCAAAGCAGTTTGGAGAGAAAAACAAAGTAAAAAAAAACAAACAAAAACAAAATAAAAACTAATCGACTATTAAATTAGTCATCGACTTCTTTAATAGTCAATTTGTCGTCGACTGGTCGACTAATCATGGCAGCCCTAAATTGAACAAATGAAGGTTATTACTGTACTGATGGTTATATAAAACAAAAGCAGCCCCTCCACACACCAGATTAGTTGTTAGGAGGTAATGCAGCTTCTTTACACCGTCCTCATGATAATAATAAAGTTAGACACTAAGTCTTTGAGTGGACAGTAGAATCACAGACAGATGTAAAGTTTCACCCACATTTTATGTAAAAAGACAAAAATAATGAGAAAATGGAAACACATGTTTGTATTTGCAACAGCCACAACAAAAAATGGAATCACTACACAATCCATTTTTTTAAACAATGAACTGATAAAAATATTCAGGTTTCAAAAAAGCTTAGTTTTATTTTCTATGAATTTAAAATGCTCAGTGAATACAAGTTAGACTTCACATATTTAAAGTAAAGAAGTTGTATTGAGACGTATATAAGTACCCTGTGAGAAATATTTGCACAAAGTAAATTTAATTAAAGACTACAGCTGCTCAGTCACAGCAGGCAGCAGCTTGATTCACACATTTAAGATTCATGAGTTTTATTTAGATTTATAGGTTATGTGAAAGCATACTGCTGTCATTTTCAGCCCCTCTATTTAACATAACAACTAAATATTTTTCTTCAGTTACACAGTAGCAGTAACTTGATTTTACTCTAAATCAAACAACAAGCTACCCCCCTCTGAAGTCCACTCTGAAGCCCCGACACTGTTAGAGCTTGTCATTTAGATATTTTTCATCGAGTGAGTCTGACAAAAAGATAACACGCTGTCACAGAGTGCCATCAATCTTTGTTTCCTAGCTACTCTTGGAGAATTCAATCTCAAGAGTGTGGGGTTAGACACGTCGGTGATTAATCGGCTCCATGTTCATTTGTGTGTGAGAGTGTGTGTGTGTGCCCTAATATATGTGTCTTTGTCTTGTGAGTGATAAATCAATGTCTAACCCTGTTACAGGACACTGAATGCCAGAACCTCCTTCAGCCCATAGAAGATAAATTAATCTACAGTTGATTTGCAGACAATACTCCGACAGGAAAATTACTCCATCAAACTCAAGCGGAGCATTAAGAGGATGGTAAATCTGCTGTTTTACACGGGAAGAAGGAGTAGAAAGTTGGTGTTTATCCAAAAAGGAAAGAAATAGCTGAAGGCTGACCATGAGCACAGAGATAGGTATGTGAACACATGCGCACCAGCATCAGGAGCCACAGTTTGTGAATCATCCCTTTAATCTCATTCAGAAGACATTCAGCTGTGACATCAGGGTTTTGCTGTGAGAGAGGTTCGATTTAATGTTATGCTCAAAAGATGGCGTATCTAAGAAAACTGCACAAAAAGACAAAGAAGGCCTCAAAGCAAACAGAACTTTGTTAGAAAGCTTTATGCAAATGAGTACTTTTATTTTTATGCTATTACTTCTGTTTCATATTCACCCTGCAGAGCACATTTCTAAACAGAAAAATGACAGCTCTCATTTTGCTAATTCTAAATAATGACTTCATTACTGGTAAATGTGTCTCAAGCTCCATTTTTTTCAGAGGTGAAAATAAGAGTTTGATAATCCTCTCCTTTGTTTCAACTGACACCTCTCATGTTGGAGCCCTGATTCATGTCAGTCCACTTGGTCTAACAGCTCTCCAACGTGATATCACTCCTGTTTAGATGCAGACTATTTGGGAATGAAAATTTACAGGGTGATTCTATAAATTTATCCTTAGAATTGAGTGACTCCATATTTTTTTACCTCTGCTTGGTCTAAAAAATGAACCATTACTGACTACCACCAAGGATGGAAATTAGCACCCGCCACTGGCCAAATGCAGGTAAAATTATGAAGTAGCATGTAGATCTGAACAATGCACCTGCCACTGTGGCGGGAGTGTAATGAACTAAAAGAAAAAATGTTCAAATCACGCTACTGACCTTTTTCAAATACTCAGTTTTGATTTTATTTTACATTTCAGAGCCTGTGGGACGTTAAAAAAACATTAAATAATACCAAACAGCAATCTTCCAACCCGCTGCAGCTAAAAATAAGTTCTACCCTCCTCCTTTCCTGCGCGCTGTCATCTGTGTGGTCTGCGCCCCACCCCCCATGCACGCGAGTAGATGAGGTTCATTATACAGGTAAACGTCCGATTGTTAGAAGGAGAAAATAAAAACATGAACTTTAATGGGGTGTTACATATCTGGATTAAGCAGGCAGCAGGTAACAAAACCCTTTCTCAAGAGGAACCAAAGGAAGAACCGAAAGTTGCAGGTGTTTTTTTAATAAATGGAAAGGGATTAATTTTTCTCTGCAGGCTATTTTTTGATGCAGAACAAAACAACAATCCAGGCAAACTAACTAACAAAATGAACCTTGTGACATAAACCTTTTCAAAAGTAAAAATAGAAATGATCCCACTCTGAGACAATGAATCTTCTAGAGAGATTCCCATCTGGTATTGAAATCTTACTTAGAACAGAAGAAAGACATATTCATACCAGTAGCCTAAAGAACAAAAACTACAAGTGATAAAAGGCAAAGGCTGATTTTATTAAAAGAAGGAGATACATTTACCACAGGTAATTTAGCTGTAAGGTAATTTATGTTTTTTACACTTTGAAAATTTCTCCTACATTTTTAACGTTAAAAGGCTTTTTTTCCAGCCTAGTAGCCTACTTATATTCCATCTACATACCTTAGCAAAAAGCAAGTTAGTAAGAGAAGTAGACACGTCAAAAAGTCCATCATTTTAATTTTGGGCAAACAGGCTGGCTCAAATACTGTAAGAGACTAATAGATTTTGAGTGCCATTATCTGATTGTAGCCACAAACAATTTAATTAGGCCACCAAGGGTCATGAATAGTCTAAATGCCACCGTGTTACAGAAACTAAAAAATAGTGGCAGATTCAAAACATTTTCTACCAGCCACTGTGGCTGGTGGGGAAATTTTTAATTTCCACCCCTGTCTACCACATTCTTCTTCTTGATTTCTTTTAGTGTTTCTTAACCTCCTGAGACCCGAGCCTTTCCTGGACGGGCATTTTTATGAGGACGCAGGGTCTCAGGAGGTTAAAGCCAGAAAGTTGCCATTTGAAATGACTTAAGTTTTGTGTCATGTCTGTGATCTGCTTTTTTTTAATTAAAATTAAACAACATTACGAACATCCACTGAGGCCACTGATTCCATCATTTTTTCCAGGTGTTGTATGTGTCAATACATCAGGCAATTTCTGAGAGTTACAAGGTTCTTTAAATTCACTCTGAAAACAATATAGCAATGTACTGATATTAGAAAATGTAATTTGTACTTTTGAATACTTGAGAGTACTTTTAAATGCATGTACTTTTCAATACTTAAATGTTTTCAAAAGTAAGTACTTCAGTACTTTAACTTGAGTAAATTTTTGATGGAGTAACTTTTACTTGTAGTTGAATAAATTTGACCCTGAGTAACATTTACTCAAGTACTAGAGCTGAGTACTTTGTCCACCACTGATTATTTTACAAATGAATGCACTAAATATTATAAAATATGGTGGTGCAGAGGATAGAGAAGCTGACTCTGTGATCAGAAGGTCTTTGGTTCGATTATCTGGACCAAGGCTTGAACAAGGTCCTGAACCCCTCCGCTGCTCCCCGGGCACTGTAATAGGCAGTCCACTGCTCCACATGTGGGGGTTCACATGTGCGAAGGGGATCAATACAGTGTATTAAAAAAATATATTTATATTCATTTTTACTGTCTTATTCGACAGTTATCAGCTAGATTTACTTTACATATTTTTACATTGTTGTTCTGTCAAATGCTTCCACTAAATTTTAGCTTTGAAACAAAAAGGGGGTTGGAATGGGAGGAATGATTCTGAGTAGAAACTGGTGAACACATGAGGAGCAGGTGAGAATGGTTATCTGAAGAGGGGGAAAACTGTACTAGAGTACACACATTTTTTGATATAATTATTATGAATTGAAGGAAATTTAGTATATTAATAACTGAATTTTAGATCCATTCTTGTATCTTACACTTTTGCAGTCATATGCTTTAAACAGAGAGAGTTGATCTCTATCAATATATCCCACTCTGTAGCATCAACAAAGCTTGTTTAAGATTCCAATGCTGATGTAAAAGGTACCACCCCAAGGCTGTGACCAGAATGCTCTATTCTGCAGATGCACAGAAGTCTTGTGTAGAAGTGTGAGGGAGTCCTTTGTAGGCAGCAAGGTTGTTTTGGTTAACTGATAAACCCAAGGCCTCAAACTAACAGGCCCTGCTTGGAAGGCTGGAGCTGACTGAGATGAAGTTTTTTAATAAAGATTTTAAAAAGAAAATCAACATGGTTTTCCATGAACTTAATCTGACTTGCAATTCTGAACACATTTTTCATACAAATTGGTGACCCCGTGATGTGATTGGATGATCTTGGATAAGCAGAGAACACTTGATTTTTTATTTTTGACTGCTGTCGAAAAAGCTGAGATGAATTTGACGAGTCAACTGCTGCGACTAAGGACAGACAAGCTTACAAGATGCCTCCTTTCTTTTCCAAAAAGGATTTTAGCCTTTTTTTTGGGGGGGGGGGGGGGGCTTAAGTGAGCTTGTCAAACTACTACACTAATGTGTTGAGCAGGTCTCCCTTATGATGCACGCAATTCTTTGTTCAGAACGGATCATATATGTGTGATTTACAACCCACTGTATGTCAACAGCGTGCTGTGTAATTATGCTCCCACCCTACAAAAAACTTGTACTGCATTCCCTTAGTGGGTGGATTAGGGTTGACCATAGTGAATTTGGTGCAGATTGGCTGAAATATGAAGAATTTCAAGCCAAACGTATGTCAATGGCTTGATGTGTATTTAGGCCACACACCCCAAAATTACACTGCATTCCTGTAGTGGGGTGTATTAGGATCGACCATAGTGAGTCGGGTGCAGGCGGACTGGACGGTGGAAGATTTGATCTTATTTATTGTTGTTTTTTTTATCATCCTACAGGCTCTGACATAATAAATACATATGAAATAGAGTTTTTGAAAAAATCTGTAAAACTTGAAAAAGATTATGAGAATAATCTATATGTCCGACTCCGTACACCTGCAAAATTATGTAAATTACGGACAATCCATACAACTTGACCTATATGTGAATTTAGAACCCCCCAATAATTGGACTGCATTCCTGTAGAGCGGTGGATTTGGATGAACTATAGTGAATTTAGAGCCAAACATATGTTAACGGCATAAAGTCTAACTTCGCCACAACGCCACGACCACTAAAAAGTCTTGGTGCTTGACAAGGTTATACATTAGTTTGGGATTTTTCATTATAGTTTTGTTTTATTTTGTTGTGACTTTTTTCTTTTAATTCAGTTAGTTTTAATTAGTTTTTTACAGTGGATTTGCTAGTTTTATTAGTTATTATTGCATTTTTAATGCTTAGTTTTAGTTTGGTTTAGTTTTTATTAGTTGTAGTATTAGTTATTTCTAGTTTATTTACCAATGAAAGAGAAACTAGAGTGTCAGGATAGTCATAGTTAGCCATCTTGTGTGAGCTTGATTCATGCAGTTTTTCCCTTGAGAAATATTCCACCTATTTTATCACCTGTTTCTACTACAAGACACTTGCTTTTTTGTTTCTCACAGTCATATTCAAAGAAATCCTAAAGTGGACATTGTCGCTTTCTCCCAACTTTTGCTGTCATCATTTAGCAGACGATGCTGAGCAGGAGCAGATTGTAAAAAAGTGTTGTTACGGATACAGCTAATGTCAAACTACGCAATTAAAAAAAAGGGTCCACACAGCTCAAAAATAAATTAACAATATTTTATCTATAATTTCAGTTAGTTTTAGATAGTTATGTTAAAAGATTATACAGTTTTAGTTAGTTAGGGGGCGGCTGTGGTTAGGGGAGTTGTACTGGAACCGGAAGGTCCCCGGTTTGATCCCCCGTCCAGCTGTCTCAGTTGTTGTGTCCTTGGGCAAGACACTTCACCTCTAATGCCTCTGATGTGTGTCCCATCAGTGTATGAATGTGATTGGCACTGATTACTCTTGATAGATGTTAGCTTTGTAGAGACATAATAGAGTGCTGTGTGAATGGGTAAATGAGGAAAGAAGATTGTAGTGTAAAGCACTTTGAGTATCCTGAATGATAGAAAGGCGCTATATAAGTACAGTCCATTTACCATTTACCCCAACTCTGAGCCAGAAGGTAACCTGCTCTGTAGCCTACAGTGTAAAACTTGCACTGATCTTATGCTAGGCTACTAAATGCAGAATGCACTTTATGTGTATTGAAAAACAAAACAATAAATGCTAAAATTCAATTCAATTCAGTTAAATTCAATTCAATTTATTTATATAGCGCCATGTCACAACAACTGTTGTCTCAGGGCACTGTACACATAAAACAATAAATCTTAAGAAGCCAGCAGACTGCGCCAAATCTTTGCTTCGTCACAGTCTCCCATCCTGAGCAGCACACCTGCAGCAGCAGAGAGGAAAAACTCCCTGTTAACAGGAAGAAACCTCCAGCAGAACCAGGCTCAGGACAGGCGGCCATCTGCCTCGACCATTAAAGTCGGCTTCTGCTCTGATGATGAAGATTTTGATGAAGATGAGCACGCAGCAGCTGATAGATTCAGCAGGCTCATTGACAGGCAGATATTAAAGCAATGATATGAATTTGAGGTCATACCGCCCAGCCCTACGAGATCATAAAGAATTACTGTAATCCAGCCTAGACGTGATAAATGCATGGATGAGTTTTTCTGCATCATGTCAAGGCACAGAATTTAAGACAATAGATTAATAAAAAGAATAACAACTCAGAGGGACACATTTTGTTGCACTTTGTAAAAATACTAGTTGCATCAATGCAAAAAGAAATTTCATATTTTCCCATTTTAATGCAACAACATTTTGTATCAGTAGGGTTCCACTAATTTGTTACAATTTATGCCTGTCTGCGCTTAATCCTGTATCCTTGGCTTTAAAGGGTCGGGTGAGTAATAAATGAAACAGAAAAGAGCAGGTTGAACAGACATTTCAGGAGATGGTGATTACAACATGTAGCCCAAAGCTAGTGGGCTGTGACTCAGTCTCTGAAGGAGGTCCTCGGGCTTTGAGTGTACACTGGTTCAAGACCATTACCCCTCTCTCCAAAACAAAGAATGACTAACACATGCAAACAGAAGTGTTAATGAGCGCATAGAGATGGTAAGGTAAATATTCAGGCGAGTGAGGGAAATCCTGAGCTGGCTGACATGAATAGAAAACGAGTGGCTGCAGAATGCATTGTTCTATTGTATAGGAATTGTTTTTATGTGAGAAAAGCCTCACATCAAGGTAAGTATTTGGTGCAAAACATGAAGATTCGTTGTAAAAAACAATATATATATATATATATATAAGTATATATCCAAGATAATTCCAACATGTGTCAAAAGATTCCACAAAGATTAATTTTGGGTTCAACAGGGTTGAGATTATCCCGTTTTCTTCTGGCACATATCTCATTCTGCAATTTTTGTGCTATTTCAACAATTTATATATCAAAATGTTCAGCTTCCTCAGCACATTCCAGCTCTGACTTTTGGTACTTTAGCAGCTTTTACTTTTTGAGATATTTGGTCTTTTTGCTATTTTTGTTCTAATTGAAAATGAATGGAGCTGTCTTCAGCATCCTTCAAAAAATGTTTAACATTTCCACACATCTTGCTTTTTGTTCTGGTTCTGTTTTTTTTTATTTACGTATTTGTGCTTATTTTGGGCTTCCTTCAGCTTCTTCTTCTTTCTTTTCTTTTCTTTTTTTTGTGCTAATTAATATAATTAGCTCTTTTTTTAACTATCTTTCTGCTCTTTTCAGGCATTCTGCTTATTATATTTTTGTGCCTCTGTCAGCTTTTATCTGGTAATTTAAGCTTTGTATGCTTCTTTCAGCAAATTTTAACTTTTTTTTTTAGCTGAATTCACATTTTTGTGATAAATTCAGCTACTTATGTTTTAACTAGCAAACATATGCTCTTTCTGCTTGTTTTTTTTTTTGTAGATTCAGCTTTTTAACTACTTTAATGCTGAATTTAGCATTTTTTAAAATTTTATACCAAATAACTACATTTTTGTAAATATTTTCTTTCCTGCAAACATCTTCCAGTGTTAAGCTGTTGTATTAAGCTGTCATTAAGCTGTTATGTTGCATTTTTATAGGAAGTGCAAATTCTCTAGTTAACATTTTGATCATTCGGAAAAACAAAACATGCAACTAAATTAATAACACATTTTATAGTCTAATATTTGTAACTGAGAAGAAACAACAATGTTTGTCATCTGTATAGAATGGTACAAGATTCTATATGCTTTCCTAAAGGAGACAGGAGACACCTTACCCCCTCAGGCTTCATAACACAGCTGCTGCCAATTGGCTATGCCCCGCTGCATAAAGACTTTTCTCTTTACCTCCCTGTAATACTTTCATATTTAGTTGTGACAAAAAAAAAACATTTAGAAATCAACACCAGCATAGCTGGTCTAGGATTACAAGGGGAAAAGAGTGGAAAATATGCAACATTACCTAGACAGCTCTGAAAGAAAAACATAATGAAAAAAAAATGCTGTTCAGCCTAAACATCCCTCTGGATCACTGCTGATAAGACAGAGAGGAGCTGCATGTTTGGCACAAATGGAGTGAGCTCGGCCACAGTGGCAGTCAGCCACCACACTCATACATCTGATAACAAAGACGAGCTGAAAGAATCACATTCATACATACACAACAATTCTGAGAAACATCACACATCTCAGGTAATCTAATCAGAGCCTTATTTAAAGTCAAAACACACTCCCACACACACACACACACACACACACAGAGCGGGGCATGCTTACCTTATCTTCTAGTCGGATCAGTCGTGCTCCAATCGTTGGAAATTCTTTATCTTCCCCCTTTCCTTGTGATATTAAAAAAAGAGAGAAAGCATTTTATATCAATTACACACAAACATTCCAAATATTACAAACATTTTTTATGACAGTATTGTTACTCTAATAAAACTATGAGTAAATATTAAAACAAACTAAAACAAACTTTATGAGTCTTAAAGTCTGAAAAATGGTCTCTAGCAAGTGCCTGTCAAGCAGAGTGAAGCAAGAAAATACTAAACAGACTGGGGTATTTAAGATAAATACATACTGCAACACAAAGCATAAAATCACTGAATCCCAACAAATATAATTGGTCTCAATATTTGGTTTCATTTATTCAGTTTGACATCTAGCTCATTAAGACTTATTTTCTTGTGTTTTGTTTAACTTTGCACTATTCAATCAGTATAAAGTGATAATTAAGTCCTGTCAAAACTTAAGTGGCAGTTGAAGGGCCCAGTATCATTTTGAAAGTGACTGAATATACTGTATGACAAACAACAACTTACACAAAAGTGTCAATACTTATGAAATAAATAGCTGACCTGGATTGCACAAAATCCCATGCATACAAATCCAAACAGAAACGCCAACATCAGGTAACTTTCTTATTTTAATATCTATTTAGTTTTGCAGTGCTTGTGTGACTTAAAACACAGAAGGGTGATAGTTGTCAGTTAGACGGAGACAGATATGTTTTCTGATTATTTACCTGGCAGAAACATTCCTGGCTTCCCCAGCGTGCCGTCCAGCCTGGAGGAGGGGAAGGATACAGATGAGCTTCAGTTGGTAAAATAGAATTTCCACTAGATAAAACATCCTGTGTGTGTAAATTAGTGGGCTTGAGATGAGTGTTTGCCTGAAAATATGAACATTTCTTTCGATCTCTTCCAACTTATTTTCGAACATGGAAGTAAACATGGGTCCAACTTCCATTTTTCTGTGCAGCACTTACGTTTCACCACTTCCCTGGGCTAACTGAAAGCAGCTTAACAAAATTATTGAATTATTTTGTTGGAACATTTCCAGGAATCGCTGAATAATGGAAGTGGCAAGTCAGTGCCAGACCCTCAAACTATTCTCCAGTGTGAGGATGATATGAAAAAATGGCCTCATAAAATGTATTAGGACATTTTTAACTTTTATGTTGTCACTTGGTGTGGATGGGTCTACATTGCGCAATAACAAAGGTAGGTATAGTGCCTTGCATGGCTGCAGGACCCACGGCACCTGTTCTCTTGAACGGTTGTTCCGAACTATAATTTCCCTTCATGGGATCAATAAAGTATCATTCATTCATTCAAAAGTAGAGTACCTCCACAATAACAATAACAATGACCTTGTATTCATGAAGGCTGGTATCCAATCAAGTCAAAGTAAGTCTGCTGTTCACTTTGCAAGGATCCTCCTTACATCAACCTGCACGACTGAGACAGCCGGGTTGTGAGTCAGGGGAAGTCGTGCAGTCACGCAGCGGCTATCTTATGGAAGGTAGGTTAATAAATTGTCTGTTCAGTGCCAAAACATACTGTTGCCTCGTTGTGATTAGATTGCTACCTATTTGCTTTATTTAATATAGAAAGCAATGCTAAAATTTTAGGATTGAACAAACATAATGGAAATCATTAAGAAAAAAAAAAATCTTACAAAATGTTAAAATATGGACAGTTTATATTTATCACAATAGTCTGTCTATATTTTCTATAAAATGATGACATAAGAACTGTAATACATTAAAAATAGAAAATATAGGGACAAGTTAGTTAGCAAGTCAGGGACCGGAAGTCTCACACAAAAAACAAAACAAAAAAAAGTGATACTTGAGTGAAAGTACAAGTATCTTAACATAAAATTACGGATGGATGGACGAACAAAAAAAGCTCTTTCATTATAGCCACATCTTTAATGATCTTATTTATGTTATTTTAAAATGCTACATCCATCCATTTTCTTTACCCAGGTCTATCTCCAGCAGTCACTGTGCAAGAGGGAGAGTACACCCTGAACAAGTTTTCAGTTCGTCACAGACACACTTACCCCCACCTAGGGACAATTTAGAGTTACCTAACCTAACATGTATGTGTTGGGTTTGTAGGACAACATGCAAACTCCATTTAGAAAGGCCCCAGACTGAGAGGCAAACCTGTGACCTTCCTGCTTAGAGGTGACACAGCTAACCACTGCACTGCCATTCTGCTTTACCTGACTTTACTGGGGTGTTTGACATTAAAAAACAAACTACAGGAGGGGGGTCCATGGGGGTATGGGGTTTCTACATCTGCTAAAGTTTTCCACCATTTCAGTCTTGCACACACATAAGGTTTATTAAGAACCCACAAACAATATTTTTTTCAAAACAGGTTCCAGAGTGAAAAATCTTGAAACACAGTCATTGTGCTTTTATGTGAACAGCCAAAACCCATTTTAAAAACACTGATGTCATAGACCCACATCTAGATTAATCTATGATTCAAGAGTGTACGTTGTTTCATGCTGTCTTTACAATTCATTGTTCAAGCTGTACCTGCGGATGATTTTTACAAATGGTGCCATGTTTAAAAGGACATTTTAAAAAATCATGTTGTTTGTGACATGAGAAGAAAAAAGCCCAAAACAAAGTCAAAGCTTCCACCTTAGGGCGGCTGTGGCAGAGTGGTTAGGGGAGTCGTCCTGGAACCGGAAGGTCGCCGGTTCGATCCCCTGTCCAGCTGTTTCAGTTGTGGTGTCCTTGGGCAAGACACTTCACCCCTAATGCCTCTGATGTGTGTCCCACCAGTGTATGAATGTGATTAGCACTGATTAGTCTTGATAGATGATCACATGTTAGCTTTGTAGAGACATAATAGTGTGCTGTGTGAATGGGTAAATGAGGACACAGATTGTAGTGTAAAGCGCTTTGAGTATTCTGGATGGATAGAAAGGCGCTATATAAGTACAGTCCATTTACCTTCTCTGGAGCTCCTTGATGCGGACCATCATGTTGAGGTGACCCTGGGAATACTGCTCAATGACATCACGCACATCATAGGGCTTCCGGGCTTCCTGTGGATTCATGCACGCACACAGACAAACGCACAAGAAAAACACGCACACATGGTTGGACACAAAAGCCATTGTCAATCACAACCTCTGTTGCTTGGTCGCCCGAAAACATCCCCAACCCCCTTGGGTGCAAAGGGTTCATTGTCAGCTCAATGTGTGTTTTGTGTGCATGCGTAAATGTGTGTGTGTGCACTATAGCACATGGTCAGCTGTGTTTAAGGGTCTTTTCACAGCTTTGTTTAGTATGACGTTGACACAAGGGGTATTGGAACAAACTCAATGAACCCTTTAGGGTATCCCTGGTCGACACAGTATAGCCTCTGCAGCTGGGATCACTTAGACCATAATTGAAAACATGTAGACTGCTTAAGGAACCATTAAAGAGAATATTTGGCATCAATTTAACTAAGAATTTCATACAATATTATCTTGACCCCCACTACTAAAAGCAGGCATCATATTGTTTTTGTACTGTTAATTCTATTTTTAGTTATTTATTTTCAGAGATTTTTGGTCAACCGTAGCATAGAAACAGCTGCACAAATGTCATGCTGCACCTAGCAGCATGACATTTGATAGGAATATAGATGTAGCCAACAACCTACACTGTGCTAGCAAACTTAAATAATGGTAAATAAATAAATAAATAAATAAATAAATAAATAAATAGTGTTGGTATAAAACCCATTATTCAAGTGGGGGCCCAATTTGAGAAGCTGGTGTCTGGACATTCAAAAACACTTAAATTTAGAGTTTTCTGTTCTTTAGCTCTGATGAAGGGCTATACAACTGCCACCTAGCAGTAGGCAAAATAGTCAAAATACATGACTGAAAATTGATATTTCAAACCTGTACATCCATTAACATGATCAGATCTTGATGAAATTTGACACACAATGTTGTTCTGTCTTGTCTAACCTACACTGACTAAGAGTCCAACAGCCCCATATGCATGTTTATTACCTTCACCTTTCAACTGACCTTTTTCCGAGACGCCGATAACTCATATATTTTTGTTCATTTGAGATTTTATCTAAAATGTATTTATTATTACAGCAGCTGGTTGGAATATTTTGCTAAATTAAAGAAATTTAAAGTTAAACATTTGAAGAGTTTACAGTTACACATAGAAAATAATGAAGCATCTAACATTTCCCTATGTTCCCTGTCTTTTTCTTTATCTGTCATTCCTCACTTGTGTCATCCAACTCTGTGTTTTTGTCTCAGGATTTTTTTTCCTTACCTGAAATTTTCTCCTGGCCACAAAGTACTGCATTCTGCGGAGAACTTTTACTGCTGATCTCTGCGAATGGGACAACCTGCAATAAAAAAGAAAAAGGAATTATTCTAAAAAAAAAAAAAGGGAAAAAAAGTAAATCATGGACATTGTAGCTGTAAATGTGTCCAATTCTAAGCAAGCATAGGAACAAAAAAGTGCATTGAACTTGAAAAAAGTCTGTGCATTTACGTTTTAATAAATATTGCGCAAACTGTACAACAACAAAACACATGTGACTCCAGACTGTGCGCCAACAGATTTCCCCATGTGCCTCGCTCATTGTGACTGACCGTTTGGTCACAACTTTAAATCTGCAACCTTCGGCACTGTAAAAGTGAAGAAAAGCAGATTCTGTGCCGTGCACTGCAGTAATTTCAAAAACACCCATCCCTCAGCTCGAGGAGGCACATCTGTGTCAACACCAAGTAAAAAAATCTGGACCCTAACACTGAAAGAAGAACGTTATGGATGTAAACAACACACTTACTCATACTTGCATACCAAAGTGACTATCTGGCATGCAGTTGGATTTGTTTTCTCAGGGAGGCCCACAGTGTGTTGTGCACTGTTGCTCATTAGGTTTAGGGCTCCAAGTGCAAACCTGCACATATGAATGTAGAACACTCAATTATGAGAAAAAATAAAAAAGAACTTTTAAAAAGACTAAAAGGGTAAGTCTTATTTTTGGTGAGCAGGTGAACAAAGTTCACAGCACTATCAATCAAGTGTGAAACAAAAGTGTCTTGTAATACTTTTAACATATATGTGTTTAAATTATTTTTCACATTTAAATTATTCAATTGGGGTCTATATAAAATGGAACTGCAATAATTTAACATGCATTTCTCCTTATTGTAACTCCACAAGCCCTTCTTTCAACCCTATTTAGGCTGCCTTTTTAAACCCAAACAAGGCACTTCACATCCTGCTCCCTTTCAGCTTTCAGACACATTCATTCTAGTTTGATAGAAGGGTTACGACTATATAGTGGTGCAAAAACATTTTAATTACAAATTATTTAAAAAAATTGAAGATGGCCCATTAATGGCAAGTGAAACAGAGTATGTAACAGAACAAGTATTATTATTTTTTTAATAAGTTTTGTTGAACACAACAAAAGAAGGTAAGAAACATTACAAAAATACAATATTCATACAGTCAAAGGAGTGGGCAGAAGTATACACCTAATAAACACCAACCCTCCTCCTGAATTACTTCATATCCATCAAGGAAATTATTCTTAATTTCTAACAAAATAATGCATCCAACTGCTACTAAAAAGTAAATACCTAGGTCTATATCTATTTGTACAGAGAACAGTTTCCTTATTTTGGTTCTGTACATTACCACAAAGAATTTTCAACAATTCATTGTGGTACAATTTTACACCCTGCCTAAGTATTACCTTTTAATCTCACCAATTACTCACTGAGTCATTGAGGGTATCACTAACTTGTCTTGACCCTATCTGTGTTGAGGACGCTGAGGAGTTTTATTTTTACACCTTCACTAGTTTGAAAACATCAGAGGTAAATATGCATGTTTAAAAACCACCTCAATGATAAATACTTATAGAAAAATATGTCTAACAATATTTTTTGTATGATTTTGAGTCACCAGCCCAGTGGGAAGTTGACCTAATACAACACAACAGGTTTAAAAGCACCTGTTTAATTTGAATGGTTTCCCCTCCTCTGCACACAACCAAAGGCAGCTTAATAATAGGTTACATTTTGTGTGTTTTCTGTGTATGTGTGTTAAGAGCTCTTGACTCTAATTTGTGACTGCAGATGGAGTTCTCCGCTGGAACGGCACCTCTAACAGTAAATGAATAACCTCATTGTTGTGTTAAAGCCATTTCTTTGTATACATGGGTCATCTCTGTGTGTTCTGTTCTGCACACATCTCTCTAGCTATGCCCCAGTCAAAGCACACATACCTTTATGCACACACACAAACACACACACACACTTGACACATGGAAACACATGGCTTCCACCCCCCTACTCCTCCCTGAACAAGGGTCTTTGTAGAGTCAACAAGTTGCTTGGAGGTCTTAATTAGGCAAAGGGGACAACAAAAGAGCTTAACAGACAATGCTTTGACAAGGGACCATAAAACTTTAAGATCAAAGAATGTTAAGATGCAGCCTTCTTTTTTCCTTCCTTGCAAGACTTGCCCAGCTTATGGGCGGATATGCACTCAAACAATACCAAACATAAAGACCACTAGTTTCTATTAAAAACAAGTCAGTCATACATAGCTTGTGTTTGTGTGTATGTGTGTGTGTGTGTGCGTGCGTGCGTGCGTGTGTGTGTGTACTTGTTTCTGCTATGAGCACCGTTTTTAACCAACAAAGTGGGGTCATTTTTAGGAAGTGAGGACATTTTCCTGGTCCTCACTTTTTTTTACAGTTCTACTGCAGTCTACTTGTAAGGTTTAGAGGTTTGGATAAGGTTAGGGTTAGGAATAGACTAGTAATGGTTAGAGTTGGGGAAATGTCTGGGTTAGGCATAATGCAGTTACAAAAATGAATGGAATTCAATACAAAGACCTCAGTTTGATGCAAATACAAGGATGTGTGTGGGTGGGCACATTTTTGCTACATTGTGGGAACCATTTTCCAGGTGGGGACCAATGCCACGGGTACGTATGCTAATTTTGGGTTGGGGGGTAGGTTTAGGACCAAGGTGTTAATTGAGTTTAGGTTAGTTTTAGGGTAAATGGTCAGGGTTCGGATCTCCAGTGGGGGGG
>JARVGW010000002.1:23771571-23788660 GCA_031762495.1 Anablepsoides rubrolineatus | reverse complement strand
TCAATTCAATTCAATTCAATTCAATTCAATTCAATTCAATTCAATTCAATTCAATTCAATTCAATTTATTTATATAGTCACAACATATGTCATCTCAGGGCATTGTACACAAAAAACAATCTAAAGAAGACAACATAACATAAAACAATGAGACCATAAAAGTGCAGAACAGTGCTGACTGGGAGTTGTGTCAGTGGACATAATGGACACTTTTCAGCCAGAGTATCCAGCGAGGGTCTGCTACAGTTCAAGGATTTTCCTCACAAAGTTCAAAATAAAGAAACACAAGCAGCACAAACACAGATAATTAATCTGCTGTTATTATGGTTGTTGTGAGGTTAGACACGAGGCTACAACATCCTGATTTTCAAAAGGTTGTTTTTTTCTGCCTAAACAATGTAGGAAAGTGAAGCCAACATAAATTAAGATTTGATTGTTGAAAATGGTCTTTTATTGGTTGTTTCGGCACTTAGAACAAAAGTAAGACAATTTATGGTCAATTATTTCCTTGTTGTAACAATTTTTCTTACAAATAAATCTTACACCATTATAAAGCCAATTTATTTCACCTTTCATGATGTCACACTTGTTAGGAAAAGAACCATTATTGCCTCCCTGAAAAAAGTGCCAAACAGCTGATTCTGCTGTGACCTCTTGTTTGGTGTTGTTTATTGGGCTGTATGACAGAAATCTAAAAACTTAAAACACGTTGAAAATTTAACAATTTAATTTTATTAACAATTACAGGGCCTCAGTGCAATGTAGAAGAGCTATACACAGCCACAACATCCTGACTTCTTCTCTCCATACTGATCACCAGCTTTGTCACATCCTACTGTGGGATGGATGGCCCTCCATTCTTCAACAAGCGTTTGTCATTAAGCCAGTCGGTCTGGGTGTGTTGACCACTCTGGAACAACAGGTGTTCACTGAGGTTGAGGTCAGAACTGCAGACAAAGACGTTTTTTTCTCTTCACTCCCAAATTCTAGAGGTAGTGTCTGACAAACCAGTCTCCATCAAGGTGAGTGTTGTCATCTTGAAAAAAAAGAGTTCAGTAATAGACTGTGGAGATACTGGGACTGACGCTAATCGCTAACAGGTCTGATTGTTAGCACTTGGGCTACCTGAAGCTACAGATTCAGCTGTTTAATGTCGACAGAAATTTGGCAGGTTTTTAATCAGCACAATCTATAGCCGTGTTTTTTTAATGCACAGTTTGAAGTATCGCATTGTAAAAAGTGGATGGAAACAGCAAAATTTGTAAAAAATTCCTCGATTTCACAAAACGGTTTTTACACTCGCTTGAGCTCATGAGCAAAATAAGAGTTCATGCGCAAAAGAAGAAATGGAAACACATTTGTTGAATAAGTTCTGAAGTAGCGAACATTTACCTCGATCAGCTGTTCTTGCTGTCCAATAACTGAAGTGGCTGCAGCTGGACTCGCTCCAAGCCAGTTAATGTAAACATGTCTGATGCACATTTCTTTATTGTGACATTTTATAAGTTTATACAAAATGTGAATGAAAATTGGATGGAAACATGGCTTATTTGTTTATCTCTGCTGCTCAACCAACAAATGCATGTTCCTAATATAACAAGTGTGCCACCATTCAAGAGGAAAGAAACATGCTTTCCCACAAAACAAAGAAAACAACGTTTCATATGTATATGTGTTAGCTGAGTGAAGCAGCGTGAGTGGTTGAGTTTAAATGAATTTACAAAAACTACTGTTTCTGCTAATACAATGAAAAATAAGGTACCATATTTTCAGGGTTATGGGGGAGATTAAACTCTTACTGAAAGCCTGAAACAAGATGGAGGAAGCAGATTTCATTCTGGTTTGTTTAAAGCTGCATAAGGTTTTAAAAAATATCAAAAGTGCTTCTAGTCCAGGGCTGTGTTAGGCCCAACAAACAGACAACTGAACTAAAACTGAGTGGAAATGATTCATGGCTGAAAGAAAATCTGAACACCAGGGACACCATCAGTCAAGAATACATTTTAAAAGATTCCAACAAAGTCTGGCTACTTGACAACAAAAAAAAGGAAAATAAGGGATGACATGCACAGAAGTCAAAATGTGTTTTTAATGTGCAAATAGATTGATTTATTCACAAAAATCTGCTTCAAACATGAGCCAAAGAAGCATTAGAAAAAGAAAACAGGGAGTCAGGGTCATGGTGCAAGAAAAGAGGAAGGAGGAGGAAAGGGTAAGTAACACAAAAAACAAAAGCAAGAAAAACAAATTAAAAGAAGGGCTAAAGAGCCAGTTACAAAGAGAAGGTATGAGCAAAGCAATAAAAATAATGAAAAAATCAAATAGAGCAGAAAAAAGGGTAAAACCTCTCAGTCTGAGTGGGTGTGGTATGTTGGAGTAAAAGGAAGAAGAAAAGGAGAGTCGAGAAAAAGGAAAAAAGAGCTATAGGTAGCAAAAAAAAAAAGACAGGGAAGGAGAGTGTCAAGGCTAAGGGTGATTAAGCCTGGGGTCTCCTCTCTGCCGAGACACGTGCACAGACTTAATCAAGTTGACGCCAGCCAGCCACATTTCCACATTACTCCCTGGCTGCCTGCCTGACAGGTCCAAAAGAGGGAAGAGGAGCCGAAGGAGTCAGCCTGCCCCGCACACCCAACAATTCCCTCCTCCTCCTCCTCCTCCTCATCTCCCATTATCCCCAGGCCTGGAAGCAATGCCAGAACACACGTGAACAACTGCACAGGGAGGGGAGATGTGTGACTTAGGTAGCAAAAAGCAAAAACACCACTGACTGATCTCTGAATCGTTCCTTTCATGAATGATTGTGACACAGTTTAAAACTCAAACAGACAACAAAACACCCACCTCCATCAACCACACTCTGTATTTAACTGTTAAAGCTCAGAGAAAAGAGAGAAAAAACAAACATTTCTATGTCTGTTTTTATTCTCCTTGCTGAAGATATTATGGATCTGAGTCTAACATTCTCAGTAATCCAACACTCTACAGACTGTCACTAAAGTAAAAAAGCTTTTGTCCTTCTTTTCACAAATAAAAGAAGAAAGCTTCACTTGAATAAATTTCTTTCTCTGCAGCAGAAGATTAGTGTCTTTTCACAATAATGAGGCCTGCTTACAACATTTCCAGTAATGGGTCAGAGTCTAATCTCCTGAAGTGAAAGTACCTGATAGAAACAAAGAGACATTTGGTTCTCCCTCTGCTGTTTCTGAACAACCACTGAGGTGTAATTTCAACATATCAGTGAAACATGGCCCGGCCTGTGTCGCTCTAATCTGCCCTAAAATTACACACAGGTGGTTTGATGATAAGGTTAGGGAGAGTGAGAACACATGAAAGCACACTTATACATCTCCTGACATAATGTCAAGTGCAGAATCTTGGTCCAAAATATTTTTTGTCATTTCTCCAACCTGTGAGGGAGGAATTATTATTAAAGGGAGGTGACAAAGAAGAAGAGTTCTTCCACAAGCCAAGCATCACTCAGACCTTCTGTAATGAAAAAAAAAGAAACAGCTACAGGTGTGCTGGTCCGGAGTTAGGGCTACACACACACATATAGATTTCATCACATATATCAAATATGGTTTCATTTGTAACCTTTCTACATAAGCAAACACAATGTGGCATGACCTACTGTTTATGATGTAAATGCCTAATCAAGTCTGCAACTAAAACTGGAATATACATACATGAATACATACTCCAACACAGCAAAAACAGGAATGTTAAAATTTCAGTGTTAAACGTTTGGGTGTTGATTTAACACTCCCTAGTGCTATTTTACCATTTTCTGAGTAAACTGACACCCAGTGTTGGTGTTAATTCACAGTGTTGATTTCCTCAGTGTTGTCTCAACACTGGACAGTGTTAAAAAAGCTCCACCTGCTGTTAAGTCTTTGTTGGTGTTGAAAGTAACACTGTGGGTGTTAAATTAACACTGGCATTTTTCCTTTGTACGTACATACATACATACCTACACATACATATGTACACATACATACGTACATATATATGGAATATCCAATACTACTTCTGATTTTTTAGGTTTTTTAAAATAATTGACAACCATAATACATTATTTAAATTCAACAGTATAACAAGTGTTAGGACAATAAAATATGTTACATTTTATGCTTCACAAATACAAAAGAACAATAATCTAGATGTTTTTATTCTAATTAGGTAGTACAGACAACAATACCCAATTAGAATAAAAGAAAATACAATCAAAATAGTTTTACAGTGGTACACGTGCAATTAAAAACATTTTAACATAGAAAAAACATATATAATTTTTTTGTTGTTGTTGTTTTTATTTTTTTGTTTTACCAAGTGCAGCTTAAACCATTTTGTTTCAGTGAAACCCTCAAACTGTTTTTTTAAAGAGCAGAACTCTTTGACCCTTTGCAACCATGGGGCTAAAGAGTGAGAAAAAAATTAAAATTTGACATTTGTACCATACACACACACCCTTTAGAGAAGGATTTTCAGTGACACACTTCAAATGAAAAGCCACAAGTTACGTTAGCAAAGAAACTCACAAATGATACTTTTCTATGTTCAAATCAATTTATCACTTCAGCTAAAATTTGTTAAACCTCATTATGCAACTCAATATGGTGCCTCCTGTTAGTGTAAAGAGAAATAACAACAGTTGATGGTGCATGAAATATTTTACTACACCATGACTTTAAATAAAAGACCAGGATGACACTAAAATTGTAATAATCAGTTGGGCTGTCAGCAGGTAATGAGGTTCACCCTTTAATTTCATGTTGGTTAAATAAGAATCCATTGGCAAATGAAATAATTCACCCCATTTCCCAAATAACTAAAAGGCCCAAACTATCTTCCTCTAATAGCAATGTGTGGGTATATACTGTATCATTCAAAGTATTTTTTTAACTTGATGGAGGCTTTCAGGAAATCCTAACCACATCTGCCCTTTACGCCTGACTGTTTTCACTTCACATTTCAATTTGGAATAATCTGCTGCTTGAATAACGTTACCAAGACTCCCTTCCTTTGTGGCAAAGTACAACTTAAACATACATCTATACAGATTAAAACCAGGTTTCTCTTCTTGATTTGTTTTTCCATTTCCAAAGTCTGATTAAACTTTACTGCTTCGTTTCCTAGAAATGTGCCAGGGTGAGTGAAATGGCTTTGCCTGAAGCCCGATTTCTGCCCACGCTTTATGGGCTTAATTAACAGACCCTAATTGTTTCTGAAAATAAGTAATTAAGGTAACCAGCAGAGCGCATCCTACAGTTAACGGATTATTTCCTCTCTCAAAACAATAACAGAATGTTCTCGTTTGTTCCCTGGGGCCCCCATTGACCACTTTGGGCCTGAATATTTGTTCCAGACGGTTTAGCATTGTAGCTGTTAGGAGTCTTAAAACAATAAAAAGTGTTGCTTTATAAATAATATCAAAAGGAGAGACTGATTGGACCCATGTGATAGAAGTCATCCATAAGATTTTGCTCAGAAAAATAAATCCCAATTTTTTTCATGTATTTAAATTTCACACAATCCCAACTGGCCCAGTTACCGTCCTGCGTGTAATGAGAAAGGCCTCTAGCCAAAACAAAGGCAGCCCATTGAAAAGGACGTGTTTTTTTCCCCCACTGCCCTGCTCTTTCCAGTACAATGACGACAGGAAATGAGTCTCAACATCAAAGTCTGAAGAGGAACTGACTCTCATCCCCCTCCTCTCTGTCCACTACACCTGACACTGGATGGGAACACACATGTAAAAAAAATACACGGTCTGATTACTGTGTTTCCACTCTCTCGTGTATATCCTCACAATGACATCATCCTTTCATGTAATTGGGGAGTTGGAGGGAAAACAGAAACACCTCGAGATTTCTCAAAGGCCAAAAAAAGAAGTGGGGGGGGGGGGGGGGTATGCAAGTATTTTACAGTGTTTGCATTTTGTGGGGATGGTTTATCCTGTGGTGGAATGCAAATATTTAGCTTCTCCTGGTATTAAATGAAAATTACACAGTGCAGCAGGAATACCTGCGCAGCTACCCAAGTGACCGCCAGCCTGGCTCCATCCAGCAGGACGTAAATACAGTAATTACACACAAACGTCATGGGCACAAAAGGACAAGTCAGGAACAGAGGCTCATTGGTTGTCACTGGACAATGATGAATGACAAAAAATGAACTTGTGTTGGCACAGCAGAACCGAGGCTGACATGACTAATCAGACAAGGCTATGAGAACGTTTCTCAGAGATTTTGTTGCTCTGTGATAAGAAGCAAGGGAGACACACCAACTAAGAGGAAGGACAACAGTCCTGGGTCAAGAAATCACTTGGGGTTCAAGAAGAAAACGAGGCTTGTTTTCAACATTTCCAGGTAGCCTCACTTCACAAGTTCAGAGTCACCCCCACCCCCATCCTGTAACTGGTGCAAGAGAAAGGCCTTTGCTGACAAAAACACCTCCGCTGTTTACAGTAAACTCTGACAAGCAGCGTCTGTGTGAGGAAACATGAAGAGAGATACAAGAAGGCCGAATTAAAACCTGAGTGACATAAAGAAAGAAAAGTAAGATTGGCAGCCATAGGCAGAACTCAGGAGAGAAATAAAGAGAAGAGTGCCCTCTAAAGACAGCACAGGGAACTGCAGCAGTCTGAACAGTGGAGGAGGCAGCTCTCTGACGCAACAACTGAAAAATGTTACCTTTTCAACAAGTTATGTAATCTAAATAAACCTGCCTGTCAGGGTTGAACCAGTATTATATGTAAAAAGAGCAAGGTTGATGTGCTAGACTAGTCAATATATTTCATATTTACATGAATAACATGTTATTATGTTGTGTTATTTACATGAACTTATTTTATCAGTTACTGATGGAACTTTGATGTAATATAAACATAAATTTAGAAATGTGAAATCACCTTTTGAAATAATCAGAAGCAGTGTGTACTGCATGTACACCCTCTCATAAGCATGTGTGTGTATTTTTAAGTCTCAGAGTCAGCATGCCCACAGTGTGTGAGAGGTGGATGTATTTTCCACTGGTCTGCAGTCCCACCACCATGTGTGACAGGTTCTTTCCCCCTATATTAGCCATGTCATCCCTGCAGAATGTAGCAGCCAGCAGCACCTGTTGCACCCCTGCTGCACCTGCAGTGCCATCACACCTGGAACTGAAACATTTGTCACAACGCAAAGCTAAAACGACACAGAAATAGTTCATAATAAGCACAGATACAGGGTTCAAAGCCTTAAATGGTTTTGAAAGTTTGTTTGCATTACAGTCTTTTAATTTTTTTTTAACTAAAATTATGTAATAAACAAATCATATCTGTTTATTATCAATACTAGGTCTTTAGCTTAATGTAGTTTTGGTATTTCTATGTGAAAAATATAGATATATTCCTTTTTGCCTTTGTTTAGAAATTTTTGTTTTTTTAATCAGACCTTGGGTGGGGGTGGGGGGTTACTATGCAAAATTGACTTTTTTGAACTTTACATCGTGTTATAATGGCATTCCCCTATTAAAAAAACATAACCAGAGTGTTGCTTTGACTCATTCAGGCATGAATCTCCTGTGGTCACGTGGAGCTGACTAAACGCTTGCTGGTACAAAGCTCCGCCTATTTACACAAAGCTCCTCCCTGGATCTCAGTCTGCAGCCGAGCTCCCGCCCCACAGAGTGCCCCTCTGCTGAAGCATTGTTGTGATGACGTGCTGAAGTGGGAGTGTCAGAAATGGTAGGAGGTTCTTCAAGAGACAGAGGCCAATTTTAAGGTGTTTAGATAGACTGTGATGCAAAGTCACATTTATTTTTGATATATACAGCATATTCGTAACAACTGAGGGTAACGTAGTTACTTGATTGTGGAATAGAATTGAACTATGTGCCCTGGAAAACACATTAACCCCACCCCCAAAAAATAAATAAATAAAATAAAAAAAAAGGTTTGTAGTGAATTTTACCCAGTTAGGATCCCTCCTTCCAGAAGCTTGTGAGTGTTTAAAATAGTTTTATGGCCTCCAAAATGTAAACACATACATTAATATTCACCAACAAATCTAAGAATCAATCTACTGAAAGCTGTTTAAACTTACTGTTTTAACTGCATAGTTTCTGAATCAGTTCTGAATACAGTTTGAAAGTTTTATTTTCAGCTATAAAAAAGGAGCTTTAATGTTGTTCTCTTTTTTGTTCTGTCACAATTAACAGGCCACTAGATTTAAATAAATAGTTTGATTTTGAAACAATGGTGTTGCACGTGAGCAACCAAACCCAGCAGGTAATAACAAATGGAAAAGCAGACTGATGCTGAGTAACACTGTTAAAAAATAATCAGCATTGAGGGGGAGTGTATTTCTATGTTGCACTGTGACTAAACAGCTTGTAAACCGCACCCAAAGCTTTGACAGCTTCTCACATGAACACACATGTGCCTCGTAACAATCAAGAATAAATTAAGGAGTGGGAGAAAAGAAATGGAACATGGAGGAGAACAGAATCCCACAGCTGCACACTCGGTGATGTTTTGCTACTTTTTAAAGCTCAAGCTGTCACTGATGGAAAAGCATGAGAGCGATAGCTGCTGGGTTCAGTGGAAACTGTGTGATTAGTTTGGGATGTTTATTTTAGTTTGTCACACTGACTGGGCAGGTGACAGGTGCTGAAAACTGCACCAAGTGTGGACCTTGGATGATGTTCTGCAGATGATGGGCAATTTTTCCAGAATCCAGAGCAACTGGATGGAGCCCAGCTGGCTCACTAGAGGCAGAAAGCAGACGCTTCTCCTCTCGTGTTATTTTTCTCTGCCTCTCTCTTTTATCCAGCTCTCTCTTTTCTCTCTTTAATTCTTCTCAGCCTCCTGCTTTGGAAAGGCCTAATGGGACTCAGAGAAGAAATAAAATAATGGTGTAGAGAACAGAAACTTTCACTTTTTCTGGTATAATCTAGGATCAAATTTAAAGCCTCCCAAACATCAGAGCTTTGGATGAAGTAATAATAGACTGTCAGGCCTTCAAGACCTGAATAAATAGGAACAACTTCTGTCATATAGTCCTTTCACTATGATGGGAAACAAATATCCACACCCTACAGCATGAGTAATGTTTAATAGCATGTGGTTCTGTGTGTGTGTGTGTTGGGGGGGGGGGGCTTGTTCTTGCTGCTTGGTGGGGACGATTTTTCAGGAAAATGCAGCCTTGTGGGGACCAAAGCCCGGTCCCCACAGCTTCAGAGGCTGATTTTGGGTGGGGGTTCAGTTTAGGACCAAGGTGTGAATTGAGTTTAGGTTAGTTTTAGGGTCAGGTACCTGTGAGGTTAACCTCAGGATAAATGGTCAGGGTTAGGATATAAAATAAAAAAAATTGAATGGAAGTCAATGGAAAGTCACCACAAGGATAGAGAGACAAGTAGGTGTGTGTGTGTACATGTTTCTACTACAGAGTCAGGACCATTTGCATCACAGTTACTATCAAAGTGAGGTATTTGATGTAAATGTGTATTGAATATGAATTCTTCGAGTTCCTCAGTTTTTTGGCAGCTCTTCAGCTCTTTACTAGTTAGGTTTAGAGCTATGGTGTGAATTAAGTTTTGGTTCAGGTTAGGGTTAGGTATAGACTAGTAATGGTTAGTTTTAGGCAAAATGTCTGGGTTAGGCATAAATACAGTTACAAAAATGAATGGAAGTCAATACAACGTCCTCAGTTTGACGCAAGTTCAAGGATGTGTGTGTGTGTGTGTGTGTTTGTCTTCTGTTTAATTTAAGGAATACATGTTGCAGTGAAACAAATGTGTTTCTCAGAGCTTTGAGGTTCTACCAGTCTCTCCTCCAAGCACTCAGCCTTATGTCTCCAAATGATGGACAAACAGGTCTGTTCACATGTAAAAGGGGACCATCAGCCAAACAATAGGTTGTTAGTGTCTTGATTAACTCTGTTATTTGCAGAGGGTCATGTGCTCCATCACCTGACTTTTGTTGGGGCCCTGATTCACACCTTTTGCTCACAGGGGGCTGAGTCAGACTTGCATTAACAGCATTGGGGGCAACTGGACACAAAGACCTCCACCTCTGTTTAATGGTGGATGGGTTTTCTTCACAAAAATGGCTTCCTTTACTCCTCTCTCAAACCAAGGATGAGAACATCTTCATCCCTGAAAGAGGGAACGCTGGCCTGTAGATGAGTGTAAACTGCAGAGTCCTGGCCTGATGATGTTGCTCATCTGTGTTGGCCCATTCAGTGGCTGCTTTGTTTCCCCAACCTATAACTAGTCCTCCTGACAGTATACACAATATTACTCTGTTTGTGCGGTAAACTGGATCTTTGGGGTGAACCAGTCTTTGCCGTAATGTGTTTTGGGGTTTGAAAGTCACTGTGACGTCATGTTTAGAGAATGAAAGTCTCAGTTTCTCTAAAACTCCCACAACATACGGAATGACCACTAGTTTGGGTCTGCTTTTGGGGTCTATTGTTAGGCTGATGGTCCTCTTTTTCATCTAAACAGATCTGTTTGTCCACCATGTGGAGGCAGTGCATATATAGCTGAGTTCACCTGGAACTCCTCAGACTGAAAAAGTCTCTTGGAGGAGAGACGAAACCTTTCATTTTCTACCTGGATCACTGAGATGCATCAGGATAAAATCAGATCAAGCTTGGTATTAACACAATTTAAGATTATTGTATGAATACAGTAAAAGAAAAAAATCTCTTCTTGGAAACATGTTATGCAAAGTATTCTGCCCTGACAAAAGTCTGTAAGTATTTTGCATGGTTACACTGAAATCCTTCCACTTCTCAACAGACTAAGTTTTATTGGAATCATTACAGAATGCAGTCACTTCCAACTTTATTTCTATGTAAATAACCCACTAATATACAAATAATAGTAGTAATAAAGTGTACAAACAGAGTTAATGCAAATCATGTTTGGAGTTGTTTCAAAATTGAAAAATCTGATGCTCCGGTTTGGATTACAGGTGAACTCGTCTAACCTGAGAGAACATCTGCAGGTAAGATATTATCTACTGGTAACAACTTCACTGAACACCACTTTGTAAACACATGTACAACAGGTTGTCTTCAGGCCCAGGCCGCCCTTGAAAAAGAGATCTGAGATTTCAACGGGATTTGCCTGGTTAAATAACAGTAAATTTAGAGATATAAAAAATATTTCTTACAAAGTTACAAGATTTAAAATGTTTATAAATGTATACATTACTTAAATAAAACATAAGAAAATTAGTGTTTGGTAGATTATTTCTTTGTTGTAACAATGCTCCTTGGAAATTAACCTTTTAATACAGTTTTCAGGGTCTGTTAATTTCCTTTTTAAAGGTGCCACATTTGTAAAGATCATGCATTTGTGGGATGAGCAGTTGAGTATGTGGGTTGTGCACATTAAAAAATAGCCAAATCTTCTCTGTCAAACAAATTATTTAGCAGTTACTGACTCTTGTTCTGAGCTTCTGATGCCCCCATATGCTGCCAATCAGATGTCTGCTATTAGATTTATTGGCAAGAAGCATTGTTACAACAAACTACTAAACACTAATTTATTTACTTTTTGGGCCAAGTTTCTATACATCAGCACTAACCTTCTGGGACAACAATTGGAAAAGTGTGTGTATGTGTTGTAGCTGTGTGTGATGTGTCAGGTATTGTGAAGCAGATGCTGCCTATTTTAAATAAAGAGAATATTATTAGTGTGCTCGTGATTTATAGTCTGATTTTAATCGATCTGTAATTTTTTATTAATTTTTTTTCCTGTTTTGGGCTTTGGCGTTATCTGGAAAACATCTGAAGATGGAGCCCAAATCTTCATTGAGCTTTGGTTAAGAGCTAAAAGCAACTTCTTAAACTGCTAAGATAAAAGAAGAAAACAACAAACATATAACATTATCTATGACAGCCAATGGCAAAACTCTATTTTTAGCCCTATGACCCATCTAACCTGCAGTTTGAACTATCCATCTCATCTGAGCTACAATTAAATCCAAAACATCTTACCTCACTTCCTGTTCACTCAGATTGATTGTGAGTTTTTTGGCAGAAACTGAACTTAATATCAGTATAGAAATTCCCCCGGCGTAACTGAAGCTGGTGAGAGCTAAATATCACAAGCCCCTGATTTAATCTCATAACAGTTTGCTTTAATGTCCAAATGCAAGACATATGTAGCCTTTCTTTGGTTCGCTCACTCAAGCCACGTAGAACTGTCTCACAGAGCAAGAACCACAGAAGAGACTTGTATTGCAGCTGAAGCATTCGTGCTAGTTTGGTTTGATGCTAATTAGACGAGAAATTCTAAGCACCCCTACGGTGTGTGGATTTATGAGCCATGATACACAAGATGAGCATTTGGAGAAAATATGTTCCATAAATGTTTGGAGAATAAATTTAGAAGAAGAAACATGAAACAAATGATTTAGGAGGATTTAAAGCTTTAAATCGCTACATCATAACAAACATAATGCATGCAAACGTTGCTGCAGTTTATCTTGGCTTTCATCCACCTGAACTCTGATCTGCTCTGAAGCACAAGCTCCAAATCATAAAGGCATCCCCGCCACTTTGTTTCTCATCACTTTAAATTGATTACACACACAGGTCATCCACTTTACACACACACACACACACACACACACACATATATATATATATATATATATATATATATATATATATATATATATATACAGCAGCACTGTTGCTGCAGCACAGGGAATATTGTAACCGAGGTAGGAAGAACAGGGATTTGTTTAAAGCAACAAGCTGAGCTGTTAGTTTATACAGAAAATGATGAGCTCTTTTATTTTTAGGCCTCATGATGAACTAACGTCTCTTCTGCTGAAACTTTTCATGCCAACGCAACAGCCACGAGCTGCTTTATGTTTAGATGAGAATGTTCTTAAAACAATAAGATGCAGCTTTTTTTATCTTAAACGTGGTAATTTTTTAAGCACGAGGCATCAAAACAAAATACATTTATTTATTTAACAAAAACGTTCAGAACCAGGCAGGAAACAGGAGTTAAATAAAAGCAAATTTCAGGGAAGATCTGTTCCCTGAACGGGGAAATACAAGTCAACACAACAACAGTTATCAAACAAGGGTTTAGAAAAAGCGTTTTCAAACTTTTTTCAGATTTGTAGATGAAATCAGAATTTATTATTATTATTATTTTTTTATCAAATGTGTTTTTTTTATTTACAACCTAAAATAATACTACTTGCTCTTACCTTTGACAGTAAAGTTTAATGCAATGTGGTTTAATAGGAAATTTAAACTTAAATAACATAAACAATACAACAACAACAATAATATATATATATATATATATATATATTTTTTATTAAACCTTTATTTAACCAGTTAAAAGCCCTAACCATTGAGATCAAGACCTCTTTCAAGACCTGGCCAAGATAGGGAGCAGCATACGTCAAAGTAGAAAATATAAAAAGACAGAAAATTACAAAATAAACATTAAAACAGCCAACAATTTGATAATGAAAAACAGTGTTATGACAATTAAAATACAATCAACAAATTAGGATTGAAAACACCAGCATTGTTTACATGATAATCGTTGTCGTTCTTTTAAAATTTTTCTAAAAGGACTCAGTGGAACAAATTCTGATTGGCATTCCAATCAAATGGGGCAGAAAAACTAAAAGCTTTCTTTCTCTTTTCAGTTCGCACACGAGGAACATGGAGGTGGAAATGATCCTTAGAGTGCAAGGCAAAAGTGCTGTCTGTTCTCTGAATAAAAGTGCATAGATAATTAGGAAGCAGGCCTGTTAAAGGGTGATCCAGTGTGTATATCGCCTATGCAGGGAGGACATGCCAGCTTTTGCATACAGATCACAATGATGCATGAATTTGCTGCAAATAAATTTCAATGACAATGATACACTGGTGTCAAGGACTGTAGACTGCTATATGAAGCATACATATAAACAACATCACCATATTCAAGTAAAGGCAAAAAAGGTATATGATCATATTATTATTATAATAAATGGGATGCCCAATATTATAATTTAAAATCTGGTAAGGAGAATCCACCTTCTAATGACAACAACAACAACAACAACAACAATAATAATAATAATAATAATAATTACAAAAATCTTCATAAAAGTAATATATTGTTAAAAATGAAATAAATTAGCCGTAGTGCCACTAGAGCTACAGTAAATCAGGGTGTCATTGCCTCTTCTCTGGAGGGATTATGTGGTGATAACAATCTGGCATAGCTGCAGCAAGCAGCAATCCTTTTGACCTGACTGAGTGGTTTTGCACAGCGTGTGACCGGATGGATTTCTTTTTGTCCCCACAATAGGAATAGGACAGGACGTGGTATGGGATTGAGAAGGGGAAGTTGGGATTTCTGGTCCAAAACTACAGTTTCTCTTCACTGCTGGTGGGAGAGTAATTGTTGCCACAAGCAATTGCAGCTATCTGCTCTGGCTGGAACTGGGATAACAACTCAGAATCTTTTAGGGTGACAATCCCATTATTGAGTATGGAGAGTGTATGAGCTTTTATCAGTCATCAAGATTATTTGTGTTGCTCCACATGGGTAAAAACAATTATTAATCAGCTCAGAGTTCAGACCTTTGTTCAGATTTATTAAGGAATGCACAAAGGCTACACAATGTTTTATACAATGCATTCTTACTCTAAGAGCCATTTACATCAACTTTAATGAACATAGGAATCCAAGAAAAACAAAAAGAAAGCTTTGCTTGGAGGTGGCGTCTCAACAAGCTTTAACTGTTGGAGATGAAGTGAGTCTCCAAAATGTCTCAAACTTGTTTCAATTTCCTCCTCAGACACCGAGGCTGACAGACTGTCACATTAAATTCAAACATGTGCCAAAAATGTTGTATGACAATGATAACAGAATAATAATAATAATAATGAGTGAAAGAAAACACATTTGATGCAGAAAGCTGTGATCACTGTTTTCATGTTGCTGTGGTGAGAAATGACCGGAAGTAAGTTTGGAACAATCTGACAGATGGATGGTTCATGGTTTTGATACGCAGCTAGAACAGATAAACTTTGGTTAAAAAAAGTCTTTAGGTTTCTAAATTCTTATTAAAATAAAGACAAATGAACACAAAAGAATGACAGATAAAAGTTGTGTAAAATAAAATTTAAAGCTGACATATAATCTGCCTAAAACAAGACAGAATACTTCTGTTTGTTTATAATTCATATTCAGCACACATATTCATAAAGACAAGCCAAATGATAATAATTAATTTTATTATTAACGCACTTTACAAAAATCTCAAACTGCTTCAATCAATAAAACAATTATAACATACAGATTTGACATTAAAAGATAAGAGCAAAACACATTAATTAAAAAGAAATCATTAAAAACATTGAGTAAAAAGAAACAAAATTGTAAAATAAATGATGAAGCCCGTCACATTGTAGTTAAAACTAAATAATGAATGAAAGAAACGTTGACATTGATTGGATTAACTTTAAAATATTAGCAAAACAGCAAACATGTTTTTTAATATCTGTTCTTAGAGATAAATCACTCCCTAGATTTGCACACACAATTACAATCCCACATTCTGTATAAACACACATACATCTGGGATTACAGCATGCCTGTCTGTCATTCTCCAGCCCATGACTTGGAGCAAGGATTTTCATAAAGGATCAGATCTGATGACAAACAGGAGAGATTTAAAGTGGCAGCCAAAAGTCACTGACTGCACTTCCTGCGCCTGTGTGTTTTCTTAGGTGCTTTTTTAATTATACTTCAGTAAACCTCTGGAGGCCGGTGCATGTGTGTCAGGGCACGTCAGTGAGAGACGTTTGGTTGCAGTGAAGAGTTCAAATGAGGCCACTGGGCTCCTGAAAATGCCAGTATGTCAAAGTGGGAAAACCCCGGCACAATGGGTGACGGGATCTGAGTTAGGACTTCAGCGTGGCTGTCTGCCAGCACTAACAGAGCCTGTTTACGTGCACGTGTGTGTGTAAGGACACACAAAAGGTTTTACTGTCAGGCAGTGGTCAAAAAGGCAAAGCAGTTTTTAAAAAAATCCTGCGCAGCCAGAATTTCTTTATGTATTAAACTGTGAGTCTGTATCTTTGTGAACGTTTGTTTTCTCTCAACAAATCACTACAAACGCACGTCCTCACTGGACTCAAAATGAAGAACGGTTAATAAAAGCTGTACCCTGAAACATCAATTGTAACCCATCATGGTTACTCCTAACCTATATTCAAATGTATGCAAATGACAACTGACAAAACATTTTCTTTTTTTCTTCTTTATTTAAGTCTGTCAATGCTGCAAATATGAAGCCAGGGCTGGAATCAATGTGATTTACATGACAAATCGCTGTTAGTGGAACAACAGATGGTGCCAATATGGGCTGGTCACACTATCATCGAACAAACTGAGCGTGAGACGAGCTGCATGCTTTTCTAGCTTTAACGTCACTGCTGTTTACAGTACATGAGTGCGTGTGGGCTTTGGTCATGTGTTGTCAGTGTGTTCCTATCATTGGACACCTGCAGTCACTTCTTTTTGGGGCCCCAGTGGGTACAACCACCTCCTTGTGAGCGCATGTGTCTTAACCAGATGTTTCCTCTCTATGTGTTCCTATCATCAGGTGAGGTGGATAATGTGCTAGTTTCAACCCATCCATACTTGGCTTGTTATGCTGCAGCCTGTTACTGTAAGTCAGCTCCAGCTAAAGTAAACACCGGTGCCCTGTCCTGCCTGGAGCAATCACAGCCAAGGGGGGGAGGGAGGTGGGCTAAGAGAATGTAACAATAAGCCTCCCAGCTGCACACTACAGATGTATGGAGGACTAAAACTGACATAATTAAAAATAAAAGCTTAAATATATAAATGGACCAATAAATATTCTTGTCCTGTTAGATATCAGTGCTGCATTTGATACAATTGATCACAATATTTTATTACATAGACTTGAACTTGATATTGGGATTACAGTATTATTTAACTGATAGATTTCAGGTTGTTAATGTTAATAATAAATCATCTTCTTACACCAGAGTTAGTCATGGAGTTCCTCAGGGTTCAGTGCTTGGACCAATCCTCT
>JARVGW010000002.1:23697240-23713111 GCA_031762495.1 Anablepsoides rubrolineatus | reverse complement strand
ACCTCCAGCAGAACCAGGCTCAGGACAGGCGGCCATCTGCCTCGACCGGCTGGGTTGGAGGAGAGGAAAGAGACACAAACACAGGACTGGTCCAGGTGTATTTATCTTTTTTTCCTTTTGTATTTCATGACTAAACTGGTTTTCCATGCCTTATTTTAGTTCCTCTGTACATTATAACTGAGAATCACACCCATGTGGGCAGGAGGACAGCGGTGTTCTCAGTCCATCTCAGACACCTCGTGGCATCTTTTAACCACTTAGGAGACCTCTGGAGTAGGGATGCACCAATATGAAAATTTCAGCTGATATCAATATCCGATATAATTATTGCTGTTATGGCCGATAACTGATATTTACCAATATTACACAAACACACAAATAATATTATACATATATGCACAAACACACTTGGGTCTTTTTTTGATACTGTATATAAACAACCAGACCTCTAACATGGCTCCCTACTTCAGTTATTCCTGGCTGTGCTGCATCACTATCACTATCATGATCAAACAGGTTCAGCTCAACCAACCATCTCCTCTCCCAAAACAGAAACACAAAGCTAAAAAGTGGGAAATAAATATCAGACGTTAATATCGGCCCAGTTTTACATATACGATATTCCAAAAAATGACCAATATCGGCCGATACCGATATCAATACCGATAGATCGCCCATCCCAACTCTGGAGTGGTTATATTCTAGGAGGGTAAAAGGAATTCTTAGACTGAAGAATTTTGATAACTGGTGTTTACACTTAAGTCTGAGAGTAAATCTAAGAAATTTTCTACACCAAAGTCTCAAATTCCACTCTAAGAAGTTTGATAAATACGAGCCCAGATCTACAGAAGCTGTGACCTCATCATGTCTCTTAACCAGAATCAAACCTTGAAGTATACATTTGAACAAAGTCTGGGTTTTTAGAAGATTATTTTTAACTGTAAGAGAAACCTGTTATACCAAAAAGGTGCCAACAATGATTTTTAATTGCAGATAAAAACACAAACCAAACGAAGCACAAAGAAACAAGCAATGATGAGGATCACTGATATGAAGTGCCAGAAGTGGTTAGCCTACTTAGCTCAGCAGCTGAAAAGAACATCATACATACTTCCCTTTAAAATCAGAAGATGTCAGCTCTGCTATCAGCTCAGAACTAAAATCAATCTGAGACCTGAGTACATCCATAGAAATATCCGGAGAAAACTGACCAGAAGTAGTTTACGTGGAATAACTTCAGCTAAAAATCTCAACCTCTGATGTGGAAACAAGTAGAGGTGTCCCGATACAACTTTTTCCCTTTAGATATGATACCAATATCTTAAGTATTGGCTAATACCAATATCAACCTGATATGAACGAATTCTACATACTTTTATCACCTGTTTTGTAGTGTGGAATCTTAAAAAGTCTTGATCAGGTCAAACAGTAAACAATATTAAACAATAATAGGTACGAGAAAGAGTGGTCCCGTTTATTTATCTAATAGGTTACATATTTTTCTAACTTAAACATAAGAATGTTGTACAATTAAATATATTAAAAATAAAAAGTAAAACAGAAGACCCTGAAAAATTACCTCAGTAAATCCAATAAATACAAAATATACTTTTAAAATGTAAAATAATTATTCAAGGTCACTTAAGTTATTTGTGCTGGTTCCAGGCGCTGATGGATAGAAATCCTGAGTGGACTACTGGATGGACTGATCTCAGAGTGCTAATATTAGAAATTTTAGATGCAGGTTGATATAGTCCAATATTCATTTTTTGGCTGATATATCAGACCCATATCTGATATGGATATTGGAACAGGAAACCCCTTGAAACAAGATTCAACTTGATCACAACACAAAAACTGAGGAGCTGAAAACGGCAGCAGGAGCAATTTTAAATATTCAGCTGCAAATTAATTTTGGAATTTGGCCACAATTAATATTGATAATTCTAACTTGATACTTATCCATTTTAAAGTACCATCAAGGAGGTGTCTGATAGGCCCAATATTTACTCTGCAGCAAGACAGTGATGCATAAACAAGCAGCTTATTTTGCAAGTAACACTCAAACCAAAAAATAACATACACATGAAATATAAGAATATAAATAGTTGTGTCAGTGACATTTGTCAATTTTAAAAATCTTTATGCAAGTTGTGCTGCTGTGGAGACTCCTGAAAAACGAAGCAGCCAAAAGATGAGAAAGACAATGAAATGGGAAAAAAAATAAGAAAATTAAAACTGATGATCTTATTGAAATAAGAGAGGAATTAAACAGTGTGATGGCTCGGGGCAGGATTTCCTATAAGCCTGTATAATATGGGTCAGAACATCAAAGCAGCTGTATCAGTCTGTTGGAAAAGCTGCTTGGTTTCCTCACTGTGGTGGAGCAGGTGGTTTCAGTTTGTCCAGTGTCTTCCTCTACACTACAGCTTAAAAGGTGTTTTATTTGGAGACGATAATGGAGCTTGCCATTTATTTAGTTGATTGAACTGTTGGTGTCACTGCTCCAGTGTTGCTGCTCCAACAAACCAAACAAAGAGATCACTGACCACAACAAAACATCTCCAGCATGTTTTTAAACAACGAATAATGTCAGCACAAAACACTGTAAACATTTACTTTACAGCAATGATTGTTTTCACATCTGTCCAGAGCTGTATGCATGACTGCTACATTAAGGTTTGCAATCTTCGTCTGGTTTACTTTTGTAAATAACCCGAAATATCAGAAGAAATCATACTTCATACAAACACCATTGAAGATACATTTGAACAAATATTATTAAGTTGTACTACACAAGATTCCTTATCTAACAATATAAACTTTAAACTTAATTTAGTCGTCAGCAGGTTTCAGTAGGTAGATTATGTGGACAGAAAAACACGTGTTATGAAAAAGTATTTTGTGCTACCCTGCAAACCAGGTGTCACCTCGAGGAAATGACAGCAGTCCTTTGTAAATCAGCATAAAATGCTTTTTATTGTCGCTTAAACTCACCTTTCTTCCCCGAGGAAACATTTGAGGACGAATTTGTGACGTACGTGACTCTGCTCGGCGATTTAAGCCCAAAACTACCTATATTTGTTCGACCTAGGGAAGGAAATATCTTGCTTATGAGAGACGCCATGTTTTCTCACCGATCTACGGGAACCAGTGAGGAACAAAACGCTCAAACTCGCACACCAAGAGTGAGCGGATGAAGACAAGCGCTGTAGTAGATTCGGTTAATGCATCATTTACAGCATAGAATCAGCAAAATAGTCAATCATTTTTAATGGGGAAATGTTTCACTTTGAGTTGCTCTTTAATTGACTTGTGCGTTAACCACGAGCGCGCGACCGTTTCTCACGTGGGACCAGCAGCTGGATGTCGCGCTGCCAGCTGTTGCTTATCAAACAGGCGGTGCGTTCACGGACCCTTTGTAATATAAGAATTCTGATATGAAACTATACACAGCGTCCGTTCTCCCTCAGTTAAACACATCCTTACAATCCAATTTCCAGGCTGCTGGATTAGTAAAAGTTACATCTGATTCAAATCTCTATTTTAGGCTCGAATTAAGCATTTTGAGCTGTTCCCGCATGTTGTTAACTCAAATATCAGCATGGACTCCTTCAAGACTTTGAAATGTTCAAATTGATGCAGAGACTGCAAAAATACAAACAAACAAACATTCCCACCAAATTCTGTCCACCATTTGCTTTAATTTCCCACTTATTTAAAAAACTTACTTGTAACGTTTAGCCTCAAATGGTTGCTTCCCAAATCACACACTTGTGATTTGTATGAATACATATACCAGATACTGGGTTTGTACTGGATCCTTACTTACAATATAAGTATCTGCTACTTGATTTTTATTGTAAATACTTATGGTATATGTACCAATTGCCTTATGTATCCAATACTGAACCCACAGTACTAGAATGTATTTAAGTGTGTACAGGCACCATGTACTTACAAGATATATCATGTACTAGGTATTTACAGTACTAGAGTACTTACCTGATACTTACAATATTCAGGAAGTATTTGGATCAGGTAAAAGCAGGGAACTTGGTAAGAAAAAGTTAAGTTACAGGATATCTATCATATGAGTTTGTTTTTTTTAATATCGAAAGTACAGTACATCCAACGTACTGAGTATGTGCTGGGTATATCTGGTACTTAATAATATTCAGTACTGTTGACATCCAATGGTAAAACATTTAGGCTACTTTATTAAGAAATTTTCCCATACAATTATTTATTAATCTTTATTAAAAGAAGTGCATGAGAATTAGTTGTATTGGAACTGATTTGAACACAATTGACACGGTGTGACAGGAATGATTGTCAATTTTTCTAACTCAAGGAGTTTGATGAAATATCCACAGAAGAATCCCCAAAGTACAAGTTTGTAGCATGTTCTGTGTAATTTTATGATTGTTGCAGCCAGAATGTGGGTTTAGTGGTTTCTACAACATTATTGTTAAAATTTCTCATATATATTAATTATTTTGCCCTTTTTGGAGAAAACCAAAAATTGCAAAATAAATCTTCTTTCTAGGAATAACAAAGGCTTTAAACTCCATTTGTGACAAAGTTCATATTGTTACTCAAACAATTATTATTTATAATTTATTCTCTTTTGCCTAGTTTGTTAGAAATAAACTGTAGCATATTTTTCATCTAACCTAAAAAAAAAAAAACAAAACAAGGCGAACAAAAAAGCAATTAGATTCAAATCCTTCTTCTTACATGGTGTTTTGGCTCCTCGCTGATAGTAGCTACATATGAACTACTGTCCGACTCGGCGCTGAGATTTCCTCCACACATTGAACGCAGCATTGAGTCAGGCAGCTGCGCTGCAGTGTTTAAGGAGACAGGTCCTGCATCCAGGCTGCCGATAAAACACATGCGCTTTCACTTTATTTTCGATATTCCTCACATTTTCTTAACTTTGATAGATGACTTTTAATTGACGCAATGTATTAATGGATTCCATTTAAGTATAAAAAGCTCAGAAGAAGAAACTGTGCCTTTATTTTGAACAGGGATTAAATTCGCCGATAACTTCATCAAGGAGTTAAAGGTAAATTGTATTTTTATTATTTATCACAGTTTACTTGTCTGATTCATTGGTTCTTCTCCTTATTGTTAGTGTGCTTTAAAAAGGAACTCCTACACAGCCTGAAAGATCACATTTCTTTACTAATTGTTTTTTTCATCCTCGTGCTGTTATTTAATTTGTGCTCTGGGCTCAGCTGAACGGAAAGTCAAACAATAACAATATAGAGTCCCACAGCATCCCCCCCATGCATGGGCATCACTTCATTGTGTGGCATCAACACGAGTGTGCAGCTTATTAAAGGTAGAAACTTTATCTAAAGGGAAACAGCAGCTCTCTTCCACCCCCAGGAGACTTTTTCCGATCCGAGCCTATACCCCCCCAGGTTCAGCATCTTTTCAGAGAACACAATAACCTGTGTCTGACCTTTAGAAGCTGCTGAAAGCTGCATTAGACAGAGGAGGAGCATGGACCTGTTTGAGAAGATGGAAAGTGTTTTGTGGAGTTGTCAGGCTGTCCTGAATGTGTCACATGTTCTTTGCATGTTGGTTTTAAGTTACATTACCTCTCTGATAAATAAAATAATTATTAAAGACTTATCTGCTCTCAACTAATTGGTTTACTTAGTGCCACGTCTTGAATTTGCACGGGTGTTAATGATACTTAAAAAACTAATTCCCAGTCTTCCATAAAATGTCTCAAAGTGATATTGTGTAAAACAATTATCTTTTACTTTGGTAAAAGTTAAAGTCTCTAAGAATATTACTTGAGTAAAAGTCTTAGTGTCTGACATTTAATGTATAAGTATCAAAAGTAATTTAATGTTTACTTTTGATACTTAATATATTTAATGTTTAAGTACCAAAAGTACATTTTGATATAAAATGTACTGAAGTATCAAAAGTACCTTTTTGATATAAAATGTATACTTAAGTATTAAAAGTAAAAGTGAGCTGCTAGAATTTCCAAAATGACATTTGATGGGAGATGACCTTTCCCAATCTAAAGGCCATAATGACTATAATGTTTTATTAAAATGCTGATGCTAAGGCTACCTGTTTCAGGTAGACATTTATCTGGATAGGTTTTTATTTTTTTGTGGCCACAATGAAACAGGAGTACGACTTTCTGCTTCTTACATTATTTTTTTGAAATGTAAGGAGAAGAAAATACAGATAACTGTGCAAAAATGCAGGCAGTAGAAGTAACTTATTGGCTGAAAAAGAACTATTATTATAGATAATGAACATTTCTACTTAAGTAAAGTAACAAAGTATTTTTACTGTGCTGCTTTACAACTGTGGTGGTTTCCTGCAGTAGAACATTGGTTTTTTACTGGATGAGTCTTTGGAGAATTAAATGTCCATCATCTCTTAAAGGGAGACATTGAACCCATCACCTCTCAGGACAAAACATTTTATGTTCAGAAAATATAACTTGATAATGTTTAAGTTAAAACTTTGAAAATTACACTGTGCATCAATGTATGATGTCATGTTTAAAGCATGTGTTGACTAAGTTGTAGCCTTTTTTGTTTTTGCCATCTTAAATTGGATCGACTCCACAAAGAGTTACAATCTGTGATGACTTCCTAAAGGTTTTGTTAAAATCTGTCTGCTGGTTCATGACATGCTGTCAGGCAGACAAGGTTGACTAAAGTTTTATCAAACATTCTTATCATATCTGCAAAACTGAACTGAACTGATTTGAGTGTTTTTATGGTCAGCTGGCTGTGGGTGATGTTGGCTTGGTTCATCTAATCATTCTCTGAAGATTTCATTATGAGCTGTGCAGTGGGTCATGAGATGTTTTACTAACAGACAAACACAATTGATGCCTACATTTTTAAACAAATATATCAAGTATCTGTTAGGAATCTGTCTCAACAAACCATGAATTTAGTTTAAAATCCACTCAGTAATAAGAAGTTTTGCTTTAACCTTGATCTGATTGTGATTTCAAAGACAAATTGCTGAAATAATAAAAGAGTTGTGCACACTGCAGTTATCCTCGTCTTTTATGGGTCTAATTTTTAGCCGGTTACATGCTGACGTGACATGTTTTTTGCAATCATTAGGAAAGGTCAGGTTCTGTGGGGGTGTAAGCTGCTGAATCATTTTTTCTAAATGCATGCAAAGTGCATGTGGTGCGTTTGTTTCGCTTTCCCAGATGGTGGAGTTTAGAGGGGTTTTGACATCCATCAAGGGCAATTCAACAGGAGGGTGTGTTGTTGTTGTTTTTTTTTCACAAAAGAAAATCCTCAGAGAGAGTCAGTGTGTGCCATGATGCCATAGGTCTATGTTTCTGTTCTGGGAACATTACGTAAGAGCAAAACATTACCTGCTTTTTTTATCCTCACAGGTCACAAGAGACATAATTAACTTCTAACTAGTTTTAAATTGTCATTAAATAGCTTCATGGGGGTATCTTTTTATTGAATGTAAAGTCTAGCTTCAAAATAACTGAAAAATGATTGTTACACAACAAAGTGCTAATGAGAATCAGTGTTGTTTGCGTAACACATTTCTGATCCACCTCCAGCCTAACTGGCATTTTAAATACGCATGCTGAAAAAAAACAAACTTTTTTTAAAAATTTGTTTGTACTGTTTAAAGGACCTTTGACATGTTTAGAAACCTTGCATAATGCATGAGATTTGTGTGATCAAAATGAGGATTAAGTCAAATTTGGTCAAAATGACCTAATTATATTTTCAGATTTTTGGCTTTAAAAGCTATATTTTGATCCCTGGATCATTCTGATATCATAACTAAATCCATTAAAAAAAAGGCCTGATTTGTTTTGTTGGTTACGATAATACATAAATATTTGGTCTAATTTAGTCCTAATTTATGTAATTTTAATGAGGAATTTTTGATGTCCTTATAAAGAGGAAACCTCAAATTATATGTGAATATTGATATTTTCCAGCTGAAAAGAAACAAAACTTTGCTAGCTCACAGGAAATATCTCAAAATCTTAAGGTGTTTTTTTCTCAAAATCAGGTTTTTGATTGCTACTGCATAAAAAAGTGCTATGAATATACTTCAGACAGTTAATTTAAATGATACATTGATAAGGCATTTATTCATTATGTTTTGACAAAATGCAATTTTTGCAAACATTTTAATCAAAACACTATAATTGCCTATTTCTCCATATGCACCGCTTTTAGACTTAATCCTTGTTTCGATGTGATGGGTCACATTTGACCTATTTTGTCACATAACTGGCATATTTTATTTTAAACTTAAAGCCAGAGTGAAACAGGAAGTGACATCAAAGGGGAACTTTTTAAGAAAAGGAACTCTCTGCTCTTTGTTTATTGAAACAATATTATTGAACTCTGACTTGTCTTCATCTCTCTGATAGTGACTCAAAATAATCTACAGAAATATTAGATTCCTCTCTACAGTCTGTCGTTAGTCATTTGATCAAAACTCTGTTCACATGCAGACGTTCCCCTTTGACATCACTTCCTGTTACTTCACATGCAAATATCTCAGCAACTGTTCATCACAGCAGTGGGAAAACTTTTGCAATATGTTATTAATGCTATATTTCCAAAAATGCCTTTATATTTATTAAAAAAAAATATGTCATGGGCACTTTAAATACCTGCCTACCTACCTACCTAACCATCTATCAACCATATTTCTCTGTTTTTTGATCTTCATTAAATCTGTTAAAGTTGGGTTCTTTGGAAAGGTTTTACTAGATAATATCTAACCTGTTGTAGATGTTCAAACTTTAGAATGATGTGCTGACGGTTAGTTTTTGACAGACATTAAAATAAGTTTGACCTCAGAGGGTGAGGCCACTCTCAGCTGTGCAGTCCTGATGACTCAGGTAATGTCTTCTCTCTGCAGGTATGGACACACGTGCAGCCCAACGAAGTGTGCTATTTTCTGCTGCTGGGAGCTAGCTCTTCTCCTGCTGGCCTTTCCCCTCCCTTCCAGAACCCTGGTCAGAACATCGAGGACTCCACAGTCCCTGTTGGCCCTGTCTGAAGGGGACCATCCTGAAGATGGAGGAAAGACGAGCGCGCTCCTTTCACATGACGTGCCACGTGCAGCGCGACTACGGCAGCAGGATGAGGAGCTCCTTCATACGCTGTAGCCCCAACGGATGTGCCGGCACGAGCGTCAGCCTCAGCCTGGACCGCAACATGGACCTCGCAGCCTCTGCCGGGACCACCTCCGGCTGCGTGGCCCTGCGCGTCCCTGCAGCTGACTTTGGCCGCTACTCTCCTGTTTCACAGGAACTGGACCCCTCTCTGGTGAATAATGGATCAAGCTTCCCCTGCTGTCCGCCAGCTGACACAAAGGACCCAGTGCTGCAGATCGTTCACAACCAGCCCTCCATCACCCCAATCCCACCTCCTCTTCCTCGCTCCAGTTGGATGCGCAACCATCAGAAGGAGTTCCAGAGTCCTTACGTTCAGACGAGCATGCAGGGAGATGTTTACAACTTTTTAGAAAGACCTGCTGGATTGAAATGCTTCCTCTACCACTTCCTTGTGTGAGTACCTGACTAATTCTCTGTTTACTCATTTCAGCTGATTTTAGACTGGTTTGACAGAAATCTTTACATTTAACTATAGAGTTTGACTTCAGGTGCAAAGGTCTCTGCAGTTCTTTTCTATTAATTACTTCTACTTTTTTAGTTCTTCCAGTATTAGTTATTTTGTCAGTAACTTAAGGAGAAGTGGCTTTGGCCTATTAAAATTGTTGATCTTTCTGCTGTCATCAAACCTGCACAGAACACAGAACTCATTTCATGTAAATCCATTGTCACACAGTTGCCTCAGATCAGTCCGGCTTTAAGCTCCCTCGGGTCATTCATAAAATCACAAGTGAAGTTGGCCAGGTCCTACATTTACGTGTTCAGACATGAACCCAGAAGCACGGAACCAAAAGAGGCGTGGAGCAGATCTCAGCTCGGCTGAAGGGGACCGCGACGTATTTATTGTGTGACGTCGTCTGCCTCAAATCAAACAAAACAAATTGAATCAACTGGAGGTTTCTTCCTGTTAACAGGGAGTTTTTCCTCTCCGCCGCTGCCAGTGTGCTGCTCAGGACGGGAGACTGTGGCGAAGCAAAGATTTGGCGCAGTCTGCTGGCTTCTTTAGATGTATTGTTTTTTGTGTACAGTGCCCTGAGACAACAGTTGTTGTGACTTGGCGCTATATAAATAAACTGAATTGAATTGAACTTATTTTAGCGATTTGGTGGTTCAATATTTTTCCAACTAACTACAAAGTTGCAGTTCTGTGTCATTTTTAATGACCTCGGTGATAAATCTGTTGATTGATTCTGCAGTCGCTCGAGCTGACATCTGTCTTGATCGTAACAAACATACAAACATATGCACAAGTTTGTTTTTATATCCCCATGGGGACAGTGTATTGACTTTTTCTGGTTTCCACGATGTAGCTCGACTCACGCCCAGCTCTGAGACCACCTTGCTTTGGGGCTCAGAGGGGCATCAGAGGCAGGCTCATTTTACTTGCCTTTCCACCTTTTTGTTTATTCTGAATGATCAAAGCAGGACAGAACAACATCAGTCGTGGACTGAGCTGTCTAATGAATGAGGATTTATTTGAAGCTGTTTAAATGTTGTATATTTTGACTGCTGCAGGTTGCATATTTTTGAAAAATAGGCAGAAGGTTTTTGGCATATTTTAGTACAATATTTACTGCTAAATTATTTCCGGGTCAGAAAGACTCAACAACCAGGTTTGCAAATAATCAGATAATCAGGATTTTCACATTTAGCTTAGGTTATATTTGAACTCACTTTGCTTTAGCTGTCTTTGACTTTGACTGGGTAAAATAAAAAACATCAGGTAAAGCAAAAACATTCAACCTTTTTTTTTAAAAAAAACTTCTTAGTACAGTACAAATACTTTTACTCTCTAAAACATTTCAGTTAAATGTAAAAGTAACACTTGACAGGTTTTCCTATGAACACATGCAGCTTGTGTTTTCTGTCCAGCAGTAATTGAAGCTCCAGAGTTCTCACCTTATAAAGGAGGTTGAACTTGATCTCCTCCATTTATTATTAAACCCTTCTAACCGTTCATCACTAACAATCATTTAAGTGACTTTAAGTTACTTGTTCCTGGTGGCCTCCTGTTCTCCTGCCAGCTTTGGAGCTCAGCAGGAGATATATAAGAAAGGTTGAATGTGGGACTCATGACAGCCCTGAAAAGGTCTGCTCTACATTAGGATGACAAACACACACATGCAGAAACATAGAGTTCAACATGATCTAATTCTGTTTTTGTTAAGTATTCATTCTTTATTCAGTTCTGTTCCATGTTTTTCTGGTTAGTCTGTTCAGTTTCTGTCTTCTGCTCAGTTTTGCTTCTACCACACACACCTGCTTCCTGCTCCTGGTTGTATTGGGTAATAAGTTCAGTGGTTTTCAAACTTTTGAGCTTCCAAACCACAAAACAATAGCTGCAGAAACTTCCCCAGACATTCCAGGTTTACATATGCAAACATTGCTAATAACACTGTTAAAAATGGGCATAATAACAAAAACAAACCTAATAACTATATGATAACTTTTATTCATCAATGATTATTGGATTTTTTTAAATTTCAATAATTATGTTGAAAATATTCCATTAGCAAATTATTTTGATTTAAATGGATGCCTGCGTGATGAAATCATCTGAGGAACTTTACTTGATATTTCATGACCCACAGAGGGGTCCAGACCCCAACTTTGGGGACCACTGCTTTAGTTTGGTGTTAACCTGTTTTCTGTTTGTAAGTTTTACTGTTGGTTCTGTAATTTGATGCAGGTCAGTTTTTCTTTTGTGATTTTGAAAATAAATCTTAAGTTTAGTTTAAACTCCTCGCCCTCTGTCTGCACTCAATCAATGTGATAAAAATCATCCACTAAATTTCTCAAAATTCTCTTTTACTCACTAACTTACTGTTTGTATTCTAACACCACACTTCATCCTCAACTATATTAATAATTTGTGTACTTATTTTATATTTTTCTTTTTGTTTGAGAAAATTCGGCCTAACCCTCAGTTTACAAATTTGTCTTTTTAAAAAATAAAATATATATATTTGGCCTAGAACATTTTTATTTTAATTATTAAAATCGTTACATTTAGAAAATATTTTATGGTGTACAGGGCGGTAAAGGAACAATATTTCAAGCTGTTGTTTTTCAGTGAGAAGGTCACAGGTTCACCTCCCAGCCTGAGGCCTTTCTGTGTGGTCTTTTCATGTTCTCTTTGCACACACTTGTATTTTCTCTGGGCACTCTGATTTGCTCACACTGCCCTAAAACATGCATGTTAGGCTAATTTGTAACTTGTAATTATAGGTGTTTGTCTCTATGTGTCCCTGTAAAGGACTTACGTACTGTCCACGGTGTCCCCCTCCTCTCACCAAGTGACTGCTAGATATGGATATAAACATTTGGAGTTATTATAGTATTTTTTACTATTGTATAAGCTTAAAAAAGTGAAAAATATAACTGAAGAACATTTATATATAACTGGTTGAAATAACAATAATTAAATATAAATGTGTGCATGTATACCTACTGACCGGCTGACCAGCTTACCTCTGTATACCAGGGGTCTGCAATCTGCGGCTCGGGCCACATGTGGCTAATTGGTCCCTCAGCAGTGGCTTTTTGAAAATGTGGCCAAACATAAGAGAATATTTTTTGTTTGTGTGTTTTTTATATCCACAACAGAAATCAATTTGTATGTGATCAATACTAATAAAAAATGTAAAATATGCTAGCCTGTACTTAAGTGATCCAACTTCTTTCTATGATCTTTCTCTCAAATCCAACAGAATTACCTTTAAAGAATTTGAAGACTACATAATAAGAATTAGAAAAAATAATGTCTGAATAGTTCAGTTTTACTAGTTTTTATGAAATTTGTTATAAACTGTATACAGTATTTTTCTTGTTTACATGAATCTGGTCTTTTCATTTTTCCTGATGTGTAAAAATAATAGTAAATAATAAAATTCACAGTATATTTCTTTTGTTTTATAATGTCACCTCCACTGGCTGTAAAGCTTCCCAAAAAGGCCTCAAAAAGCCCCACGGACCACATTTTATTACTGAGCCAAGTAACAGAAATGGCTCTTTTGATCATAAAGGTTGCAGACCCCTGACTTATACCTATCAAACCTCCTACCTACCTATCCATCTCAGTAGCTACTTTGTAATTTCTTTGAAGGGAGTATTGTAGAAGTCTCTACAAAAATCTTCATGACTATTTGATGAAGTAATTATGGTTATGGTTACTGGGGATGGATATAAAAACCATATGAGCGGAGGCCTCCTAAGTGGGCCTATTGCTCTCCCCAAAAAGACACTGGTCTTTATTCAAACCTTCTGGTCCCTCGAATGAAGGACACAAGGTTAGAAACACTCAGTGTTCTGAGCTTCTCAGAGTCCATAAAGGGGTCCCCAAGAATTATTTTCCTATGACTACTCAGAGCCACGCAGTGACCTAAGTAGTGCAAAGAGTGATGAAGTAATTACCTTGAACTAACTTATTTAAGAGGTAAATATAAAAAAAAAAAACTTCAGTTAGTGCTATGTTTGTTGGAGACACTACTACGACATCATGTCGGCAAAGGAGAACATCCAAACATTCTCCAGCTGTTCCTTATGGTTGGAGGCTCTGGTTCTTATCTCCATCAATCGTTGAGTGATCGGGATCTATACTGAACAGGTTGCCTGTTCATCACAGGCCACACGGATACAAACAACCATTCACCCTATCACACCTAATGACAATTTAGAGCTGCCAATAATTGCCTGTCCGCCTGGAGAAACTCCCTCCACGCACAGGGAGAACATGCAAACTCCACACAGAACAGCCATGAGTTTTGAACCTGTAACCTTCCCTCTGCGAGGCAACAGCTCAGGGCTGCTCCACCATCCTGCCAGCAGAACCGAGCAGTGAAAAGAAAGATCATTTCCCAAAGTGCCCTGCATATGCAGCACAGAAACACAACTGTACACAAACGTCATGCTAATGACGGCAGAGTCAGACAGAGTGGGTAGAAATCCCTTGGACTTGGGACAGCATGTGTCCGAAAAGAGTCTTACGCAATGACTTACCAACACAGTCAACCTGGGGGAATGATCCCCCTCACGTTCAGATCACTCCCTCTGAGTCTTTTATATAACTGAAAGAAAATAAAATGTTGTCCTCTGTGTGATCCCTACATGAACTTTCAGACATTTCAGTTTATACTGACACCTCAGTAAATGATGTGACATTCCAATTCCAAAGCCTTTTTTACATACATGAGCATAAATTTAGGGGAACAGATATCAGTATACTGTGAAACATTAACCTTTTAGTCTTTTTAATTACTCACTCCTTTAACTAAGACGTTGTCATATGATATGGCAGAATCCTTTTACCTCTTTGATACTTCTGTTAGTTTATAGAAAAGGAAGAATGGCACTTCTTTATATGAAAACGCAGTAGGGCAGATGTCTGATATACTTGGATGGGTTTTTACATCTGGACAGATTATTGAAAAAGCTACAGTGAATCCTCCGTTCCCAGGCCCCACCCCCCAGCTACGTGGCAATAGCAGGAAAGCAGCCTCTTGTTGTATTTCTGCTTACAAAGAAAATACTGTCTGAATGAAGAGGGCTTTGTAGGTCACTTCCAGTTTACAGTAGTACGGCTGAATGTGTGCTGGGAAATGTAGTGAAGTTTTTCTCCTCTGTACTTGAAACTTTCCTATCAAAGGATTTATCATAGATATGGTGTATTCAGCTTGTTTGCTTCTTTTTACTTTACTACTTTTAGAAAATAAACAGAGCAATCCTTTTTATATATTTTTCTTTTTTTTCCTCAAGTTTTTTTAGGCCTGTTTTTTATTTTATTTTATTTTACTTTTGTGGTGTTTAGTTTTTATACTACACTGAAACAAAGCCATGCATCTCTGTCATTATGCACGAGCCAGTTGCCAGTTTAAGTTAGGTGTGAAGATGTCATTGTGTCAAAACAACAAAATAACAAAAACATGTTTTTTTTTTCTTTTTTGTCACACTTCTGTTATTGGATGTTTGCGTCATCATTCCAAGGGAGGATTTCCTGCAGCAAAAATGAGCAGATTACTCTGGAATAAAGAGAGAAAGGCAAAAGAGAGCAAACAAAAACCTGAAATTACCAAACAAACAGAAAGGAGCAGTAAGTTTAATCAAAAGTACAGAAAAGCAGAAAAAAATAGAACATCTAGAAAGCAGCTGTAACAAGTAAAAATAAGTGAATTTCCCACAAAGAAAAAAATAGACTAAAAAGAGGGCCAAAAAGAGCATTAGATGACAACTTTTTAAAAATATTTTTCTGAAAGTAAAATTCCTAACTTCTAATTTCTAACGTACAGAATATAACAGGAAGCTGGAGCTCACATATGTATGTGAAGAACACAGCTTTATTAAACTAACTGCTTATTATGTCTATAAAATATACAATCTGTAAAAACAACACTGTTTTATTGCTTGTGTTAAATTTATAGATAAATCTTACTTGTGATTAAATAAAAATGTTTGCTTTGATTTTAAATATTATTGTAATAAAATGTTATAAACAAAAAATCAGCAGGAAAAAGCTGAAACTGTGGTTAAAACAATGACTGTCAACAAATTCACTTGTGTTATCTCAGTTTTCCTATTTATATTTCTGCATTAACATAAAATAACTATATATGGTAAATGGACAGTACTTATATAGCGCTTTTCTATCCATCCAGGACACTCAAAGCGCTTTACACTACAATCTGTGTCCTCATTTACCCA
>JARVGW010000002.1:23594208-23605223 GCA_031762495.1 Anablepsoides rubrolineatus | reverse complement strand
TAGTTTGTCTGTCTGTTAGCAAAATATCTCATGCAGATCTGATAACGTAATCAGGTGTAATGTACGTTTACAACACATTAGCTTTTGGAGTCAGCCTGATTAAAGATGGCCGCCACCCACATACTCCATGTGCTAATAAACCTTGCAAACCTTTTGGCTAAAACTTTGACATGAAAAGCAGTAGGTGCTCATTAGATACTTCGTTTGTTGAAATTGTAAAATATGGTACATAAGCCACTGATTCCTGCACTAATGACTGATGTTCACTCATATTTAACTACTTTCAGGATGAATAAATGAAACTAATTTCTTCATTTGCACAGAGCAAACATAATGTTAACTCTTTGGGTTGTATTTACAGAGAAGTTTGGGATAATTTTACCTCATTTTTATTTTTGATAGAATGATGCTGTATATAATATACTAGAGAAAATAAATATTTAGTGACACTGTGATTAGAGTCAGACAGGACAAATAATGTTGGATTTTTTATGGTTAATAAATCTGTGAAAGATGCATCTTTTTTCCCCCTAAATGATTACATAAATTATTTTGCTTACCTAATCTGACCCATTTGTTTTCTTCTTGGTCACTGACTCTGCTCTGTGTCGCCCCCTGCAGGTGAGCTGCGGCATATAACCAAGCTGAAGCCGTGGTCCCTGTTCGATGTGCTAGTGGAGAAGTACAACTGGTCACATGAAGACGCGGGCCACTTCACTCAGTTCCTTCTGCCCATGTTAGAGATGGTCCCAGAGAAGAGGGCCTCGGCTGGAGAATGCTTAAATCACCCCTGGCTCACATCATAGCCACAGACTGAGCAGTTTCCCTCCTTCCTCATGTTCTCCACCTTTCAGCCTGAGCGTCGCCCTCTGGTGGCAGTCAGTGGTGCAAAAGCCGTAAAGAAAAGCTGGAAACCACGAGTCAGAAACGACGAAAGATTTCCCTCCTAACACATCCATTACATCCCACCTGACTTTACTCCTTCATGTCTTTTACCAAGAGGAATCTTAAAATGAGCTGAAAGAAGAAACATAGCATACCAGTTGTTTCTTCCTACTGGAAGAAAGGGGGATGAAGGATGGATGGTGCTCCACTGGTCAAGAGAAGAGTCAAGGTTTTGTCCGGAGAGAATTCTGCTTTTGTTGTCAATATATCTTACATCTGTATTTTTTCCTGAATCCTAGTTGAACTTGTTTGGTTTCAGTTATAAAACCAATGCCAGCTGCTGACCTGCTCAGTACTGTGACTGAAGAGTCGACAAGCAGCTTTGTTGCACTGCAGGACGGCCCACAGCTCCATCTTCCACAAACAACAGGGGCCTCAAAGACAGATGAATGTGTGTTCTTGTGTGTGAGGATCAGCGTATGTGCCTGTGCTCAAGATCTGCCTATATACATCCTAGCTCCAGCCCTCTCTCTCATACATAAGATTTAAAGTTTACACTATGTTTTCTTCCAACAATCCAGTCCCAAGACAAACTCGTCTCCGCCTCAACATGTTCTTTGGTCTTATCGAGGATCACTACAAAAAGAAAAAACTGTGGGGGGCGGGGCTACACACTGATGGTTGTCATTTTATTAGACACGGACAGAAATGTGTGGAACAATCAGTTTTATTATAGAGGCCTGGTTGGCCTTTAAAGCTCTTTTTAAATGCATGGAGAGACTGATGGAACGGCATGAAGGAACTCAAACCAACCAACCATGGAAGTTTGGTTTTGTTTGTGCATTCTCTTGCTTTCGTTTTGGACATTTCAAATGATACGAGATGTTGGTGCCCATCTATAGCAGATTTTAGTTTCCAAATCAGCTTTTGACATTCCTGCATCATGCTCTTCTGACTTCATTCTTTGGTCCTCATTAACCGATGTTTTGATTTCTTCTGTGGCACGTTTACTCGTTGGTACTATTCCCCACCCCCTAAAGGATCCTCTTTGATCCCTGAGTCTCTCCAGAAAGAGGATAGTTACATGGAGGTTGCACTTGTCTTTGTTAATGTCCTTCAGGGATTTGAAACCTTTGTACATAGAACTAGAGATTTTGCAACTCAAATAAGCAACTGTGGCTGAAGTTTCAACAAGCAAGCATCATTCCAAATAAAAGATCCACACACACCCACAGGGGCTGGTTTTGGCACTTCCTCTGCCATAATGGAAGTGGGGGTGGGGATTGGCTGCTCCAGCTCCAACCTGGAGGATCAGTGAGACTGAACTCTGCCACCCGGTGGCTGATTAGGAGTACTGCACCGCCGCATCCAGCTGCTGCTCAGTGCCAACTCCCCACCTGTTCCACTGTTGCTTTATATAATCTGGATTTCTGTCACACACGTCCCAAACCATCACAACTAGTCCAGTTGCCTATTTTCGCAATAAAAAAAAAAAGATGTGTATAAGTAAATGGTGAGATATTTTTTAAAAACTATTTATTTCATGAAAACTATAGGAAAAGAAAAAAGTAAACAACTTCTCTTTAGTTATTGTGACTGTGACAGAAAATAGTCTTATACTGAGGTGATTGTGTTTGTCAATTAGAGATGTTTTTATTTGTTTTGTCAATACTATTATAATTATTCTTAATATTATTCAAAGGTTTTGAATTATTATTTGAAACACAGTTGTCACCTCTCCCCTCCCTCTTTACTTGAACAGTGCTGCTCTGTCTGGGCTGCTGATGGCGACAAAAAAAACGAAAACAAAAAAAAAACTGTTTTGCAATAAAAGGGTAAGTGATGAGGTTGTTTTTCTTTTTTTCTTTATTGCACCAAAACTTCTTGATCTCACACATTCAGCCATGCTGACTGTTCTTCCTAATGACAAAATTGAGTTTTGTCTGTGTTTTCTTTTTCTTTTCATTGACAGATTTAATAAAACTGTAGATTAATGGAGCCTGGGCTGTGGATGTGTGACTTTAAAGCTTTATAATTTAGCTTGGACTTCATGAGAGGTGAAGTTAGACGCAGAAATGAAAACTAGGCAGAGTGAACATAGATTTGTCTTTATTTCTGTTGTTACTACTCAAAGGACAGCTTAAGCTAAGTGTAACATCAGTTTAGTGGAAAATAAATTTAAATCATTAAGAGATTAAAGATAAACAATGGTAAAAGACAACTAGAAAATAAAATGAGACATGAAGTTTTTATCTTTAAAATCATTTTGTATATTCTCTGATCCTAAGCAGTACAGAAGGTGCTTCTTGTACTGTTTCTGCTGCGGTGAGTGTTTAGCTAAAACAAATGAAATGTTTCTACTGTCAGACAATGAAATGATCAAACCTAAAATAAAAGCACAATGAGGTATTTAAAGTATCAGCACTGCTGAAATGTAAAGCGGAAACAACAATCCTGTGATCTACAGTAGAAAAGTGCCTCACAGTCCTGCAAACATTTTAAAACTGAGTTCTGTTCAAACATTTCCATTAATTATCTTACATATTGACAGCTCTTTGAATGACCCTAAACTGGAGAAAAGGTTCAATAACCGATGAGCTAAAGGCTAGTCTGAAGTTTACTGATGCTATTTTCCAATAAATCAGTCTCAACTACTTATAAGACTTGACATTTAGGTGCAAACAGCAGCAGCTAGCTGTAGCATGTTCTGTGCAGAATGGGGTACTTCCTTATATCTGTCACAATAAAGCCAGAATTCAGCATTACTGTACATTAGTTATTCAGCAAATTCATGCTGACACTTCCTCAGGAAATGCTACAGCTAGTTGCTGCTGCCTCCATTTGTATCATCAAATAAACATTTCTTCCACGTAATATGACAATACTTTAGACTGATGATTTAAAAGCCTGAAACAGAATTCACTGAACGTTTTTGAGTTGTTTTAGGACGGCAACAATCCACCTCAGGCCTGGTTTTATTTGTACGGGCTGTTGATCCATGACCGTCTATAATCTTGTCAGGGACGTCTCGTCTTTGCTGAAGTATAACCAGTCCTTTAGCTCGTCCATCTAGTCCAGGAGTGTCCAGTCCTGGTCCTTGAGAGACGTTATCCTGGATGTTTTACTCATTTCTCTGCTCCAACACACCTGGTTTGAATCAACAGGGTTTTAACAGGTTTCTGCAGAACTTGAAGAGGTAATAAAATAAACAAATCAAGTGTGTTGAAGCAAGGATCAGAGTAAATTTATTTTATTTATTTTATTTACCGTTATTTAACCAGGCAGGTCCCGTTGAGATCTCAGATCTCTTTTTCAAGGGAGGCCTGGGCCTGAAGGCAACCTATTGTACATGTTTTTTTTTAGGGGTGGGAGAAACCGGAGTAAAACATGCAGGAGGATCAGGACTGGACAACCCTGATCTAATCAAACTGAGTGCATTCAAAGAGCCATCTACAACAGGTAAGATATTAACTACATATTACCTTTTTACAGAACAACTTTAAAAAAGTCTGAAGTATCCTTTAGAGGACGTACACCTGACCTGTCTGCATACAGTACCTATGAGAACTCTTCTGTTGGTGCTTCGGCCGGTCGGTGAGAACGAGCGTCAGATCAGAGACGCACAGTTCTTCAGCAGAAGAGGTTTGGCTAAATCCAGGATGTCCAGGTTGGGATCGAGAGATCGGCCCAAACCCTCCAGCACCATGATGGCAAACACGATGGAGGCAAAGTTACTCTCCAGCTTCACCTAAAAAACAAAATCAGCAATTTGATTCAGCCAGAATCAAAAAGTTCTGTTCCAGCCTGACAGACAGACGATTGTTTGTTGTCCAGTTTCTTTGAATACAGAACATGAAAATAAAACTCATCTGGTTTATGATGACATCAACAGCACCAAACACACAAGTTCACTTCTCTACCAGAAATATCTGACAGGTTTGACAACGTGTCAGTATTATTTCAGCTCCTGTTCTAAAAAAAGATTAAAATCATTTCATGTTATGTGTTTAACTTCTTCTGATTTGACATTTTACTTCAGAGTAAACTCGTGATGTTTCCTCCCCTCTAATAAGAATCTATCTGGAAACTAATCAGATGGATCATATCCCAACAAGAATGAATGATTCAGTGAAGCTGCTGGATGTTTGACTGAATATCAAAGCAAACACTGATGTAGTTTAAATCTAATCATACTGAGTAAATTCTTAAATGGAAAATACATTTAAAATAATGTTTTTTACCTTGTGCTTGATGAGTAAACTAAAGACCCTGGAGAGCAAGTCAGACACCTGAATCTATAAAGAACAAAGAGACACAGAGCAGGACAGAAGCATTAAAACTCATGTTGTTCATGTTGAAACAAACATTTTTAACAAGCTGGTGGAGTTTAGTGACACTAATCTGAACCAACAACTGTTGTAAAAGCTTTTTTTAATTATGCAAACAGAACTTTATATGCAGTTTATGTCTCAAGAACCCTGGAAATCATATCATCCTGTGAAACTGAGGATTAGGAGGTATGAGGAGAAACATGCAGCTATATTAATAAAACATTTAACAGTTAAAATGTTTGTCTACAATTTTGTTTTAGCAAAATATAATGAATAAATACCTTTTCTAAAGATGGTTCAATGAAATATAATCTAATCTTAAAGAAATTTTCTGAAGACCTTTTTTTAATCAGGAGCTACAAAAATGATTTTGAGCACAAAAGCCTTAAATTGTTGTCATTTTCTCTGTGAGCTTTTTTCCAGCTGGGAAATCCTAATATCCAAATATTGTTTGAGGTTTCCTCTTTAAAATTATATCAAAAAATCAGAATAACCTTTAAGTCAGATTCAGACCAAATATTAATGAGTTATCATGAACTGGAAATCTCTGAATCAGTCATGATATCAGGATTATTTATGGTATTAAAATGTAGTTTAAGCAAGAATGTGAAATTGAGCTGAAGTCATTTTGAACAATTTGACTTAATTCTCAGTATAAAGTGATGGGTCACATGCTTGCTTTTTTGGGACAATAAAAACCTGGCAGGAGGCAGAGATCAGACTGTAAAACTACTAGTGCTCAGTTAGACCAGAACAGAAGAAAACATGGTTGTATTTTAAAGACATTAGATAAAATACTGAGGTTTCCTTTGTTGTTAGGCACTCGATTACTTCTCTTCCAACATACCTGACATGTTTTGACATCTTACACAGGCGTAACAAGAAAACTAGAAATCAGCCGTAGCTGATCACTGCCAACAGGAAAATCATATCGTGGATTGGGAAAGGGTCAAAGTCATCCACAGGGACGACATCATGGAGAGACGATAAAGAAGAGAGCCCACAGCTGTGGGCCGAGTTGAGGGGGCCTTCAAGTTTTCCTACGCCTGGAGCAACAATGAGGAGCCAGCAGGAGGCAGTGTTGGCTCGTCATTACTGTATATATTGATGGGCTGACACCTCTGATGAAGTAAAACATCAAAACATGCCAGGGATGTGAGAAGAAACAAAGTAATCCAGTGTCTAATAACAAAAACAATGAGTTTTATTGGAATATTAGATAAACAGAGACTAAATGAAAATACAACTATCCCCTGTAGATTTAAATGTAATCCCCAATGAAAGTCTTGAACAAAGATACCTTTTCCAGAGAGAGGGTGTTACTGACGGCATGATCCACCAGCTCTGCCATCTCCTTCTTAAAAAGTGCCACGTCTTTGCACTCGTTGGCTCGGGCATGATGCAAAATCAACTCTGCAACCCTCTCACCCTGTGAGACGACGACCAACACCACAGTGCAAGTTAGTGAGACTTTTATTTAGCTTAATCTTTATATCTGATTAGAAATAAGAACTTTAATAATGATAAAAGTTTTGCAATAAATGTCGAAAACTCTTTGATGTTCCTCTCATTAGCGAGCTGTGTTTTCTCTGACCTTCACAAACATACGAACTCTTCCTACCTGATGCAGCACCACAGCTGTGAAAACAGCCTTGAAGTTAGCCAGATCGTAGTCGCTGAGCTGGGCCACGATGCCGGCGTCCAGCAGCACCAGCTGGACGGGACAAGGGTCGGGTCTGACACTGACCACGACCGTGTCCCACAAGTCGGTAAGGGTGGTCTTCCCATGGTGGTCCACTGGAATACTGGTGGAGTCAGGGAAACCAGAGAGAGGCTTCTGACACTGGACCAGAATGTTCCCAGGATGAAGATCCCCGTGAACAAAGTTATCCACAAAAACCTGCCAAAGGTGGATGAAGAGAACCGATCAAAGTTCTGAAGAAGGTAAATAATCCTGTTTTTCTCATGAAAACTGACAGTCATATGTACTGTTGTAGTACACTGAGGGTTTGGGCTTGAGAGATGAATGAATAAATTGGCGGGCCGAACTTTGGTCACTCACAGGCCAGATGTGGCTCGTGGGCCACCAGTTGAATAGCCCTGTCATAGACCTTAGTTAAATCCAGGTGGACACTTGTGTTTTTGGGCAGGCAGTGGATCTTACCATTTTCAGCAGTGTGTCCACTCCCATTCTGGCGATTTTCTGCTTCACCTCTTTAGGAATCACAGGACTCAGGTAGAAAGAAATGGGCTCACTTTCCTCAATAAAAAAAATTAAAAAAGAGACATGAATTTACTTGTTTGATCTTCCTTTAATGAAATAAAATACTTCAGGAGTCAGTTTTACTTTCAGAAACTCACTTCAAAGGTTTCCACTAAAATGTTTCTGGTGACAAACGGTCGTAACGGAGTTGGAAACTTGACGTAATCGACGTCACGGAAGTTTTCTCTGAAACGTTCCATGTTTTTGGCCTCAAAACGGAGATCAATCTGAAAGAACATTTTTAAGTCACCTGAACAAAATATGAAAATTCTAACTCCAAGAAGCTCATTATTCAATTTGTTGGAAGATATGAATAAAGTCTGGTTTTTATACAAGATGCTTTGTGTCATACATCGTTACAGGACTGAATTGATATAATCACCTGTTTGGTCATGAGCTTCTCAAATTCCTCCACAACTTCACACAAGCTGAGCCATTTGAGTCCAGGCAGGCAGTGCAGAAGCCAGCTGCCTGCTTTCATAAGCAGCAGGTCTATCTCCACCTGCCTCCTGACACCTGGGTGGACCACCTGAAACACACATGAACCCGTTGTACCATGCACACCTTCACATGGAGGTAAATCAGGTTTATGGGAGGTGAAACGAGAGGATAACCTTGATTGCCACAGGTATGAGTCGCTCCTTCTCAGCGCTGCTCTCCTCAGGTTGACCACCTGGATGGTTTGTCTCCTCGTGGCCCTGCTCCTCCCTCCTCCCCACCCAGAGCTGCTGCAGAGCACCTCCAAGACCTGGGATCTCCCAGGCTTCCAGCAGGTCCTCTTTCTCCAACTCTTCCACCAGTGACTGAAAAGCCAGGTCCTCGACCTGGTCTACCCGGGCCCAGCCCCGGTACACCTGCGCCACGCATCCTGAACCCACAGGCTCTTTGCTCTGGAACACCAGGACCCGTCTCCAGGCCTCGCCGAAGGCTCTGCGGAGACACAGCTTGGTGTGAGCCCAGGAGTGAGGGCGCACCTTCACGTGCAGCCTGGAGAAGCGTTCACAAAACTCCTGGGAGAAGATGTCCCGCCTGGTGCTGGCCCACTGGCCCAGCTTGATGAAGGTAGGCCCGGAGGACTCGGTCACCCACAGCAGCGCTTCCAGCCAGTAGGACGCACAGCAGGTGGACACCAAAGTCAGGGGGGAAACCAGAAGAAGGGGACCAAATTTGAGGAGCAGAATCAGCGCACGAAAGCTGAGCCGGAGGAAAAATATCAGTTTGTGGACTTGGACTTTGGCTACAGACTTCCTGTCAGATGGTTGGGATGAACGTGTTGCTTCCTGGCACCTGGCTGACCATGATGTTGTTGATGATGATGCACTGACTGCCCCCCAACACAGCAGTGTCACCTTGGGTATGTGGCTTAAAATCTGTCCTCTTTTAATCAAACGGTTCTGGATGAGCCTGAACCTGGAGAAGGAGGAGCCGGTTTTCTGCAGAGAGTACCTCAGGTTTAGAAGGACTCCTCTGGCTCCTCTTGCCACCATCATGGCCATCATGACAAACTTCTGCTAAACTAGGCTGAGGTGAAGCAGACATGAGCCAACAGGACGACTGTATAAACGTGAAAGGTTGTAAGATTTCATGTGTGTAAAGAAGCAGGTCTCTGTTTGAACAAATAAGTGTGCTCTAACTCACGGTTCTGAGGTAGCAGCTGCGGCTAAATGAAGAAAAAAACGTCGTTTAGATGTTTTTTGTCCCTCTCTGAATAAACATCACGCTTCACACTTCAACTGGTGCCACATTTAAAGAATCATTCATTCCCACCGAGAACCGAAATGCCCCTGAAAACAACTCGCTTCCGGGTATGACAACACTTCCTACAAGGTCACGTGACCTCCTCTTAAAGGCGCGTGCCGTGTCTTCTGAAGAGAGCAGAAAAGTTTTGTAGTTTTTCTTGTTTCAAACGTTGAGTTAAACTTTGTAAGTATTTTAAACATAAAATGAGTCAAAAACCGGCTAGTTTTCCTCTTTTTCTAATTCTAACTAAATGGTGTAGGACGCTGTATGGCAGCCCGTTGTAACATATAATTGAACTTCACTCAAAACTTGTCATTTACAAAAATAATACAAATAGTAGCTAATTATAAATAAATCAAGGTTTCTACAACTCACGTTGAATTTGGATAACTTAAATAAAATATGTTATTATTATTATTATTATTATTATTATTATTATTATTATTATTACTATATAATATATAATATATATATTTTTTTCCCTTCTCTCCCCTCTGTTTTTATTTATTTATTTGAGGTTGTGATTGTTTGCATGCTTTTATATTACTATGTTTTGTTTTGGTTTTTTGCTGTGCAGCACTTTGGTTGCTGTATGTGAAGTGCTATATAAATAAAGGTTTGATTTCATATATCCACAGTTAAACTCCTCTTATCTAGAATTAACAATGTGAATCTCTGAATTGTGATTTATTTAAGCAAAACATACTTTTCCAATGTATACAATGTGTTTGTTAATCTTTTGTTAGTGTTAAAATGTCATTCCATCAAGTTCTGAACAGATTTAACTACCTTTCAAATATCATTACTTAACATTCTTAGTCTCTCTTTATTTTTATTTTTGGACATCCCAAATTATTTGAGCAAGATCTGAAGTATGTTTTAATTTGAAATATGTAGGAACAATGATGTTGAGCATGTATATAAAATGTAACTTTCTAAATAGATTTTTTTTAATATGTACAATGTTTATTCTAAATTAAAGGGAACATATTGTGGATAACAGGAGCTGAAAGTCATTTGTTCTATGAGGTTTGAGATATTTGAAATGTTAACTGTGAATTACAACACAAATAATGAAAATGCTTGTTCAAATGAAGTCCTGTAAGTCAAGTGGTCAACATATATATATAATATTTAGTGTTCATGTTTAATTTGGCTTTCCAACATGTTCAAAGTATTTGTGAGCATGAGATTAAATTGCCTTCTGCCATCTTTAACTCAAAGGCATCATGTACAAGTTTGACTTGTTTCAACGTTAAAAGCAGCTCAGATGTAATAAGAATAAAAATATTAATGAGGTGTATTTAGGCATCAGATGAATTCATAAATAGTTTTGGAAGTTACCAAAAGTCTGATCTTCTTACTTCTTATTTTAATTCCAACCAACATCTCTAATTTACATCTCTATTTTTGCCTGGGTAAGAACATAGAAAAGATGATGGAAACGATGGAAATAGAATTTGTAAAAGTAAAAATTGGTTTAATCAAAATAAGTTATCATTAAATTTGGATAAAACAAATTACACATGATATTTAGTAAAAGAAAGAAAACAACTGATGTTCCATTTAGAGTGGATGGTGTTGAATATTGCAGAGTCAGTGAGGTGAAGTTTCTGGGAGTCATCATTGACGAAAAACTGACATGGAGACCTCATATAGATTACTTAAGAACAAAAATGACAAAATGTATTGCAGTATTGTATAAAGTTAAGGAGATATTTAATGATAAAGCACTGGTTATAAATGCTTGTAAAACAATAACTAATCCTATTTTTATTTTACAAAAAAGAGCCATA
>JARVGW010000002.1:23488374-23507399 GCA_031762495.1 Anablepsoides rubrolineatus | reverse complement strand
GGCTGGACGGGGGATCGAACCGGCGACCTTCCGGTTCCAAGACGACTCCCCTAACCACTCCACCACAGCCGCCCGCTGTACATAAGAAATGTATGTTAATGATGAATTTTTCAAATTGAATCTTTTTACTTCTGTAAAATCTCATTTGGGTTTCTAGAATAACTATTTGTTCTAGAACGGTTTTTCAATAAATATTGACAGAAATTAGCGCTTGGGCTGGACAGCTGTGTTTAAATATAGAGACGGGGTCCTTTGAAGAACTTGGTCGATTGCAAAGACCTGAAGATGTGAATTTGGACGGTCCTTCAGCTTTATTCCCACCCTTTACATACGCCCTTACCCCAGTGTCCTGTCGCACTGTGGTGGATTGAAAAGGATCCATCCTTCAAATTGGGGAAAACGGAGGACACATTTATTGAAGGAGTCTTTGAATTTGGACAGCCTGGCACAGCACTGTGATTAAAGAGGCTGACAAATTTGGCCTTCGGAGGACACAGCCCCTGAATTTGGACACAGCCTTAGTTTTGAATTTTGTCCCTCTTCTGTGATTGAGTTTGAGATTGGTTAGTGTTCTTTGTCATTTAGAAATGTTTCCTTGTGTTGTTGGTAGTAAACAGGAAGAACCAAAAAGGTTAGGAAGACAACAGAAAATACAGAATCCTATTTCTGACCAAACAGATTTTTATTTTATTTTTGTTTGGTTTGTGTTTTTGCACTTTCATCATATTCAATCCCCTGAGGTTAAAAGGCATGTCAGATGACTCAGGACACTTTAATAAAATATTTAGTATCTGTCAGTTCCATAGCTGCTTTTTTTCCATCCTGCCTGCATGTAAACCCTCAGAGCAACATCACCTGTCATGATAAGTTGCTTTGAAGCCTCAGTGGGAAAAATAACTGTCACTCAAATAGTCCACCCAAGGTTAACTAAATTTTGCATGAGGTTTTTTCTTAGTAGGGAAAAAAAGCTTTGAACGTGAATTTGTGTGACTACCTGCAGTAATCTTTAAGTGAAAATCCACTTTGGGCTGAATCAAAAATAACAAGTTTCCTTTCTGTCGCCGTCACGGATTAGACGTTCTTATCTCTGCTGTAAAGAAGCAGATTATTTTTTGTGTTTGTGAATAAAGATCACAACAATCATTTCCCCTGGGATGAAGTTGTTTTGTTGTGCAAAGTTTAATAGCTTTGCTCAACAGCAAATTGTGTCAATTGCTGTGATTGACACTTTTTCTGTTGATCCGGTCCTGGATAATTACTGGAGGAGGGTGGAGAAAAAAAGGCAGGGATTGTCAGAGCTGAGATCAATTCTACTTTCTGTCAGATCCACAGGCTGCAAAAGATTTTCTTGTTTTTGCAGCATCAATAATAAATTAACACAGTGCTTCAGGACAGCAGGCTGTAAAAATTGCAACTCCTCTGGAGACCGAAGCTTGACTGACAAACAGCAAGATTATAAACAAGCAGCTCTTTAAAGAGCTTCTGACAGGTTTTACCTCAATTATAGCAACAACTGATAATTTCCTTTTTTACATTTAATTCTGAAGCCTTGTAAAATTCTGAAAAGGCAAGAGAAAAGAACGTTGTCTTTTACAATGAGCTGAACTTTCTGCTTTGCCTCTAATAATTATTTTATACTTCAGGCTTTTGTACCAAGACTCCACTGCTGAAAGCTTCACTAATGTTCAACTACAAAAAAATGAGTGTGAGAAGGGTCATCTGAGCAGCTCATTCTGGCATTACCACAGATATACTGAACAGCAGCATTAAACTGCATGTTTGAAAAGAAAATGCTTTAAGTTATGTATGTCTGAGTGTATGGAGGACTGCAGAAATCTATAAATGGACCAATAAATAAATAGATAAATACACTTAAAATGCATCAATTAAGAAAGAAGAACTTTACATCACGTTTTATAATTGAATTGACCTTCATATTTATTTTCAGTTTATTTCAAATAAATTATATATTTTAGTACATAATTTACATTTTACAGTATAGATATTTTTGTTTGTTTGATTACTTGTATATGCATTTATTTTTTTTTATTAAAATTCATCCTCCATCAATTATCTATACCCGCTTATTCCTTTCAGGGTCACTGGTGCCCATATCCAGCAGTCACAGTGTGAGGGGAGGGGTACACCCTGGACAGGTCACAAGTCCATCACAGGGCCACACATAGAGACAAACGAGACAAACAACCATTCACTCTCTCACTCACACCTAGGGACAATTTAGAGTTATCAATTAACCTAACAGACATGTTTTTGGTGTGTGGGAGGAAGCCGGAGTACCAGGAGAGAACCCACGCATGCACAAAGAGAACATGCAAACTCTACCCTTATTTATTTCTGCCTCATTATGCAAATATGGTGGACGGTCCTTCTTGGGTCGGCTCCTCTCCTATTGGTCAACAGACAGGAAAGAGAACCATGATCTACTGTGCATGCTTGTGCTGCCTCAGTTTAGCTTGAAGTTTAATGTTTAGTTAAAAACAAAGAGACAGGTCAAGGTTTCCTCCTTTCCTTTGTTTTAAACTAAACTTTAAACTTTAAGCTAAAATGGAGTCTAGATGAAAGTTCAACCCTGGAAGACTAATCAACCTCACCTGCTCCATCCAGCCGCCGCGTCACGAGACCAGCTTCATCCAATCAGTGTTTGACAGTCAGTGGATAAAAGCATCCTCTTCAATCGCTCAGTCTGCTTGCCAGCTGAACGTCAACCTTCCTCCTCCTCCTCCTCCTCCCTTCATCTTCTGGCTTCCAAGGACTTCCCTCTCCTTTGACCTCCACCACCAGTGTCGAGCCCCAGGGGGGGAAGAAAAACTCCTACCCCTTATCTTAAGCAGCTCATCTGAGCTGACAGCATCTCACATCCTCTGCCGGGGTCCGAGCACCAAACTATGTCATTCATGTCAATAAACTTCCTAATTTCAGTCTGTCTTCTTGTGAGAACTGAAGCAGCACAAGCATGCACAGTAGATCCCATGTAAGTCTGGCTGCAGATGCATCAGAATGTGATTGCAGCTCTGTCTCTATCTCTCCTGTCAACCTGTGTGCTCACAATGAATAAAAGGAGATCTAACCTCACAGGTTTTATTTTTAAAGGTATTTTGCAGTAAATGTAAATAGGGTTCTGCCTAATTCAGCAGTGACTGATAGAGAATCTTAAGTGATTTTTATGTCTTTCTTTTTGAAAACAAGAGTATAACAGGTTATTTTATAGAAGTGGAAATAGTTCTCGACTAGCAGAACGTGAGGTATGTGGAGATATGAGACACGAGGCGACCTTTTAACCTCCTCTGCTTCCCAGAAATCCAATTAGGCTGTTCCAGCCTTAAAATATTTTCCCTGCAGTGTTTTTACCTGCTCTGAGCTGAGCCACGGTGCTTCTCACTCTTTCTAGAGAGACTTGTACATACAGAAATCACATGAAGATTCATCTTTCAAGTCTTTATTTCACACGTGAACTTCAACTTGGATAATTTTTTAGACACGTTTCACTGGGGGCTGCCAGTGGGTAGACAAATGTCAACAAGCTTTAATTGTAACTTCTTGCAGAAATCCAGCCAAACACCTAATAAGAAGTCTAGAAGAACATTCCAAAACATGCTGTTTTTGTGTGTGTGTGTGTGTGTGTGTGTGTGTGGGTGTGTGTGTGTGTGTGTGTGTGTGCACTCAGTAGCTCATCAATGTTCAAAAACATAGTATTTTCATGTCATATTTAAAGTACTCATTGCAAAACATGTCATTAATGTTATTAAAACTGGTGAATTCTTTACATATCTGAGCGCCTGTTTGAAAAAAGCAGGTGTTTGCACTAAGAATAGAGGAACAGTTGACATTTTAAAACCCTGTCCAGCTCTCCAGCACAAATATTTAAATGTACTGAGGATTCAAAAAATGTCCATGCCTTTTATGAGAACAATCCACCGCAGTCAGTGCTGCACCAGAAACCTTTACATTCTGTTTACATGTGAGGCTTTTAGAGACCAGTTTATCCAGAGGGACTCCAAAACCCTGGTTATAGGTGTTGGATACAGTGGCACACCTGTCTACTGCTGTAGCAACCATATCTCTTAACTTCCCTGGTAATAAAAACTCAGCCTTTCTTCCACAGGTTCATGTTTGCAGTTAACGGCTAACTTGTAAAACAGAATAATGTCAGAAAGTCTGCTTACTTTGTTCAACTTTATTGTAAAATGTAAACATTGTAACTGAAGTTTTACCTGTGGAATCACAGCTGCAGGTATTTTAATATGGGACTCCAAGCGTAAAATAAAATTTAAAAAAATGTCACTAACGCATTTTCCTTATTTAGCTCATTTTAAGCTTTTTTGTGTAAGATTTTTTTCTTCTTTCTGCTACCTTACATTTTATTTAATTTGTATATATTTTTTCCTTCTGTTGTATATAGTTATTTTGTTTTAAATAAAATGAACAAATTTCTAAATAAACAAAAATTTAAAACAAACGTTGAGAGTTAAAATACTTACATTTTATTATTTATCTCACTGTTCTTTTATTGTGCTAATTTTTTACTACATGTTAAATTCAAATGTTAAATAATTCAGTATAAGTAAATATTAAATCCTAAATCTAAAGTTGTAGTTAAATTAGGTTAAAGTTAAATCTTGCTTTCGTCTCAGGATGATGACATCATAACAAAAGCCGAGCGCCTACAGAAAAGACTGTTTTCTATTCCAAAATACTTAAATGTAAACTTATACATTTAACTGCAACATTTAGAGTTACACATTTAGTCTTAGGATTTAATATTATTTACCATTTAAATTAAACATTACAGTGAGCCTAATAACAAAATGTTAGTGGAACATTTTTAACTAGGATTTTACACTGTAAGTGAGCTAAATAATAAAAATGTGTTAGTGATATTTTTAACATTTTATTTTGCACCTTGGGCCCTATATTTTATGGCAAATGTAATAATTTTCTTGGACTGTTGTATACTATTGCTGTAGTTTTTACAGTAAAATTCTCGGAACCTGATGGTAAAATAATGTGAAAATTTAAAGTTTGAATTAAATTATCCTAATGTTTAACAATTACAATGGCTTTATTTTATAAAGAAAAAGCTTTACAGTATATTTTTGTTTAAAGGTTGTTTGCATTAAACAGACTTTTTGTGCTTTTTATCATATTTAATTGCAAACATAACAGTTCTCAGATATAAAGTTTACAGTTTTAAAACACACTGTACACCATAAATATATTGTTACTGCTCTGTTTTTAGTGTGAATTTTGGACAACCACAGCTGCCAATATTTTACTGTAAATTCAAGATTTTTAAGGTGTGGCTGTCAGGTCACTCTTCCTGCTTAAGCCTAAGATATAAATGCATTAGCTTCACATACATAAATAATGTATGTGTCAAACAATAAATGTATCCCAAACAAATGTTCATTTTTTATGAAGATATTTATAAAGAGAACCCATACATTGTTACACTAGGTCTACATTTCTCAACCCCTTGTGTTTATAAGACCTTTACACTTATAAAATATCAAATCAAAACAGGAGCTTCCAGATTATGTTCCAGTGATTAAGACTTAAGGAGGTTATTACTTTCTTGATAAAACTTGCTTTATCTCTAACCTGGTGCGTCCTTTGTTATTCAGATATCTGGTGTCATTACAAAAAACATTCTAAGCACTCACAAAGATTTAAGATGGCAATTTCAGAGAGACTTCAAAGGGGAATGAAAATGATTTTCAGATTATAATGAGCCAAATAATTCAACCATTGGGAAAAATGTCTGAAAAGGAGGTGTTGATTTAAAATGACTGCCATCTTCTCTGGGGTGAACTGCAACCAGAAGATTTTGCAGAGGAGCCGACTCTTTGACGTAAAAAATGCCTTTAAGTACCCGACATTTTCTTCCCAAGATCTGCAGGTAATTCCTGCAATCTTTGGTTGAAATGCTGCTCCTGCAATCACAAAGAAATGACAGAAAATAGTTTTTTCTAGGAAATGAGTAGAAAAGATGTTCGATAGAACAGATTTCTGGTGTTGACAAAAATCCACGGATGTCCACTATACAGAACAGGTCGATTAATAACTGTTAAATCGCTTTAATTGTGCAACTTTACATTTTCCTTTCTTCTCATATCAGACAAAATGAAGCATAATTAAAGAAGCTATATTTGAAGGAAAAAAGATGCACTTCTGTGTTAAAGTTTCTACGCCTTAAATCATTTGTGGTTGAAGACAGATTAATTATTAGCACTTCAAACGTCAATCAGCATGAAGCTTGTAAGTTTGAGATTGCCCATAGAGCCTTGCTGTGCCAATGAGTGTATCCTCCTGGAGACCTGCATGGTGCAGAGGAGCCTGCTCGTCATGATAAATGAAATGACCTCTGACATGCTGTGTGAGAGTATCAGCCCTGTGAGACCTACCTGACAAACACTGAAGTTAGAGAATCCCACAACACGCTGACAGACTTATAAAGACAATAGTTGACAAACCCATAGCATTTTCTCTGAACACGAGATCAGTTCAGAAACAATCTGGTTGCTCTTTTTTTAATTTGAAAATGTGGATGTTATTAGCAAACTGTTGCAAATGAGACAGATGGTGCTTGAACAGATATTTACTCTGGTTAAAAAAAAAGCTATAAAATATGTAACATCAAGGCATTTCCATGCAGCTTTGATAACAGCTGACAAAGCACTGAGATCTTTCTGATCTGAGTGAAGGTGTTGGGTTTCGTTTAAATACCTCCAGCCTATATGATGTTTGATCTTTATTATAAAGGAAGTTTTTTGGGCAGTGCAAAGTGGAGCTAACTGCAGCTCTGTACACAGGCGTATATGAGCTGAAACATGATTCAGCATTCATAATGACATGATTAATTCATCCGTATTGATTCTCCATTGATGTGATTCAGTTGTGCACGCCCCACACATCTGTCTCCCATCCTGTTTGTGTTTCATCCCAGCCGCTCTGTTTGACTGTGGCGTGCTGTACAGATGAACAATGACCTTCGTGTTTGCTACAGCCTGATTGTCAATCACAAGCTGCCTGATTAGAGTCACAGGCCATTTGCTACAAGACACATGGAAGGTCACATGGTGCCAAAGCTGACGAGACCTTGGAAGAAGGAATTATACATTCATGTAATCCCTGTAAAGTTGTTTGTTTTTCTGATAAACTCATCAAAGGTGTCTTCAGGTGCACAAGCACATGAGCAGCCTTTTATTTTGTTTCTCAACATGTTTAAAACATGAGGTCCTAAAGTACACATGCAGAGCCAATTACTGGAACAGCAAGAATAATATTTGAACAGCAAATATCTAATAATAAGATACACTTTAAACTCAACAGTTTGACCTCTGGTTAGGTCTATGTAAGAAGCTGCAGTACACATGACACAGATCTGTGGTTTGGCCACAAATCTGTCAGGGATGGAACGCCACACTGTTCATCAGACTAAAGGCTCAATTATAGTTGCACTTTTGAGTGTTGCACAGGGCATCACACAGACTATTGTCATGGAGTCCCATCACCATTTTGTGGCAGTTGAGCAGATTGTGCTCAGTTAGGACTCCAACCAGTGTCCTTGTCAGTGGATGACAGCTTTCCCAGACCTAAGATTTGGACCATGTATCAGTTCCCATGCCTGTCTACAGTCCTTCAGCTCCCTCCAGCAGATTGCGTGTTGATATGTAATCCAGGGCTGTAGGGCAGTCTTACAGACTGTTGTTGAGATACCTACAACAGGCTCTGGGGTCAGATTTATAAAAGATTGCATGGAAACCAGACGAAAAGTGAACATGTGGCCAAAAGGCAAAAATGGAGTATGTCAAAAAACAAACAAACAGTTTTATAAAACATGTTTCTGCGCACCTTTTCTTTATAGATCACAGCTGCACCTCAGAGTTTGCGCATAGGGTCCCACCTCAGATTCTCCCACACTCAACCATAAACGGTCAATGCAAAGCACCTCATGAGGTGTATTTAAACAAGTCAGCTAATCGATGTCAAAAAAAGTGATTGGTCGGCTCAGACACGCTCCGTCCTGCGTCTGTAGGATAACATGTGCTGACAGCTGCTCACGTGAACAGATTGTCTGTAATTTACACAGCTTTTCCCTCATTTTGGAGGTTTACAGACATTTAGAGCAATCTCACAATTTTTTTTCCAAAACTCAGCTTTAAATTAATTTTCTCTCAGAGCCTGCAGGACAATAGCCTGGTAAAAACCAGACCCTTGTTCTTCACTTTACTTCACGCCTCCAAAATGAGCGTAGGCATGGGTCAGAGCTAGCGTGAGGAACCGCACACTTTCACGTGAAGTTTGGATTTTATAAATCACAACCTTTGTGTGAAAAGTGGCATACACAAGCTTTATAAATCTGACCCCTGGTCCTTTGAGAGTAGATAGATGTACTCTCTGATTGTCTCAGATAACTACTCCTAAAAGCTACCCATGTTGTTTGCACACACAACAGCCTGCTTCAGGAAGCAGAATAGTTGAAGAAAACTGACACCATTGCAGTTAGAGTGCTTTTCCACATAAACAAACATGACCACAACCTCTGACCAATCACACAATACTTTGCTCATAGACCTTGTGTTGAGAGGAAGCTATTCTGACAAGATATTATCTCTGACACGATTTTTGTTACTTAGCGTCCATCGCCACAAAGAAAACAACATGAAACCCTTTTTTGCATTGTTTTATTTTGCGTTTATGATGAGTTCATGTTTTTCCCCTCATAATGGAGTTATAAGATTGAGATGTGACGTTCTTAAATGGTCCAATTTCTTGGAAACAAACAATAGGAATCGAGTTGAAAGGAGAACCGTTTTTCCCCTCACGTTTTTTTCTTCAGATGCAGACACACACTTGTCCTTTTCAATTCCACTGAGATGAAGAAGAACAGGCCAAGGAAAGGAGTGAAGCAGTTGATGTGATTGACAAACATGCACTCAGAAAGGGAAGGGGTGGTTGTGTGCTTCATGTATGATGTACGGCCTAACAGGAATGTACTACATCACTGGCTGCACCATGTAATTGTCTAAAAATGATAGGCTCTTTAAAAGGATTCACAAGATCTTGTCCTGAACGGCTTGGTTGATTTAGAACCCCAGATGCAGGACTGAGTGAAGGTGACCAAAAAAACGATTTTATTAAACAAAAAAGCTGTCGTGGCAGCAATAAACAAACATGAACATGAAACATCCAGCAGTTAACAAAGATCTGACAATGACTGAAGACAGAGAACAGAATATAAAGAAGAACTAACGAGTAGAAACAAGAAACACCTGGGCGAGAAACATGAGGAACAGGTGAGAGTGGGTGGGGCTGGAGCAAACACAGACAGGAGAGGGTAAACAGAGAGGGACAAGACAGAAAACCAGACTCGAACCAAAATAACACAAGAACCCAGACAAACCATAACAGATCTAGCTCTCTTTAAAGAACCATGAATCCTATCTTTATTTTAAAAATGTTTATTTGGATCTCAACTTTTTTTTATCGACTCATCATAAAAATAGCCTAACCTCAGTTTGAGAGACTTTCAGTTTTTTTCCTGACTGTGCTCACAGATGACTCTGTCTGGGTGCAGAACTGTGACATGCAGACTTACAGAAGCAGCCCTGTTAGGTAAGCATTTTGTTAGTTTGTGTGCCACATGTGCAACATCAAGCTCTGTTTTTGCTGGGATCATTGTCTGACACGGATCCCACCAAAACATTGTTTTATGAACAACCTGGTTTTAGAAATTCAGTATTTTAAACAGATTAAAAACAAAATGAAGACAATGTTTAAGAAACAAAAATCTAATTTTACACACACTGTTTCCTTTGAATAGATGTGTGTTTATTACATAAAAACCCTGTGAGGTGCACAGATTTTCTTGAACTACTAATCTTTTCTCTAACTGTGCTTTTATTTCTAAGAAATATTTTATCTATTTTACTCTATTTATGTTGAGTTTAATCAAAAGCAGAAATATCTGTTCTGATTTTGTTTGTTATTATCCACCCAGCCAAATATAAATGATTAAAACAACCACTAAGTAGATACAATTAGGTTTCAAAATCATAAGAAAACCAGCAGCGCTCTCCACTCTGAGACACCGGGGGGGGTCTGTTGAGAATGATGATTGGCAGATTTAAGAAGGGTGAAAATGATAATAATAAAACTAATAGGGTCTGACAAAATACACTGTTTAGTTGTAGAGCTACAGCCGCACACAGTAGATAATCAATACTTATTGTACTTTCCAGCTGTGGACTGAGTTTCAAACGTTAAACTGTAAAACACACACGTGTAAATAAAATAATAACCTCAGTCTTCAGTCCACAAGCACCAAATCAGTTGTTCTGAGCTGATGTATATTCCTTTAAATATTTGTAAAAAAAAAATTAAAGGTCTTTCAAATGTTTTTATTTTTATTTATCTCTTTATTTCTCTGCATGCATATTTTTTAGTATTCAGGGAAGTTGAATGTTTACAGTTTAATGAATTTATATTTAAAAAAAAACTATTAGATGATAAAAAAAAACTTGAAACTAATTGTACTGGAATTATTTATCTCAGTTCAACTGGATTACAAAAGACAGAGATTTCTGCTCTGTCGCACCACAATCTCTTCTCTTCTGGTTTTGACTGTCATTAATAATCTTTTTGCATGTTTCTTAGTGGCAGGGCAGAGCCTAAGACCAACAGCTGTGGTTCATCCTCCTGATGAAGATTTTCAGGCTGGTTGGGGTCACAACACTTGACTGGAGAATTATCCCTGAATGGTGCTGTGTTCATGTGTATCTTGTAAAACTTCCCAGTTTTATCCAACCTTTGCTTTCTTTGTGAACACAGTTCTTACAGTACTTCTGTTCTTCACTCCCTGATAATAATATAATATATATAATGATAATCAAAAAATAACATATCTAGTGTTATAACTAAATATTGAAACAAGGTGAAAATATCTTGCCTCTGTGTACCTGTTTTTCTTTCTTTAACAAAATAACTCATTGATAAACTGCATTGAAACTTATAGGATTATCCATGCTTACAATGGCTATCACAGCCAGCTGACCTCAGAAAACATAAAAATGGCTGCAACTCTGTCAACTTAAGTATTGAACTGCAGTTTGTTGTGGTCGTAGCTGAGAGTCATCAGTAACAGGTCCCTCTTGTGAACAAGTCCTCATGTCTCCGTGAGACTTTTTCTTCCTATTTACTAAAGGCTTGTGTCTGACATATTTACACTTTGTGTAGCCTGGTTGATTTGTTTAAAGCCATGGAGATATTTTAGCTCTGTGCTGCCTTAAAACGTCAATTTCCTGAACTTGTGGCGACACATCCTGTTTTGATAACTGGATATTTCTAAATGAAAGTCTGTTTTGTATGAACTGAATTAAAACAAACGTTTGCATGGGAACACAAAACAATATTGCAAGGGAATGCAAAGGTATTGCGTGAGAATGCAAAAGAAAATAAATCCTCATATGTCCCCTCGTGGGCTCTGTACAAAGCAAAGGGAAATACCATATCTGTAGAATTATTTTTATTTCTTTATAAATTTGTTGGAACATTTAAAAAACCCAGAGTTTTTCACTGCTTTCTACAAAGAAAACTAAAGTACATTATTGAATTATTGATACAGTGCTTCTGCTCAAAGATTATTCTTTAACATAGTGGAGGTCAAACACCTTTAATTTCACCTTTTGTTCAAACAATATTTGAGAAATATGTTCCTGAAGTTTTGACATCTTTCCTATAAGACCCAGCAGGAACACTTTGTACAGATGTTCATGTTCCCTCATCAGAAATGTTAATACTCACATTTAAACTTTTTATTGAATTTGTTCATTAACATTTAATAAAATAAAAAAAAAACAAAGATGTTCTGATCAGACCTAAATTAATTTTGGTGCTGGATAACAAATGCATTTACAAATAAATAAAAGTCCATTAGTGTCAATGACTTGATGTTTTGCAGCTTGTTTCTGTGTAGTGTAAGTGTATGAACATGTTTTGCCTGTGAATCATTTTTTAACCTGATAAAAATGTGGAAAAAGTATTTTTATGCCTGAGGAATGACCTTAAATAGGTATTGTGTGAGTTTTATACTAAAAAAAGACTACCATTTATCTTATACCTAAAGGAGAAATAAAACACTAAATAATTGTTTTCCTGTTGTGTGTATCAGAGGATTTTCTCTGACTTTCTGTATTTGTCCTGAAGCTCATACCTTGATTACTTCAGACTAGTGTCCTTGATATTTGCCACCTGCCAAAAGAATCCAATAAAAAGAGCCCTGCTCCTCCAAAACCTAAACTTTTCTGACTCCAGTCAGTGCTGAGACAATACTCTCAAGTCATCCAAGCATGAATCAGCCTTTTTATTTGTGAAACTAACAATATAATTTTAATCGCTTAAGGGGTAAAAATAAAATAACAGGAACACAAAGTACAGAAGGAGGCAATAAATTCAGACAGAATGATGATTCAAAGAGACTAAATCTATAAAAACTTTGGACTGGCAGAGATTTTATTTGGACAGATGTTTTTGTGTAAAATTTGCGAGCAAACTGAGTTTATCAGACTTTGGAGTCAGAGGAATAATATGATTATCTTTTGTAATTTAAAAGGGGTAATCTGGTCATTTTTAGAGTGATATTTTGTCAAATAGTTCTAAGTAATTATCAGCCATGACATCAAAGAGCACAGAGAAATGGAAAAAACACATCCTCCAGGTTTGGTTAGAGACCAGCCAAAAGAGAGCTGTTTTATATTGTTTTAACAGTCTTATAAAACAGCTAAGCTGAACACATTTGTATGTTTAGTTTGTTGCTGTTTATTGAACTTAACATCTGCTATGTGCAAAACAGTGTGTGCTGAGCATAAACCACGTGTCAAACTTTAGTTAATAGCACAGTATTAATGTCTCAAAATAGGCTGCTTTAGAGCCAGCATTGAACATAAACTACATCTCCCATAATGCATGTTGGTTATACATGGAATTCCCTGTTGGAAAGTGGGAGAGTTTAGAATTCAAGATGGCAGCTATCACAACTCAACAGTGAGTAAAATGTTTGATAGTATTTTTGTATTATTAATTTCACATTAAGTCAGTTGTACATGTAGTACTTTTCAGTGTTTATAAGAAGAAGTGTTAAAATGCTGTTTTGGTGCAGAACTACTTTTAGACTACAGTCACCCTTTGCAACTTGTCAGATGTGTTACAAAGTGACTGAATAACACTGAATGATAACATTTCATGAGGTAGCTGTGAGCGGATTGGATTGATACAAGAGTTTAAAATATTACCAACCTGATCAAGCACAGAACTCTGCATGTCCTCAGCTACAGAACAGAGGTCCAACTGCTTTGTCCTTGATCTTTTCATTTCACATGTCCTAGATGACTGAAAATTTACAGCAACAGATGATTGGACCGTGTTAATACGAACGTGTTGGAATCAAAACTAAGTTTGTTTTACATTCTGCTCAAAGCACCGCTCCAAAAACAAAATTCTGCCCTAAAGAATTCCTCAAGAGGCTACATGAAATGTGAAAGCTGGACCTAACAAGCAGGTCAGATAATAACTGAATCATTTGTGATCGCACAAGAACAGAGCTGGTGGATTGCAGAACACAGCGGTATTATTATAATATAATATTATATAATTTAGTGAATTAGTCACTATATTTACATACATGTCAACCCTATTGGACGTTTACCTGTATAAAGAACCTCAGAAATTTGTAAGTTTTGCTAAAAATCCGTACAACTGGCACACAAGTTTTTTAAATTAAAAAAAGAGTCCGGTTAGGACGGTGCTGGTCTGCCCACAGCTGAGCCGTGGAGACACACCTCAACCTGTGAGCAGAACCATGAGCGACGCTCACAGCAGCTCCATGGAAGAACTGTGTTCATGTCAGAGTTCCAATGACAAACACCCCCAGAACCAGAGCGGGTTTACGGTGAACTTCTACCCAATCTCAAAGCACTGACAGACGGCTCAGTCTTCATACATCATCACTCCCAGCTGCTGCTGACTGATCCATGACGGGATGTAAATGTAACCTGTTCTATAGGTAAAATAATCACTCCGATAAAATAACTGTCTGTTTTTGTCACTTTTACATGGATTTCATCAGTTCTGTTACATAGAGAAGGAAGCTTCACTGACGTGAAACATAAATCTGTGGATCTGTGTTTGATTACTCTGGCTGGCTTTCTCAAGGACCAGGATGTGTGACACAAAAATCTGAATTTTAGAACTGAAATTGAAAGTAGTCAAACTGAATTTTTAATAGACCAAAATACATTTTCAAAGAAAATTAATTTAAATTCTAAACTTTAAATACCGTTTCAAACCATTAAATTCAGTTTCAATTTAATAAAATTCATTTTCAAACCAATGCATTCAATTTCAAATTTTGTACATTCAGATTCAAACTGAATAATTCAAATTCAATTCCTGCTGGCACAAGATTTATCCCATCGGTGCGCCCCACAGTTTGAAAACCCCAGAAATAAACCATTAAATATAACCGTCTGAGGGGAATTGAGCAACAAACTAAACAAACTGGTCTATGCAGTGTTCTTTCACACCTGTGTGTTGATTTTGTTAATGATTTGTGTCAGAATCCTGAACAACCAGAGGAAACATTCATTGATTGGCCTAATCTGAACACTCTGCCCTTGTCTCTGTTCTTTATAACTGAAGTCATGGCTGATACAGAATATCACCTCAACAGACAATCTCTTTATGACCCACACTCACTTGTCTCCAATTTCAGTCCAATAAACTCAACTTTTATTCATTTAGGACCAGTTGTCAGTTATTTGTATGCTGGTCACACAATCTTAATCATTCCAGTTTAATTTACTGTTTCTTCTGGAAATCACTCCAGAACCAGAATGATTAGAGAGGGATGTATTTGCTACAAAGAGCCTTTGGTTCCCAGAAGACTTTGGACAATAATTGAGAAACGTCATGAAAAAGAGACATGATATAACTCCTGAGTAAACTCTCAGCATGTATTGATTTTTTTCTTCCTTTTGGGCTGGAACGTTATGTTAACAGTGCTCCTCACGTCTCCTCAGCCTTTGCACTGAATCTGTAAGGTGTCCTAATGTTTCTCTAAAAGGTAAAAATGTGATTTCACAAACTGACTGCAGCTAATTTTAATTTGTTGTGCAGACATCTCCCTCTGTATTTGAAAAATAGGTGCAGCTCTACTCACAGCGATGTGTTCACACTCAAACATTTGCTGACTGAACACTGACACTGTGTTTTAGGATTGGCCTGAGGAAAGGCAAAATTAGCTTTGATCTCTCTCTCTCTCTCTCGCACGCACACACACACACACACACACTAACAGACACACTAACAGACACATTGTGTCTTGTCTTTCATCTGTTTTTGCTTTTTGATTCCATCTGTCAATTCTTTAGATTCAATGCACCTTAGGGTCTGTATATCATCTTTTAATTAGTGTGTGTGTGTGTGTTTTGTTGGTGTAAACACAGAAACTTTCTTGCCCTCTTGTAATGTTTGCAGAAAGCAGACAAGGTGATTTCAATTTGACTTGTCATAAATCACAAAGCGTTAACTCTACATGACACGACACAGACGTTACACACAAACGCACCAACCCAACATGTTCTGCCTGCAGAGCTGCAGCTCCTGAACACTCTGTGCTTTTCAAGACCAATTTGTTTCATTTTACAGAATACAGCTTTATCAAAACACAGAAGCATGGTTTACACAATACAAAGAGCATATAGGCTATGTACTCTGGTGTTAAAGTGACGGTTCAGATCTTTTGAAGCAGGGTTTGGTGAAGAAGTAATGAACAATAAATATCTTACCTGGTGTAGACCCAAAGTGGATTGCTGCTGCCTCAAAACAACTTGTCTCAGAAATTTCTCAAAGGTTCTTGTAAACACTATAATTCAAACCTTTACACCACTATAAGTTTTATGTTATGTTGTAATTTTCATAGTAACCTGATTATTTTTTTTAGCACAAATAGCCCCAGATAGAAAAAATAAAAATACCCCCAGGCTGCATGGTATTTCTAGCTATAATATATTTTAGCTATTTGTGCCTCAGATTTTATGCAAATCACTGATGTGAATTCAATGGAAGTGTGAGTTTTAAAACACCTGCACTTTTATGGACTTTTCTTTAGATTATAGTTATTTTAAGACAGCATCAATCCCAGTGGTGGACAAAGTACTCAGTTTCATTACATGGCTCTGTAGTACTGATCCTACTAGTCAAATTATACTCCAATAAAAGTGTCTCTGTCAAAATATTACATAAGTTAAAGTACTGGAGTACATGCTTTCAAATATACTTAAGAACTGAAAGTTTTTTAACAATGAATTTCACTTGAGTGTAGTTGTGAATTATTAGGAAAAATTTCTGCTCTATTGGACAGATCAGTAACTCCAAATATATAACTATAATAATGGTTTAGTGTCTTGCCCGTTTTGGGTTTTGAACCGGCAGCTTTCTGATTGTAGGGTGAACACCTGCACCACTGAACTCCATATCTTCCTAATTATACTTCTTTTATAAGAACTGTCAGCTCATTTAGTCTCTACAGTCACCACTTTAAGGTCAAGACTTTTTGATTGAACTGAGTATTAAGTGACTCATTAAGGAGCTCTGAATCTAATCTTTGAGGGAAACATTTCACACTCAGCTTTTTAATTATTTGTAATATTTGTAGTAGTTCTCTGTATTGAAAATACTATTTGTTACATTAAACTAGAAACACTTTTGTACAAACCAATTTAACAAAGTTTATTTAGTAGAATTTCATTAATAGAACAAAGAGACTAAAAGTTAAAAAAAAAACCTCTAACTTGTGTCTTTAAAGAGATGAGTCCAGGTTAAAATCAGGATCAATCAGAATCTAAACAAAGACCTGCAATAGGCTGAAACATGTCTGGTATACTAACACCTAGTGTACCTTTAAAGCTAGTAAGACAAAAGTTGGTATTCTTCTTCTCCTTACAACCTGTTTAAAGCTGCTTATCACCATCTACTGTACAGGGGTGTGTAATTTTACAGTGTGTCGATGGAACAAAATAGACACAAATTACACAAACATGGACAAAAATGCAACTAAAGCCTTTAGAGAAATGTAGTGGAGTTAAAAGTAAAAAAATAATGTAAAATACAAATTCTCAAAAACTGTACTTAAATACAGTGTTCAAGTAAATTTACTTCATTACTGCCCACCTCTGACCAATACACATCACTATTTCTTTAAAGTTATGATCATTTAAAGTTACCTGATAGTCAGTTCTGTCATTTGGACAAATATTGCACATTCCACTGGATTTAAATGCAACTCACAGATAGTAATCTGACTGTAGAACTGATAAACCTTTGGACTTAAACCAGTCTAAGATGGCAGCGACAGCTAATCCACTTAGAAAACAAACAACTAAAACAAACTATATTTTGCAGATGCTAAGCTAACATTTTGTATGGCAGTAGCTGGGAGTCATCCCCATCACATAATACAAGAACTAATAGGTCTTGCAAGTTCTCAAAATATTGCATGTAACCACATATTTCCCCTGTCTATAAAAATCTCCATCATTTCTCAGTAAAGATTACCATAAATCAAAACTCTGCCATAAAAGATAGCAGGTGATATGCTTTTACTATATAAAGTTTTAAACTTTCATTTTTTAAAATAAATTTTAGTACTTATTGTAAAACTAAAATAAATGTTACAGCTGCAAACAAATTATATGGTTGATGTGACAGACTTTAGGTTTCTAATAATAATTTTAACTGTTCTTTATAATTGTGAAACAAAAAACAACCAGATGTTTTGTCTAAAAATTCTTTCTACATGGACCATTAAAATAAAGAATATGTTTCTTTTCTTAGACTGTCGTTGCACTTACTTTATTGCATTTAATAATTATTCTGACGCTGGTGTTATTTCTGTCTTGGTGTATCTCATTTGCAGTTTAAAAACCATATTTTTTTTTTCCTTGCTCAACAAATTTCAAAGAATAATTATAACATATTTCATACAGATCAGTTGAGTGTAGGAGGATATGGCATCTGCCCCCTTCTTTGGTGCATTAGTAGGTAAACATCCACCTACACACACACGCACAGATGCACCTGAACGGTAAAAGAGAAAGCGAAGACAAATGTCATTATTCATGGTAGGTGGTGGAGCGTTGACAGCGCTCAGGTAAAGATAGGCAGCTGCCTTCAGCTTCAAAGAACACATGCAGCCAGGTGGAATGAGAATAACAATGAGAAAAGCTTTGAAAGCACTTAACATACTGAGGAACATCCTGTTTCTTCTGCAGAAAACTGTTGAGTCTTGTTCATTAGGCTCCTTGGAAACGTGGGCGATATCATTAGTGCCACATGGTGAAGCAGCCTACGCTGGAGTAATTTTCTCCACAACATCGTTTAATTTTTAGAAATTATCAGAGAACATAATTTTAAATTATGACTGAGCAAAGAACAGAGTGATACTGATGAAAGGAAAGAAAACAGCTTGAAAGTAAAAACTTAAAATGTTTGATGAGGCTAATTGTTAAATATGAGAGCGATTGTGATGTTTTTTCTAAAAATATTGTCACAGACACAGAATTGTTTCAAGATATGTCTTCATGCACACAAAATAGTAAAAACAACTGAAAACACTGCAGTATCTATGCCAGGCCTGTATGTGGTGCTGTAACCTTGAAAATACACCAAAAAACAAGAAACAAGGCACAGAGTTTGCACCTAAAGCTTGTACAGGTGTGAGCTGTAAACATAACAGAAGACATCCTCATGTGTTTTGTCAAGTGTGTAAAACTCAAGGCCTGTGGGCCAAATGGGGCCCGAAAATGATTTCCGTCCAACCCACCACAAAAGGTCTCACATCCCGCCTTTTTAAAAATATGTATTTAAAGTAGTCCGCATGTTTTGGACACTCGAGTGAAGAGAGGGGCGGAGCTGTCAACTGACCACTACCTGGTGGTGAGTTGGCTCCG